>CM033115.1:22956866-22999143 GCA_019321725.1 Paulownia fortunei
TATTATTGTGGTTCATTAACATTCAAAATATGATAATCTTATCTGGGTTGTTATTGCATTAACATTATAGTGAAGACATTTTATATAATTGAATATATAAAATAGATATATAAATATCTATTTTTGTTATTTTCTAGAATTATAAATTTTAAATATTTACATAAGAAGATAAAGATAACTCATCTAAGAATTAAAGTTATATTCATATAAAAACTAGAGTAGAATTGGGAGATTAAAAATTAGTAAAATAAAAGAAGACACCTTCTTCCCTAAAGAGAACGGCCAACGCAATTCCCAGTCTCCTAGGTTTTCGCTAAAATTTTCCTCTCACTCCCTAGACCTAGTCTTGTAATTTCATGTGTTGAAAATATCATAACACAAAAATGTATAGTAAGTAATTTGATTTGGTGTTTTGAACGACCGCTCATTTCCATAGGTGCGGAGGCTTGGATTGAAAGCCCTGTAATTTCTAAAAGCATTAGAAGACAAGAAGAAGCGTCTTCTCTCTATCAACTTATATTTTCTAAACATCCTTGGTTACATGTTTTATTATTTTACATATTAGGTATTTGTATTATTGAATGTTTTCTTGATGAATGATTATATCATGTGATGGATGTGTGGCGATTTTGGTTGTTATTTATTTGGTACCCCATGATTATGATTATTGAATATAATTTAATTTTGATCTAATAAAAATTATAAACCCAAAATTAGAGGTATAGGAACTTTATATTTTTTTGTTCAATTCCTACATTCTCAATGATGAAGATCATACGAAGATAATGGAGAAGAAGAAGAAGAACTATCCATTGCGATGCCTGACATTCATGGCCGCAACGCCAATTGCTGACTTGCCAAACAACATGTTTGGCGCCACGACACTAGTCAAAATTTTGTGAGGCATGGAGTTGCAACCCCAATCTAGTATTGTGGACAATAAGCTCAACATCGCGATGTCAGTCGACAGCAAATTCGATGCTATTTCACCACCAATTTTTTATTTTCAATTTTGCTGTGAATTTTGGTTGAAATTTAAATATCTTAAGAAACTTGCCAAAATATCATTGTTTAATTGTTTAATTATTTTAATGTTTGTATGTGATATAAATTACCATGCATAATGACATGTCATTTATTATAACCACTCATAGTTATTATAGAAGTTGATAGTTTAATATAATGTACTTGACACTTCAAAAAATCACTCTTGTGGTGTTGGACATGTATTGAATAGCTTCAGACACAATGCCCTTCCTATGTTATGGTAAAAAAGTCGGCCTAAAAATATGAAAATTGATATGGAAAAGTTTTAAGTCTTTGAGAGTGAACTCTTCGCAAGTTGTCAACTCCTAAGTAGGCTTCTACTTATGACATGAACAAGTTGTAAGTGGTGCCAAGGTTGTCTCAGCGAAAATCTCCGATGCTCAAGTCAAAACTAGAGTAGAGAATATTGAAAAAGAATGGAAGCTATAAAATGCTAAATTAATAAAATATACCTCCAAGCGAAGATGAGGGAGTACTTATAGTTATTTTAGTAAGGGTTGCGTTTCGGTGTGGTTGAGAGCATACACTAGTAGGCCTCTTATATTATTAGGCTCGGGCCTTTTTAGACTAATGGATTTAGATTATTATTGGGTCCATCATATAGCCCGCTTAATTTAGAATAATGAACTTAGATTACTATTGGGTCCATTTTATAGCCTACACTTTGGGTAAGCTTCGCAATAAGGATATTAACCAGGAGTTCACTTAACTGATTTGGCTCAACCCGTAGTTGTGTAGGCTATAAGAGTTTATTTAGAGAAATATACGAATATTATTAAGTTGTGGATTTTTTTGTTAGAATTGCATTTGTAAGAGTCATGGTTGTAAAGATGGCGGTGATGGCAATGTGGTAAATGAGAACCATAATCTATTGTATTAGCTAAGCTAAGTTTCAGACTCAATTCCTACCAATTATCAAGTTGAGCCGTGGCTCGACGTAGTTTATATGTCCAAACCATGTCGAGCAATAAGTTTATCATGGTTTTTTATTGGCAATGAGGGGGTATTGCCTTGTAAGAAGGTGACACCTCTCGTTAAAGTCGAGCCCATGGCTCAACCTAGGACTAATTTTTCATAAATTGAGCTACACTCGACTTGAGCCTCTAAGCTCGATCTCCTCTCTTGAGTTCGTATGGGATGACATCACCTTAGGGGAGGGTCGAGCCATATGCTTGACTAGGTTGGATCGATCTTTGATAATCTATTCTTTAGAATTTTCGCATCATTGGGGGTAATATCATCGTCATGAATTAGGAAATAGTCCCATTTCTATGGAATTTTTCAAGGGATGTTCGCCTGAAAGAATATAGGTGATCCTTAATTCTGCTTTGAATTGGCTTAGTGTTGGGTCGATGGACCATTACCTCGACCTCATTAGTATCAACTTTTCTAGAGGTGGGGCTAAGTGACTTCATCTCGACCTCAAAAGAGGATAGGTTAAGAAGAATTTGCATCGACCTCAATAAGTGTTAGGTTGAGAGAACTTCACCTCGATCTCACTACTAAGTCTAGGATTGATGAAGATTTGCTTGAACTCACCTCCTTGAGCTTATGTGCCAAGAAGTGCTTATGATGTTCGATGGAATTTTGTTTATTACCATTATCCTTATGGGATGATATATGTGCTCTTTGGAGCTAACCATTGCTTCTTGGCTTCTAGAAGCCACCTCCATTATGTGGTTTGACTTTTGAAAATAATCCTCGAGAAAAAAAGTTTGTGATCTCTACGGTCAACTATAGCTTTCTTGACCTTAAGAGAGTCCCTTAATTTTTAGGGGCTTAGTTTTTGTGGATAACCTCGATGAAGAAGTTTATGATCTATGGGGTCAACTATAAATTACTTGGCCTCAAAGGAGTAAGAGATAATGCTCTATTTCTTGCCTTATGGGGGATTATTTGAGTTACCAAAAATTATTTTCGAAAACTTCTTACATATAAATACTATGATGAGTTGCCATGAGTTGTTTTAGATAACTTATAGGTAAATATTTTGATGGCTCACCATAAGTTGTTTGAGATAACTTAAGTTTAGTGTTATGATCTCCGGAACAAGTTGAATGTCGTGAACCTCTGAGGATGGCCTCGACCAGGGATAAGTCTTCCCCAAGGGGGGAGTAGCCTCGCCTAAGGCTAAGTTGCCCTAGGAAGGCATTAGTCTCAGCCGAGGCTAAGTTGTACCCAGAAAAGATTAGCCTCAACCGAGGCAAAGCTATGCCTGAAAGGGATCAGCCTCAACCTGGGCTAAGTTATACCTAGAGGAGATCAGCCTCGATTGGGGCTAAATTATGCCTGAATAGGATCGACCTCAACCAGGGCTGAGTTATGCCCGGAGGGGATCAACCTCAATCTGTGCTAAGTTCTACGTAGAGGGGATCAACCTTAGTCGGGGCTAAGTTGGTGATGTGTTGAATTTGTATGCTCTTCGCACTTACGACTTTGCAAGAGGAATCATTAGTAGGCAAATAGGATCTTGGCTTCAATTTCTTCTAGATATGGCCTTTGTCTTAGTGTCTTTCTTGTTGATTCATTGCTCCCTAAATAGTTTTCATAACATTCTTTTTAGGTTTGCCTCAGTCTGGGATGAGGCTGTTGGTCAAAGTATGGAACCATATGATACTACATATCAAGGAGCGGAGCTAGCCGAGGTCATCGGTCGAGGTATCAGGCCAATCTAGGTATAGTGTTACTGAGGTCATTGGTCAATGTGTGAAGGTGTTGAGGATGCTAGTTAAGGTGTTAGGCTAGTCATGACAAGGAGTTTCTGAGGTCGCCGATCAAGGCCACCTATTCATTTTTCCTCTTTAAGTTGTATCGATCGATGTCAGTCTTTACTCCTACTGAAATCTTCATTTTGGCCTATGTTCAAGGTCGGATGCTCCCACTCACTCAAAAAATTAAGTGAGGATGTTTTTATGGAAGGTCAGGTAAAAAAGGCCTTGCTTTTAACCTCCTTCTTCTCTCTTATCTACTACTCTAGATGCTTTCTTATCCCTATGCGACTCTTTTAGAAGCCAAGCAAGCATCCTAAATTCATCATGGTTAATGCGTTCTTTATCATTTGTGAGATAGTTATTCTTGGGGAATAAGCTAACAGATGCTCCGAAGAAATGTCTTCCAAAAGGAAGCTATTGTCGCTATATTAGCAAGATGCGCTTCAGGGGAAAGCGTTTGCCACTGTGCAAGAGGGTTACACTCTAGGGGAAAGTGCTCTCTCACTGGAAAAATACTTGAGCAAGTTTTGCTACTATATTTTCTTAGGGACCGAGTAGCCCCCAATGCTTACTTTGAGGTCAATGCTTGGTTGAGTATTGAGACAACATCCTTGTTCACATGGGGATATGCCTTATGTAAGCCATGATGAGTGCCAATGTTATCTTCTCAATCTTGAGATGCTTGAGTATAGCTAGTGTAGTAGGCCGGGAGTTACTCTTTTTTTTTTCTCGTGCTAGGATTACCCTAGTTGTTTGTTTTTTTTCAGTTTACTTTGTGATGCCTCATTAAGGTACCATGAGATCAAGGCCTTGGTGGCATTTTTCTCTATTCTTTAGGACTAGAATAATGACTGTCTACCTCTCTAAGTACATGTATTCAACCATTGATAGAAGATTTACTTTGACGTAGAACTTGTCTAGTTGTTCCTACGAATCTCTAGTTCTGTCGTATTCAGACAAGTTTTGCTACTTTGACTCTTGGAGGCAGTGACTTAGCTAGAATGGCAGTGGAGAATGACCCACTCGGTGGTACTATTGCGAGCGATGGGTACTAGTCTTCATGCCCCAGTAGTTTCACGTGGAATTGTATGGCAAGTTATTTGAGTCTCCTTTTTCTTCCTAACTTTTTTATGTGTATCTTCCTCTAGGAGGGACACTTTGCTGGAAACTTCTTCTTGAGTTGTGGGGTCTCTGCTTTTGGGCTCTTCTCTCTTTAAGGGTAGGATAATCTCGACTCTATCAAGAAGATACTTGGAGATGATCTCTATGGTGATTTCTTGCGTAATGGGTCGTAGTCCTTGTTGTTGTTCTAACTGAGGTATCCTTTAATAAAGCGATGAGGCTTCTTGTGTGATTTGTAACACCATTTCCAGTTGGTGATCATTTGGCTGGAGCTGTGGGGTGTACGATCCTGGTGGGGTGGAAATAATTGCAATAATATCACTTATTTAGGCGTGTGATTTGATTATTATAGTACGCTTAGTCATGCTTGTTATATCTCACCCCACCAATATTACTAAATGAAGCACTCCATGATGAATCCATGTTAATGTTGTGAGCAAATGTTGGAAATCAGGGAGTGTATATATATCAAGGTATTATATATCGGAATTGATGTGTATATTTTAGTTCTAAATTTAAGGAAATTTTGGAAAAACATTATGAGGAAACATTGAATATTTTTAATTGACACAATTGTGCATATTTTAAACTTTGTATTTATACTTTATATTGTGATATTTATTAAATGATATGAATCAAAGTATATTGTCCCTAATTTAAGAATAATAAAAGTAACTATAATTTGGTGGGGAAAAAAATCCCATAAAACCGAATTAAAGGAAGAGAACAAAAAACTGAAAAAAAAAAATTAGAACTACATGGAGCTTGTATGAGGATCATAATTAAGTCAAACCTCATTACGTGTAGGTTAACTTAGCCTTTCTTATTGGGGGGGGGGGGGGGGGGAGGAGGTTTGGGAAAGTAAATAGGGATCAGGATGAGTCTCACAAATCATCCCCTAGAATACTCTTGGGATGGGGATGACAATGGGACAACTATCTCAAATCAACCTTTTGCAACAATAGTCCTTCAGTATATTGATAAAATTGATAATCTCAATCTTGAGCTCAATGATAACCTAATTGATCTCTTATGATTCAAGCTTGAGCCCTGTTTAGGTATGTTTGATTGAAGCTCAATTTTCAGCACCATAGAGTTAATTTCTAGAAAGATTAGACTCAATGCATTTATTAATATTTATAATTTGATTTGGATTTGAAATTTCAGTGAATCACAAAACAATCCCATTGAGATCAAGTGGGAATTAAAGTCATATTAAAATGTAACCTATTCACAATCCTAGTTTAGTCTAGATATGTCCATGGCTTGGAAGCCAAACGTAGGCTGCTCAACTAGGGCTTGGATTGATTTTAAGGCCTTGTAGGACTGGACTCGAGTAGATAATGTACCCCATAACAAACCCAACTTGATCCGTAAACTTTTACATGTTTCTTTAATTGCATAATATTAACAACATTGAAAACCAAGCAAATGACAAGAAGGTTTTTTTTTTCTTTTTTTATTTCTTATGCCCTTTAGTTTTTCAACTGAAAACCTACAAAATCATGCCTGCCCGAAAAATAAAATTTTAATACGGTAAATTGTAAAAATTACCTATGAGGTTTAGCTTAATTATAAAAAAATTCTATTATCTTTCAAAATTACAAATACCTCCTTAAAGTTTATCTTTACTTCACAAATATCCCCTTCAATACATGCAATTTGTAAAATAAAAAAAAATATCAAGGGGGTATTTGTTACAAACTTAGATAGAGTTTTTTATAAATAGCTGAAATTTCAAAAATAGTTTTTGTGATTCATCTGTTAATGAATTACAAATGCAGTTAGTTGTTTATTCATCAGACCTAGCTCATGATCAAAATTTGGTAATTGATTTGTTATACATGGGTAATGACAAAAAATTAGTAGTTTATTCATCATATGCAGCATTCCCTATGTGATTTATTTGATAGCAAAACTACTAGCTCGTAAATATGCTATAGCCCAACAATTCTACTTTTGCTATATTCCTATAATCTTTTTTATCGAATAATATGTAAAATTATATGGTTTTGGCAAACTAATGCTAAGGAGAAAATATTTATCTAAATTAAAAGTATTAATTTCTGCTGTTGATGATGGTATATTCTACATTACATACTCTCTAATGCTAATGAAACTATGGTCCAGATTATAAGTATTGGGTTCTAGCAATGCATCTTCTTACTTTGGTAACATGGCTATTTTTTTGAATACTATCTTGTAAAATGTATATGGTTTTGGCAATTAGCTTAGGAGAATATAGTTTGAATTTCAATTATTCGATTATAATGTTAATGAGATTATAATCTAGAACTGATATACTTTAATGCTAATTGAAATAAGATCTAAATTATGAAATTTAGTTATAACAAGTTGTCATCGACATATATATGTTACGTTGTAAAATGTATATTGTTCTTGTAATCTAATGCTAAGGAGAGAATATAGTCAAAAACACAAATTTTCAGTTCCAATACTCGTGAGAATTTAGAGGTGGATACACTTTGATGCAAAATATGATTATATTGTCTAAATTATGAATATTTAACTCTAGTGAGTTGTCGTGACCAATATATGTTCATATTTGCCAATATGTTAAAACTTTTTATGTTTTTATTTAATTGTCAAGCACATGTAAGATATGGGCATAAAATTTATGAAAAATGAATGACAATTAGCAAATGTTTCCTTGTTTTATTGAAAATCAGATTATTCAGAAATATGTAATCAATTTTTGTGTTAATTTAAATATTGTGAATAAAAAGTGAATCACTTACTTAATTTCGACAAGTATGTAAATCTTGTAATATTTACAAATGGATACTTTAAGTACAAAAATAACATAAATTATTTCCAAAAGTCAAAATAATTATCTGATTCCCATCTCAATTTTTGTAGATGCATTTAGATATTTCTATAATATGAAATGCGATCTACCTTATTATAAGGAAAATAAGAAGCTCAATATCAGATTTCCTAAAATTCTTAAAATTTTACAACCAATTCTTGACTATATTGAATAATAAAATAACTCTTTCTAAATATAATGATTATTCTCTTGCATATATACATTCTAACAAATGAAACCTTACATGTGCAAGTAAAACAACTCGAGTTATTGTAACCAAATTTGATAAGAAAAAGAGTAAAATGTGAAAAATAACCAAAAGAGTAAAGTCGTTCTCACAAAGAGGGTGGAAAGATTGATCAAGAAAGCGAACGATCTCGCCATTCTTTGTGGAGTTAACATAGGTATAGTCATTCACAAACCATCACAAAATAATGTCGTATTGTGGCCATGCCTGGAAAAGGCCAACAAAAAGGTGATCCATGAAAAGTACTTGGACAAGAGACTAAATGATAGACAAAATATATCCTAAAATCCCATAACAAGAAAGACATGAAAGTGTGTCAGCTCATGAATGAGCTATTAATGGAAAGTCAGAATTTCAATGAAGTTGATTTGGTTCAATTAAATAGCTTGCAATATTTTGCAGTTGAGATGCTCAAGAAGCTGGAAAATAG
The DNA here is from genome assembly GCA_019321725.1 of Paulownia fortunei. NCBI lineage: Eukaryota > Viridiplantae > Streptophyta > Magnoliopsida > Lamiales > Paulowniaceae > Paulownia > Paulownia fortunei. Next base: position 22,965,254 of record CM033115.1, read on the forward strand.
GGATGAGGCGATTAAGAGTGAGCAAGAAATGCACTATTTGCCTCTTCCTCCTATGGCTGTCCTTCCTTCTAATATTGAGGCAACAAACAGAAAGTGGGATTGTTGTTGACAATTCATTCATTTTGCCGTCGCTTGAGGATTTGAGGAGTGATTCATGGCTCACTACAACCATGTTTGAAAGGCAAATTACTTCTATGGGATTTTCAAAGGACGGCAGCACTAGTGCTGGTGAAAACTATTGTGAAAATTTATGAACGCAAATACATGTTATCGTTACAAGTAATAAAATGATGAGTAGATTATCGTTCCCACGATAACTATTGAATTACTAAATACCAAAATTTTGTCAACTCTAACTTTATTTGAACAAATGAAAGCGAGTGACAATTAATGCAAATAAATTTAAATTACTATTAAAATAATGCACAAAAAGCAAATAAAAATGAATATCAATGATTTTAAAGACCTAGGGTTATGATTTCATTACAATTAGTTCAAGTTGAATAATTTATCTCATCAATCTCAATTTATTCCAAGTGATAGTCGAGAATTCCTAAATTATCCATTAGCCTCTCCCAAGGTCTAATGAAAATATCAACAATTGTTAACCTACTGTATTCCTATGTGAATTACAACAATCAATAATTCATTAGGTTATATGGATCTCCAACAAGACTACACAAACCATGTAAGTATATTCCTATCTCACATATAATTTATGATTTTGTACACATAGAACTAGACACATATATCACCTTTCGAGTCAATATGATTAACAAATTATTCAATTACTGGCCAAGTAATTGAAAGCATTAATAACAACATAGAAAACTCAACTTGATAAATAAATCAAAAATTGAATTGATAAAAATATTCAACACATCCTAATTAGATTACATCATAACCTTAGAAAAAGAAATTAGTTCATGGTGAAAATAAAAAATAAATTAACAATATTCATAAATATATTCAAATGAAAAGAGGAAAATAAAAATCAAATTTTAGAGAGGATGAGTTTTTCTTTCCTTGTAGATGTCTTTTCTTAAGTTTGGAAGTATTCTCTCCTCTTCCCAAAAATTCTCTGTTTGTCTTTTCTCTCTATCTCCTCTCTCATTCCTTCATTTAAAGGCTCTTGGAATCTTAAAAATCTGATGGAAGATGCCCTAAAGAGGATAAAATGCCCATTTTAGCCATTTTTGTCCGCCTGACAGTGCCTAGGGGCTAACTTGTGGCGCCTAGGTGCCAATAGCTCTATTTCAGTGCCTATGCACCCTGTTTTGGTGTCTAGGCACTATCCTCTCTATTTTGTTGGCGCCTAGGTGCCGAAACCCGTTGTTGCACTATTTTTTTTTCACCTTTCCATCATTGCTTTGATAGTATTCAACCCTTTCAATACATTTTTAACCTCCTTTTAGGATGTATTGGCTTTTAGTATCTTCTAATGAATTATATCTCTTTATCTTAACATTCCAAATATGCTTGAATCAACTTGATATTCAATTTATGGAAAGAGTTATGCCTACAATACCAAGATATATCATACTAGAAAGTTTTAGTCAAGTGCACACATTATAACCTGATTTTTGTCATTGAAATAGAAAGAAATGGATTTTGTGATGAACATAGAATTATAGATCTATCTTTTAGTTTTTCAATAGTTCAAGAATCAAGTCAAAATAATATTTTAACAAAGAGTTATGATTGAAATACGAACACTGCCCACAATAGCACTATAAAGAGGGTTCTTATAAAATTTAACCAAGTTTTATGTTTCTTCCATTTTCTTCTCCTTTTGTCATTACCTATAATATTTCAACTTAAATGCATCAAAAGTATTATAAATACTTAAAAATAAACTAAATATTAATAAAAAAGCATACGAATTATTGGTATAAAACCAACTCAATAAATACCCTCAAACTTAAACATTTGCTTGTCCCCAAGCAGAAGAGAAAAGAATAACTAAAATAAATAAACTGACGCAAACTTGAGTGTCACAAAATACCAAACCATTAACATGCCTCAAAAGATTTCCAAAATATCAATGGAAATGAAACTTCAAAAGTCAATCAATACCTAAGTACCAACATGCATACTAGTTTAACTCAACCTCATGATCTTGTGTGTGTGTGTGTAGCCAGTTCATCGAGCTATATTCATCACTCGGATAAGTTTATAGAATTTAACACTTTCTAGAAAATCCATTTCTAAAGATGAATTGACATGATAACCAAACTTCATATGCTTGTTTTTTATACTAATCTCCACTAATGTAGGTTAAACATAGCATCAAAGATCAAAAGGACTTTCAAAACTTGTAATGCAAGGTTAGCGTCATAGGTAGAAAATGTAGATAGTGAAATGGCTCACAATCACCCCAAACACATAGCCAATTTAAAATCGTGTTTGCTAAAATCAATCTCCCAACCTTATATCGTTAACTTCTTTCATTCTTTTGACAAGTTTCACTCAACACCATTTTTTTCTATTTTCTTTTTCCTTATTTCTTTCAGTTATATTGTTTTTTGTTCTTTTTTTTTAACTTCTCATCATTCTCCAATTTTTTTTTATTTTTTTTATAAATATAGAGATGACACACAACATTGTCAACAACTTCCCAATAGTATAAGTCAAGTTTTCAATTGGCTGTATGCTGGGTAAAAAGTAAATCTAGTAGACAAAAATGTAAAGGCAAGAGATATTTTGTAAGGTGTCAAAGAAATAGGCTACATTAGGCTCAAAGGGGGACACTAAGGATAAACTATGCAAATTTGGTAGGTTTTTATAGGCTCAAACGGTCCACAACTGACTTAAATCATTTCCTTAATGCTATGTCACTTGGGATTTCGCCTCGACTAGTAATCAAGCAAGTTCTAAAGCTTGGTGGGATCTTTTAGAAAACACGTATGCCTTATAAACTATCTCTAAGCAATTAAATACAAATTGACAACCAGTCTGTGCTCAATTAAAATAAGAATCACAAAGTAAGGTAAACTAACACATACATTAATTGTTAAGGCAAAGACATCATTAATCTGTTTTAATAAGTTGTCATTAAGGCAACCAACATTTCATTATTAGCTATAGTGATTCGATTTAAGTGTACTCAAGGAGACCAGTTTTTTTTTTTTTTAAATAAAAATCTAAGAACAAAAACTAAGACACAAAAGTAACATAAAGAACACAAAACAAGCATATATTTCAACAAAAAAAAAACACAAACAAACACTCCCAAACTTAAGATGAGACAGTGTCCTCAATGGATCAAAGAAAATGAAAAATGTATGACTTCCCTGAAGAACATCGATATCATTAGAAAAGATCATCCTCATCATCAGAAGATGTCTGTGGAAACATCGGCGGTAGTGGAAAGTGAAGATCAAGGACTGTCCGTTGGAGATACTGAGCCAATACACGATCATACTCTAGCTCATAGGCTCTAAATGCTGCATTGATGTGAGCCTCACGACAAACCTCCGGAGTAAGTATAGCAATCGCCCAGTGTAGGGCATGCCCGAAGTTGGGGTTCACTAGAGAGGGAACGAATAGAGAATCATCAGCAGGCGATGGTGCAGAAGTTGTAGGTGGTGGGATGGAAAGAGTGTCATGGGATGGACCTGGTGGAAGTTTAAGTGGAGCATGTTTTGCATCATCAAGAATAAATCTAGCACCAGTAGGATGTTAGCAAGCACCATCCTATACAGCATAACGTCGAGCAGTTCGATAATCCATAATAGTAAATGCGTGTTAAAAAATCTCATTTGGGTCCCACTGAACGCCAGCCTCCCGACATAGTCCGCAAATTAATGAAGGGTGAGGCAGGCCACCCATTGTGGCATCTTTGCAATGTGTATAGAATATATTATTGAATGACCCTTCCTATATTGATGCTCATATTATGAGTTATAACATATAGACGGAGTGCCCGATCTCATGTGACATCGCTCCAGTGTGTAATAGGCATCAATTTGGGATATACAAAGTAGTGCCAAGCTCGTCCTCAATGGCTAAGGTCAGCGGTGGAGAATGAGAGTGCGGTAGCATATGAACGATGAGATGTTTTCCACTATGAGCCCAGTTTACATAAGCCGCAAATGATTTGCTCGGTATCATAGTTTGCTGATAATGCTAAGTACTCATCCTCCTCAATATCCTCTAATTTGTAGTATGCGTTAATTATTTTTTTGTGGAAAGATACCCACTTGCCCAAAATAAAACTCTCATATGCCGATGCATGGAAGCATTGGCATAAAACTCCTTAACAACACTGACCACTGTAGCCTCTGGTTGTGCTGTGAAGGTTTACCAACTCCGGTGCTCAATCAAGTCCAAAATATGGCTGTCAAGCTAGCTATCTAAGGCAATACTACGCTTCGGCAGCAAACTGCGCGTCACAAGGAGATCATAATACATTTGTTTCGTTGCTTTGCTAATAAAACGACTGGCATCATGGGAAGATGATGTGGAGGCCTTGGCTTTCCCTTGTTTGCTTTTGGTACCATTTTTAATTACTGCAAGAATGTAAAAATAATAAAAAATCAAACTCGTGTAAGAGATTGTATTGATAATGAGATTTAGACACATGAATGATAACAAAGCACACGACCATTATGACACAAAATAATGTGACAGATGCATTTATAACAAGATTGAGAGTCAAAAGATTAAGTAGGTGCAAGCATGACTCAATAACAACACAAACCATCAAAATTCAATATGCTTATAGATAAATGGTCAAAAACTTACCCGAAACAAAAACACATGATATGCACGTAGAATGTTTTGGGATGACATGTAATTAGAACGATAATGATATGTAATGCATTTGAAAAACATGGTGTCGTATAGCTACATTGAATGAATGCAAGGGTGTGAAAATATAAAATATCATTTCTGTAGTATCAAACATGTCTGAGACATTTTATCAAACACCTTGCGTGCATAAACCATAATCCTCAATCAAAAGTTTAATTCCCTTCATCACAACCTCCAAATTTGACACCTAATCTCCATTCTTAACTTCACAACAAATGTTCAAAATAGGAATCACACCCATTACTTAATGCAATTCAAACAACAAAACAAAATAAAATGAAGAAAAATGAAAAATGACAAAATGAGAGTGGTTGAAGAAAACATACCAATGAATTAACCTTGTTATGAGAGAACAGATAAAATTAGAGATTGTGTGAAATGTGTTTGTAGTTGGAGTACGTGTGGTGTGTGAGTTGTGGGGAGGAAGAAAAAAAAAAGAGAAGAAGAGAAGATTATCTGGCCTCTCATTTTTTATTATTTTTTATGGCTGATTTGGCGCCTGGGCGCCATATATTCTGTTCATGCCTAGTGCTTGCTATTCTGTTCTAGCAGCACTTCAGCGCCTAAGTGCCGAATCAAGGCTTAGATGCCATTGTTTCTATTTTCTGTGGGTGTTTCGGCACCGAGACGCAGCAGTAGGGCGCTAAGGCCCCAACCCCCCCTTTTTTTTAAAATGCTTCATTTTCTTGATTGAACCTACAATCAAAATAGAAAAAATGAAGATTAGAAATAAAATATCTACTCATAGGCTATATAAAGGATTAATTGTAAGAGAAAACAAATACGACTAAAAACATGAAAACTATAAAATAATTTAGGTTGCCTCCCAAGAAGCGCCTAGTTTAAAGTCTTTAGCCAGACTATTTGTGCAGTTTATGAGGTTGGTTTGCTAAGAGTGATGGTAGACTTATGCAAATCCTCTCCACCTTCAATGAATACTTTAAGCCTTTGGCCATTGACTTTAAATATTTGATCCTCACTCTGAATTTCAACGGCACTATGTGGAAAAACTTGACCACTGTGAACGGTCCAGACCACCATGATCGCAGCTTACCTTGAAACAAATGTCAGACCACCATGATCGCAGCTTACCTTGAAACAAATGTAAATGAGAGTTAAACAATAAAACTTTTTGACCAGGAATAAACTCTCATTGCAGAATACGTTTATCATGCCACTTCTTGGTGCATTCCTTGTACAACTTGGCATTATCATAGGCCCCTTGGCGAAACTCATTCAATTGCAACGATCGATGTTCACCCGCTGCTTGAAGATCGAAATTCAGTTTCTTGGTAGTCCAGTATGCTTGATGCTCCAACTTGACTAGTAAGTGACAAGCTTTTCCATACACCAAACGATATGGTGTCATACCAATGGGGGTTTTGTATGTAGTTCAGTAAGCCCAAAGAGCATTATCCAGCTTTCGAGGCCAATCCTTTAGAGAAGAATTCACAGTCTTTTCTAGGATCCACTTAAGCTCTTTGTTTGAAATCTCAACTTGGCCACTAGTTTTGGGGATGATAGGTAGTAGCTACTCTATGTGTAACCCCGTACTTAGCCAATAGAGCATTAAGATGCTTGTTACAGAAGTGCTCTCCTTCATCACTTATGATTGCCCTTGGTGTGCCAAAACGAGTGAAATTTTGTTTTCTCAACAAGTTCATCATTGTTTTGGAATCGTTTGTTGGCAAGGCCACTGCTTCAACCCCTTAGAAACATAATTTACTACCACAAGGATGTAGAGATTATTGAATGACAGAGGAAATGGACTCATGAAGTCAATGCCCCAAACATCAAACAACTCTACCTCTAGAATGTTATTCAATGCATCTCATGTCTCCTAGATATGGATAAAGTTTAAACAAGAAATGATCTTCCCAAAAATAATGTCTAACATCAGAAATAAACTTTTTCTTTTGTTGATGAGTTAAGTCAAGGGGAAAGACATTACTTGCTAAAAAGTTTACTAAATCAGCATACTAAGGAATTTACCAAAAGCCAAAGCAAAAAGTTACTCATCCAGAGAAGTTTCATTAATGGGAAGCTCCGGCTCGACATTTTGTTCATGTTGCTCCAACCTAGAGAAGTGATCCATAAAGACATTTTCAGTTCCCTTCTTATCTCGAATCTCCAAATCAAACTCTTGGAGCAACAAGACCTATCAAATTAACCTTGGTTTTGCATTTTTCTTCTCACTTAAGTATTTAATGGCGGAATGATCAGTATACACAATTATCTCTGTGTCAATCAACTACTACCAAAACTTGTCAAATGCGAAAACCACAGCTAGTAGTTCTTTCTCAGTAGATGAGTAGTTCATCTACGCATCAATTAGTGTTTGACTAGCATAATAGATAACATGAAAAATTCTAGCTTTCCATTGTCCTAACACTGCTCCAAAGGCAAATTCACTGGCATCTCACATTAGCTCAAATGGTAAACTCCAATCAGGGGCAACAATAACATGGGTAGAAATCAGAGTAGATTTTTAATATTGAAAAACACCAAGACACTCTTCATAAAAATTAAAAGACACCTCTTTCATAAGTAGATTACACAAAGGCTTTGTTATCTTTGAAAAATCTTTGATGAAGCGTCTATAGAACCCTGCATGGTTTAGAAAACTTCATACTCTTTTTACTAAAGTAGGTGGAGGTAATCTTTCAATGGCTTCAATCTTTGCACGATCCACTTATTTAATGGAAATCTGATTATAACTAGAATTACCATCTAGAAAATAATAGTAAACATGGCCAGCTAGCCTATCCAACATTTGATCAATAAAGGGCAAAAGAAAGTGGTCTTTCCTAGTAGCCTTATTTAACTTCCTATAATCCATGCACCCACGTCAACTAGTTATAGTTCAATTGGGAATCAATTCATTATTCTCATTTTCAACTACCGTTATCCCACATTTCTTAGGTACTACTTGCACAGGACTTACCCACATACTATCAGAAATAGGATAGATAATACCTGCATTGAGTAGCTTTAAAACTTCAGCTCTTACCATCTCTTTCATGTTTAGATTTAAGCGACGTTGATGCTCCACAGATGACTTGTAGCTTTCTTCCATCAAAATCTTGTGAATGTATATAGAGAGACTAATACCTTTGATATCAATAATAGACCATCTTAATGCCATTTTATGGTCTCTCAATACTCTTAATAGCTTTTCTTCCTATTTATAATTTAATGCAACAGAGATAATAATATGCAGAGTAGAAGAATCACCCAAAAAATAATACCCTAAGTGGTTTGACAATTATTTGAGTTCTAAAATAGGTAGTTTTTCAATTAATGGTGCAGGTTGGTTAGGATCCTTCCCAAGATCTTCAAATGGTCTCTTGATGAACACCGGTGGTGCTACATCAAGTATCTTTAAACACTCAAAAATCTCTACATCATCATTTGCATTTGCTCCACCCAGAAAAACCTCAAGAGGATCCACATGATAGCTGGATTGAAAGAATTCTTTTACACATTCTTCAGTGGTGTCCACCCTCAAGCAGAAATCTTTCTCATTTAGATATTTCATTACCTTGAAAACATTGAAAGTTATTTACTTCTCTTGCACCCTCAAGATTAATTGACTCTTCTGCACATCGATGAGGGTCCTTCCTATTGCCAAGAAAGGTCGACCAAGAATGATGGGGATCTCTTGATATTTCTCCATATCTAGAATAATAAAGTCTATCAGGAAGATAAATTCATCCATCTTTACTAGCACATCTTCGATTACTCCCCTTAGATACTTAATGGATCTATTGGCAAGTTGCAGCGAGACTGTTGTCAACTTTGCTTGTCCAAACACAAGCTTTCTAAAAATAGAAAGGAGCATCAAGTTAATACTTGCACCAAGATCACATAAAGGTTTATCAAAAAATAAATTGCCAATTGTGAAAGAAATCATAAAACTCCCTGGATCTTTTAGCTTGGGTGGAAGCTTCCTTTGCAAGATAGCACTGTACTCTTAAGTAAGTGTCACTGTCTCTTATTCTTCCAATTTTCATTTGTTAGAAATGATCTTCTTTATAAATTTTACGTAGCTAGGCATTTTCTCTAGGACATCTACAAAAGGAATATTAATGTGTAACTTTTTAATAATATCTAAAAACTTAGAAAATTGCTTATCTAATCTTTATTTCTGGAAGTGTTGAGGAAATGGGATATGAGGCACATATGGAGGAGGGTTGTCTAGAAAAAGATTTGATTTAGGCTTCTCTACTTCTTTGCTTGGTGTGTCAACAGACTCCTCTACCACGCTTTTCTTTATCAACTCCTTTGGAGCATTGACTTTTCATTCCAACTCCGACAACTCTTTACCACTACGAAGAGTAATGCTTGCACATTCTCTTTATGATTAGTCTTAGTATTACTTGGAAATGAACCTTGAGGTCTTGCACTCAACATATTAACGATTTGACACATTTGAACCTCCAGGTTTTAAATAGAGGCTGATTGATTCCTAATAATAAACTCTTATTTTTGCAATGTTGCCTTTGTTCTTGCCATGAATTTCTCGATAGTATCTTCTAAAGAAGCTTTAGGTATCTATTGAGACTAATTTGGAGGCTAAATTTGATGGTTGTACGTCCACTACATTTTGTCCATTCCTCCATAAAATGTTAGAATGGTTGTGCCATCCTGGATTATGCATGTTAGAGTATGGATTGTTCTACCAATTAGCATTCCCCACAAACTGTGCTTGCTCTGGCTGAGATGGAGCGAATGGGTTCCCAACTTGACACTCCGTATAACAATAAGTCCTTATACATTTTCCACGCCTCATGCAATGATTCCATATTATATGGGTGAATGTAGTGATGTTATTCCTCATCTTTGATGTCTTAGCTGGTGGAAAATATTAGGCGAGGAATGTTTGAGCTAAGTTAGCCCATGCGGTGATTGCACCTGGTGGCATTGAGTTCAGCCAACTCTTTGCCTTGTCCCTTAGTGAGAAAAGGAACAACCTTACTCTAATAGCGTCATCGGTAAGACCATTGTGCTTGAATGTATCACAAATTTCAAGAAAGCTAGCTATATGTGCATTTGGATCCTTGTTGGCTAACCCACAAAATTGATTAGCTTGAACCATTTGTATGATAGCTAGCTTAATCTCAAAATTATTGGCTTGAAATGCAGGGTGTCTAATTCCGTAAGATTTTCATTTACCAGAGGTAATGCATAATCACGAAGTGCCCTATTATTGACCCTTCATGCCTATGGTGGCACATTGTTGTTATCATTAGCTACCCTATCATTTTCCATAATCTCTTGAGGTGATATGGAGGCTCATCTCTTTTCCTTTCAGTTTCGTTTACAAGTTTTTTCAATTTTCGAATCAAAATGGATCAAGACTCCAATTCTAAATTTTTTCATACACTTAAAAATACCTGAAAAAGTTAAGAACGATAATCAAAATAAAATCAAATAAAAGTTCAAATTAAAATTAGAATTACTGGGTATCGATATTAATAAAACAAAATAGTCCCTGGCAATGACGCCAAAAATTTATTGTGAAAATTCATGAACGCAAGTACACGTTATCGTTACAAGTAATAAAATGGTGAATAGATTATTGTTCCCATGAGGACTATTGAATTACTAAATACTGAAATTTTGTCAACTCTAATTTTATTTGAACAAATGAAAGCGAGTGGCAATTAATGCAAATAAATTTAAATTACTATTAAAATAATGCACAAAAAGCAAATAAAGATGAATATCAATGATTTTAAAGACCTGTAGTTATGATTTCATCACAATTAGTTCGAATTGAATAATTTATCTCATCAATCTCAAGGTCTAATAAAAATATCATCAATTGATAACCCACTATATTCCAATGTGAATTACAACAATCAATAATTCATTAGATATTATAGATCTCCAACAAGACTACACAAACCATGTTAAGTATATTCATATCTCACATGTAATTTATGATTTTCTACACATAGTACTAGACACATATATCACATCTCGAGTCAATATGATTAGCAAATCATTGAATTAGTAGCCAAGTAATTGAAAGTATTAATAAAAATGTAGAAAACTCAACTTGATAAATAAATCAAGAATTGAATTGATAAAAATATTCAACACATCCTAATTAGATTACATCATAACCTAGAAAAAGAAATTAGTTCATGGTGAAAATGAAAAATATCTGAACAATATTCATACACATATTCAAATGAAAAGAGAATAATAAAAATCAAATTTCAAAGAGAATGAGTTTTTCTTTCCTTGTAGATGTCTTTTCTCAAGTTTGGAAGAATTCTCTCCTCTTCCCAAAAATTCTTTCTTTTTTGTCTTTTTCTTGTCTTTTCCACAATTCCTCTATCTCCTCTCTTCTCCCTTCATTTGGAGGCTCTTAGGATCTTAAAAATCTGATAGGAGATGCCCTAAAAAGGGTAAAATGTCCATTTTAGCCTTGTTTGTCTGTCTGGCAGCACCTAGGTGCTGACTTGTGGCGCCTAAGTGCCAATAGCTCTGTTTTCAGTACCTAAGCACTATGTTTTGGCACTTAGGTTCCATGTTCTCTGTTTTGTTTGGCGCCTAGGTGCCGTTGCTACAGTTTTTTTTTTTTTCCACCTTTCCTTTAGTGCTTTGACAGTATTCAATCATTTCAATGTGTTTTTGATCTCTTTATAAGATGAATTGTCTTTTGATATCTTCTAATGAATTGTACTTTTGTGTCTTAGCTTTCCAAAAATTCTTGAATCAATTTGATATTAAATCTGTGAAAAGAGGTATACCTACAATACCAAGATGTATTATACTAGAAAGTTTTAGTCAAGTGCACATATTTTAATCCTATTTTTCTCATTGAAATAAAAAGAAATGGATTTTGTAATAAACATAAAAATTATAGATATATCTTTTGGCTTTCTAATGGTTTAAGAATAAATTCAAAATGATATTTTAACAAAGAGTTATGATTGAAATACGAACACTGCTTGCAATATCACTATAAAGAGGGTTCTTCTAAAATTTAATCAAGTTTTATGTTTCTTTTCATTTGCTTCTCTTTTTATCATTACCTATAATATTTCAAATTAAATGCATCAAAAGTATTATAAATAATTAAAAATAAATCAAATATTAATAAAAAAATATACAAATTATTGATATAAAATCAAGTTAACAAAGACACAAGGATTCATAGCAGCCTCCTTGAGTTGTTGTCAAACACATCTTGATTAGGCCACCACATGATATGTGTTTCACTTTTCCCCTTTTATTTTTTTCTCATTCAATAGCTTCGGTATTAAGCACTCATTTGGGCTTGGGTTTGAGTACAAAAATAATAAGAGAAATGTTTTCCTCTATTCAGCTTTGAAAGGAAATAGAAAGAAAATTATTTTCAGATCATGATTAGATAACTTCTGGAACAACTATTTAATTTGTTATGGAGGAAAAGAGTCAATTTTGTTTTCAATGAATATGCCTTTTCTATTCATTTTTCTTGGTTATCCATATATAACTCAGTATCACTGCATTACTAAAGCATCAAAAGCTCATAATATAGACCAAAAATAAATAAATAAATAAGATAAAAAAAGATGAAATCAACAATTGTTTCTGAAGCAACATGTGAAAAGTTTAAACTTAAATGAAATGAATCAAGAGTAGAAACAAATAAAACAAAAATGATCGACTAGTGTTCAGCTACTTACCTATATCCACAACCGAACTGTCAAAAAGAATGATTTTTTTTTATTTTTTTTAACATGTGCAAGTTATTCCAATGAGATATATTTATATGTGTGAAATATGCATATGCCATTTAGGAAATAGACGAAATCATACCAAATAAGAATCAAATCATATAAAATCAAATAATGGATTCCTTAGATTATGATGATGATAGCCACTTATTTTTTACACGTAAAATAAACATAAGATGAATGTCAAACAAAGAAAAACTCATTATTGAAGAATTAAAATACTATAAAGTAAACATGTCAAAAAAATAAAAAATGATTGCATTAAGCTAATCAACCCTTGATTCTTAACATGATGAGATTATTTATCAAGCTAATTTGTTTTGGATGTGACTAGATGTCGTTTTTTTTATAGGTAAATAATTAAATATTAAAACTATAAAAATTCTTAATGGCATCAGTAAGTAGATTAATCCATGTGCTTGACTTGGTTATTTTAGTTGTAGTTAGTGGGCAATCATATATCATGCCAGCGAGAGGATGCTATGGTCACAATGGGTCAAATACATCTTTATCTTACATTCTATTATTGAGGGTTAATAATATCGACGCAACAATTTTTGCTATCAAAAAAATTAATGAGATGATTCAGCTAATTATCTCATAATTAAAATTAATATTCCCCCCTCCCCCCTATCTCTAATTTTGTGACTAATACGATTAATCCTTCCACTGTGTAAATAACCAAAACTCAAGAAATCGGCTCAATTCCTTTCTTTGTGTAAATTACCTCTAAGCCCCCTGAGGTTTGCCCTAATAATAATAAACCCCCTGTTGTTTAAAACCCTTACGGAATCAGTAATTAAAATACTCAAAAAAAAAAAATTACAAAGTAAATGGATTTTTTTTTACCCCAAACCATGTATTTTACTATAAAAAAAAAGCATTAGTGTAATATATAATAATATATTTTTGGACCATTTTAGCTTATTTGTAAGGTAACATCTGTTGTAGTTTGATATTTTTATCCATAACTACATATAAAAGGTAATGTGAAATATTAATATAACATAAGGAGTGTTAGAATCATATATTGATAACAAACAAGCAGATCTCATAACACCCACGTTTTATTATATGTATGCATACATAGACAATAATATAAACTAAATTTGCATTTTATAACTTGATGAACTTGCTAGAGTTAATATCTTTGCAGTAAAATTGTGCATAATACTACTTAGCCATAGAAGAGTATGTGGTCATATTTTTCTCCTATTTCTACCTCTCCCTAAGTATTCTCTTTTTCTCTTTCTACAAATGACAAGAGTCCACAAATTTTTTTAATATTTCAAGAACTTAATCAGTAGAAAAACTTCAAATTTCAACAGCAAATCACCTTTGGAAGAGTTCTTCTCTAAATCTCTCAACCAATTTTTCCTCTCCTTCTCAATTTCTTTTTCAGAACCCTACTGCGACACCCCAATATTACGGCCGTTTGAGTATCCTCCAGTGATCCGATTTCAATGAAATAAATTTTATTTAAAATCAAACATTTCAATATTTCTATACCCAGTGGAAACAAGCTAATCCTATATTTCTACAATTTGATATGAATTTTTAAAATAGGTGTTGTTTAGGATAGAAAAACTTCGATTTGTTCATATTTTCATCAAAATTAATGCAAATTTTTTATGGATTTTCATTACTATTATGCTTCTGCATCATTTTTATTCATTGTGTAAATTTTTCAAATTTTTAGACATTTATTTGGATTATTATGGAATTTCGGAATTCTTAAGATGTGTGGAAAATTCGGATTTTCATAGGATATCAAATTATATTGAGGGATTGAAGTTTCATTATGATTAGTTACATTCTTAGATTAATTTTTATGGTTTGATTTTCATATGGGAAACGTTGAGCAATTTTACAAAGTTTTTAGTAAGTAATAGATGTTGAAAAATTATTAATAATAAAAAGAAAATGTAATAATAGTAAATAAAGATCACGACTTCTTATAAAGTTAAAGAACCACTAAGAAATCATATTTTGTTATATTTTTGTATTTGTTAAATTTTGAGACGTAAATTTTATTTATATGAGTTGTAAGGTGTATTGGGCGGCATTAGTTGAAAGTGAATTTTTTTATACTACCTGAGCTCAATTATTATGTTGCATGAATATAATACTTATAATGATGGTGTTACACTTAAAAAATTTATTAAATTGGTAAAAGATTAAAATTAGTTTATATGTTACATTTGTATATATTATTATGATATAATTACCCTCTTGTATTATAGGTCTGCACACACCATATTATTTTATCACAATGATACTTTGTTAATGTATTTATCAGGTGAGATTGTGTACGGCAAGATACTGGGATATGTAATGGAACCCACATGTGTAACCAGACCAAGATACAATTACAGTTTTGATAATTATCAGAAGAATATTCCGGATGACTTAAATCTATTATAGGGATCTATGTATCGTGATAATATTGTATGGAGTGATCATGTTCATTATTGAAACATGGGAATTTTGAGCCTCAAGTGTGTAAGACATGAAAGCACAGAAGCAAGGGACCAACACATGCGTTTCTAGGACCCAAGCAGTTCAAGCCCATGAACAGTGTCCTATATCTTTGTTCTGATTTCTTGTTTAAAATGATAAGAAGCTAACTTTTATGCAGCACCTGTCAATAATTAATAATCAAACAGCATTTGCAGGCATGGGAAACTATAAGTGATGATCTAACAATTATTTCGAAATATACCAATTTATTGTAGTTTAAACTAATGTAATTAGTTAAATATCATATCACTAAATAATGTTTAAATAATAATAAAGTTTTATATTTGAAGATTGAAATATATACTTAAATCCTAAAAAATAATTTAGATAATATAGATATTTCATAATTGGCAAAACAAGTATATTAGAAATTAAAAAATAGGTTTATTACATTAAAAATACATTACAAATTAACAAATACATTACAAATAAATAAAAAAAACACTGTTCATCTTCTAAATCTTTCGGCTCATTCTGTATATTGTCTTTTTTATTTGGTGTTGAAGTAGATCCTTATTTAATTACTTATTATTAGTTAGTTATTAAATAAGATTTTACGAAAAAAAAAAAAAATCTTAGGCGAGAACAAATATTGTTTTTTTTCTTCTATTCACAGCACCCCCTACCCCTCCCCCTAAATTTCAAAACCCAACAATCAATAAACCCTCTCTCATCCCAGCCACCGCAGTTCACCAAACGCCCCTGTCCCCGATTGTTCATCTAATTCCCCTCCCCCACAATACCCATGTACGTAAACCCATCCCAAACCCCATCCGCATTTTTGTAAACCCATTACATTCCACATCTATAACAATATCATACATATATATATATATATATAATGGAAATAAAATAAGTACATTGCACGGAGAGGTGGGGGGTGGGGGTGTACATTGGGTATATATATATGTATATATATACACACAAGGAAAAATTACTTTTTGTTGTTCATTTTGCACATTGTGTCAAGTTAGGCCCCCTTTTTTTCTCCCCCAAGTGTCACCTAGGCTGGCAATTAAGCGATTTTGGCAAAATCGAGATTTCCTTAAATGGAAGTCCATGTCATCATCAATCGTTATTTATATAAAAATGATAATAGGATGAGTTTAGATCCAGATTCATCTTACTTTAAACATATTTTGAAAGTTATAAATAAATTTAAAGTAGATTTTGATTTTTTTTATTTTCAAATGCAATCCGCCCCGTACCTGTCCCATTTAATTTTTCTATTTATTTTAATTTTAATATATATGTATTTATGTAATATCATATTTTAAAAAATATATTATTTAAAAAATTTTAGTGGTGTTATTTTAAAAAAAAATTTTTTTTAATATTTTTAAAGTTATAAAGTGGGTCTGAATAGGGCGAGTCTCACATCTTAACAATTTCAGTGAGGCGAGTTTCGAATTTTGACAAATCCATCACGTTGTCATTCCTATATTTATACCTACGGTAGCAGGTCATGTTCTAAAAATTCAAATTTTACCAACTTATTATCTTGAATTCAATTTTTTTAAACAAAAATAATTCTAAATTTGTAAATAGGCCAACATAAAGATAAAAAAAAATAATTTTGCCAACATTTCCTCAGCCATATTGCCAAACTCGTATTCGTGTGCTTCAAAATTTTCATATACGTAGAACCTTGTAACTAGCTTGAGTTTTACGAAATACTAAAAAAAATTACTATTTTACGAAATAGTAAAAACATTACTTAGACATTTAAAGTATGAAAAGACAAAATCTGTATCCAAATGCAAAAATATTAATATGAAACGTAATTACAGATAAAAATATTAATCTCAAACATAATGACAGCTAAAGAAAGATTTGGATTAACTTGATTTAATTTTGAATATCATGAATAATATAGATTTAGTTTTCTTACAAAAGAATAAAACCTAGTTAAAAAAAAATCTACATTCATCTTAAAATGAAACTGTGAGGAAATACCCTTACAAGAACACCAAGAAAATTAACGACGAACGAGAACAGAATGAGAACAAAACGAACACATAGATTCATATGGTCCAACTATATGAAGTCTATGTCATGGTGCAAATTGCTTTTTTTTTTATTAATTTTAAATAAAATTATCATATATGATTTTACTAAATACTAATTTTGTCGGGAAGCACAATCTCACTGTGTTAATTGATACATGTAGTGCACATAGCTTCTTAGATCCTTCTACTGCTAAGAAGATAGGTTGTGAGTTAGAGTACACACACCTTCTATTAGTGACTATTGCAGATAGTGGAAAAATATAATGCAATTCTAGGTGTTCTAAGTTTGAATATGAGATAGAAAATAAGTAAAATCAAACATGGGTTTAGGACTCTTGGGAGCAATTTTGTTGTTTTCATAAAAATAAATAAAAAAGATCATGCAATTCAATTGAATCATTTAAGAATAAACAGTTGAATCAATCGAACAAAAGGCTTTCACTTTATGTTGGTTATTCGATAATACAACCATTTCTATTGATCTTCTTTCATTCTATGACTTGCATATAAGAATTTTGTTATCAATTAGCATTTTTAACCAACTTTTACTTCAAAAATGAAATTTATAGAGTGAATTTGCTATATTTTTTTTCCTTGCAATGTAATGTAAAATAAGAAAAAAGAAAAATGAATGAACTTCTAATAATTTTAATAAAAAAATGTTAATTGTCTCACCTAAATAAACAATGAATGCTAATAGCAATTAGCAAAACTCGCCCGTTCCCCCAATTAGGAGATACAATGAAAGTTGAACTTGAAGGTCAAGAGGCACCTACTTAACATTAGGTGTGCGGTCGTTGCGGTTTGCAATTTTTCCATGCCATCATCGCACTTCCCAAATAATGTAGTTTTTGTTTTAGTTTTTAAATTGCAGTTCGTGTTGCAAATTAATATCAATGGTGTGATGCAATATGATTCAGGCTATTTTTTAAATTTTATGATCACCTTTAAGTGAAGATAACGAATAAAGGAATCCAATAGAACTAAGAGAATAATTAGGAGTTTTCTATTATTGTCTCTACCATACCTTCACTTCATCCAAACTCTCTCTATAAATACATAAATCTCAATACAAAACCTAGATCCGTTAGGGCATAATTTTGGTCCAAATAAAAGACATCTCAACAAATTCAAATAAGTAGAAATGTCAATAAACTTCCAATCCAGATACAATTACCTAATTATAATTTGAGCCTAAAAAATTTTTTAGAGGTCCAGTAATTTAAAAGGTCCAACCCAACATGTCCAAGCCCATGGGCTTAAGAGGTTCTTCTATCAGCAAATTTGTAAAATTGGCATACTTTGATTAATTCCAAAAAATATTAAAACTTAGCCTAATGTGGCATACAAGCTCACAAGGCCCAAAAATACACAAAAGGCCCATGAGTCCTAACTTAAATACCTATACATGCCTCATTCTATCTTATTTCAAAGGTACGTTATTTTATATTTGACATTTATTGCTTTCAGTCCTATGCTTTTTATATTTGAATCTTGTTCTGAGTTGAGCATCAAAGGATTATCCATAGGAACAAATCTCGAGATCCTAACTATTTGTTACTATCGCAGATAGGGACACATCTATTAATCAATCCCTGGCGAGGAGGATTCGCAAGGAGACGAAGGCTCACAGAGGTTTAGAATTAATCGACATCATTTTGGCATCATCATTGGTGAACCTTGCCTCAATATACAGAATGTTGACAAGATCTAAAGTAAGAGAAGCCAAAGCCTAAGGCAATCCTTAAGAGAAATTAATGGAAGCAAAATAGACCAGCTATGGCATGAGCTTTCACACCACCACCTTTAGGAGTTTTCAGGATCTTCGGCCACAATAATCTCAAAAGTTTTTGGCCCTGCACAATTCCCCGCCCCTGGAGCAGGGAGCCTAAGCTAGAATATAGTATTGCAAATCACATAAGAAGTCGTCCTTATTTTACTAGAGAATGCCTCAGTAGGTGCAGCGACATGGACTACAGTCCAGAATATAAGAAATGACCATGCAGACCATCTCCCAATATTTTCTCTATGGAGAAGAGATTCATCTCTCCCATCTGAGAGAAGGATCCCAGTTGGAGAGGGCCCACAACTTGAGAAAAAGTTTCTAGCAAAGTGTCTCTCTTAGAGGAAGACATATATAAGATGTTAGTAAGAAAAGAAAAGACCGGGATAACTTACCATACAACAGCCCTCTAGAGGAAAGACGCGTATCCACAAAATATTCCATCACCTCCAAGATAATGAATGCTAAGAGGAGCAACAATATTGCAGAGCACCCAGGTTGACCCCTTAGCATTGCAATAGAATATCTCAGGAAGAATGGCGACAAGAGTGATAGTCCACTACGATGAGGACAAGCTCTATGGAATTATGAGCCCATGCCTTGGCAACCTTCAAAACTGTCCATCTTCGTGACCTTAAGAGCTCATACCCCAGCATCCCCCAAGAGTTTCCATGACCCAAGAAGCTGAGCCCCTACGACTATTGAAATTGTGTATCCTTGCGGCCCCAAGAGCCCACGCCCTAGCAGCCTCAAAAGTTACCATTCCAATAACCTTAGAAGTTTTTGTCCAAATGACATTTGAGCTCACCCCCAACTCTAGAGAGAATTGAGACAAGGTGACAAAATTTGAAATAGAAAAAACCACAAAATAAGATATCTAATATTTCAGAAGATTAAGTCGCTCACCCTAGGGGTTGAGATAACTACACGAAGCCAACTCAAAAAGAGTCATTGAATAGAGAAGGGTTTACTTAAGAGCAGTAATCAAGTATCATTACCTAGATGATCACATAAGGCCGAAGTTAAAGGAGTGGACAAGTACCAAATAGCACAACCTGTTACTCAATACAAAAGGCCATTTGGAGGGGTGTATGTTCCTTGTGGTAGTACTCCTCAAAGTAAAGTAAGGATGTCGTCCTGATAAGCAACCAAGCATTAACTTGGAACTAGCATTGGGGGGCTACTCAATCTTTAAGATAGCAAAGCAAAAGTGAGAAAAGTCCTTGAGGAGGAGAATCTGAGCAAAGGTGGAAGCAACAACAAAATCTGCCAAAGTTTTTATCTGGCGAAAAAGTATTTCCCTTAGGAATTCCCTTTCTGATACGATGACCAACGATGAGAATGGCTCAACAACGCTCTCCTCCAATTCGATGACAAGAGCCTCCTTGGACAACACTATCGAAATTTGGCAAAACTTAACATCTTTGAGGCTTAACTAGCCTCATTCATCTACATCCACCAACTATATTGGCCAACCATGCACCTTAGCTTGCAACCTCATCCAAGTCCATAGCCTAATCGGCTCCATACCCTAATTGAGACAAATATAAGAAGATGAAGTTCCCAATTTTCAAAGGGATAAAAGAAGCTATAGAAGGTCATGTGAAGGAGCATGAAAGATACACTAACACCTTGAGAAGGTTGAAAGAAATGTTCAACCATGGTGAAAGCAACAAGCTCGATTCCAGTCAAAATAAAAAAGAACCGTGTACCCCAACTCTCAAGAAATAAAATAGTGAATAGCTGAGATAATGACAGAAGGCAAGAAAATAAGAAAGTTAATAGCAATAGAGAACTCTAGAAAACACCATTAGTTTTGAGTAAATTGGCTTTTATAACAAGAGCAAAAAAATCTACCTCCCATAAAACCAAAGTCGTAAAATTAATTATTTAATTTATTTTTCCAATAGTTCCCCCATGGGGAGTGATTGCATATTTTCTATTTTGAATCATGAATAAGGTTGAAAAAGAAACATTGTTGCATAGCATAATAATTTAGAAAAATTTTAAATAAACAATAAAAAAGAGTAAGAGTCCTCTAGAGCCACAAGCTTTGCCTAAAGTTCAATAATCAACATGTAAAGCAATTAACCCGGAGGTTAAAATGCTCCTTTGAGGCTAAGAAAGTTATAGTTAGGCCGAAGATCACAAACTTCTCCCTTGAGGTCATTGACAAAAGTCAAGCCCTAGAAGGCAAAGTGGCTACCCTAAGGCCAAAAAAGTTATAGTTGGCTCTAAATATCAAGAACTCCATTCTCGAGGCTATTTAGCCAAAGTCAAGCCCCTTTAATGAATCTATTTTTTCCTTCTGAAAATAAATAAAGATCATTCCAACTTAGATTGGTGGATCCTAATAATTCAACAAACTTGTTGAAAAAAGTTAGAAAAAGAACTTCTTAACACATGAAGTTAATGAAGATGGATAAAGACTAAGCATCCTTACCCATACAGTAGAGGAAAAGCTTATTTGCCCAGTACTCGACATTGAATTAAAGTAAAACTCCCTTGACCTAGTATGTGGGAAAATAATGAGAAGTCACCTCGACCAAACTCGTATGAATTACATGGCAAACATAAGCCCGAGATACTATCACAAACATTCTGAGGTGGCCAAACCAACATAGGGCGATGCACTACCTTAACTTTGATGGTTTTTTGCCAAGTGCAACAAACATCTCCTTTTAAAATCATTTTTTGTTTACTACATAAAAAATATCTCTTCCAAAGAAAAACAAATGATGTCATGTAATACAACTTCTAACATGTATAAGCAGCATTCAACAAAATATTTTGCTAGCTATAACCCTCAACTATTTTATACTATTCACAAAAATGCCTAGGGTGATGTTTCAAGGTTCTTCCTCACTTGGGAAAAATTTCCCTAGCTATAACCAAAACTCTTAGGCTAAGAAAACCAAAATCCATCTCTAATTCCATCCTCAAACAGCCAAGCAAAGAAGCATGAGAAATCTAAAAAAATAAAGATGAAAAAAAAAGAGAAAAAGGGAAAAGAGAGGTGAGGGTTGCCTTGTCTGCCACGGTGAGTCACAGACTCCCTAAGGCAAGGCTAGGCAATCTACCGTACCTGGGTGAGGCAAGCCCTCACCTGGGAGAGGAAAAGTTGCCTCTCCCAAAGTCAAGGCTAGGTAGCCTCACCACCCTTGGCAATACGATCGCCAAGGCGGGGCAGTATCAGTGAGGGCAAGGCCTCTTCGCTAGCCATTACATCATTAAAAGGAAAAAAATAAGAAAGAGAAAGAAAGAATGGAGAGAGAAAAAAAAGAGAGGAAAAAAAAAAAGATCACGGTACGATATCTCTAAATTTTGCCTCTTTATAGTCCGGGCAGTGCCGATAAGGCAAGGCCTCTTCATTGGCCATTACGTCATTAAAAAGGAAGAAAGAGAAAGAAAGAAAAGAGATAAAGAAAAAAGATGACCACATTAAGAAGTCTCTAAATTTTTTCCATTTACAAGATTGCACCCTTATTTTTTATTATTTGCTTTAGACAATAAAAATAAGGAAAATTATAAATCAGCCCTGAAAAGTGGTATTTTTTTTATTTCCTCAAAAAGTCATTTCCACTTGAAAAATAGTATTTTTTGTCGAAAACAGACAATGTTGACTTTTTGGTCAAACTAGGCCAAAAATCCAAATATACTTTATTCTTCTATATTTCTCACAATTGGAGGCTAAGACCAAAAGTTGATAATTTACTCCCTGTCAATGCCTTTACCGTGGAACTTACTTGGGAGTGGGGAGCTAAATGATGTACCTAATTATAATTTGAGTCCAAAAAAAACTTAAAAGGTCCGTCCAATAGGCCTAAGTCCAAGACTTAAAAGGCCTTATCAACACATTCATAAGATGGACATATTTTAAGGATAGAAAATTAATTGATAACTTACCTCATTTTCTTCTCCTTTTAAGATTATAATTTTCCACCTTCTAATTCTAAGTGACTTGATCTTATCAAGCCATGCCCATTGGACGTAAACTCAAGATTAATTAAGCTCAATCAAATGATCCCACCAATTAATTTAATTCATTCATCATATGAATTAATTAAGTTTTATTTAATTAATTGATCTAGTAATTAATTAATTGCTCTATTTGGGTTTTTCATAATATTTTTAGGTCCAATTTGTAACACCTCCAATTACTACACAACTATATATATAGTATAATTTGACATGATAGAACCTATGTGTATGTATAAAATTTATTTATAAATATAATTTTCACAAGTTTTCAGAAGAAATTAGCAAATTGGTAAATGATATAATTATTTTTGTATCTACCAAGTACAGAAAAATACACTTTAGTTTCATAGTTCGAGGAGGTCTTACAAATTTAGTTCCATGTCCAGAAAAAATCGAATATAGATTTTGCTCTATTCCATATTTTCAGAATATGGAATAACCTAAATTATAAATATGAACATTTATCAGCAAATAAAAAATCTTAGCAAATTGTAATTATTTATTGTCAGTTGTAATGATTGTTTCTTAATTAACAATCCGTAGTTATTTATTCACATTTTTTTCACAAGGGTCAAATTCTTTTTTAACGTGTTTATATATTTTACACTATCTATACATAATGTTAATGTCAATGCGTGTTCACTTTATTAAAAGCTATGAATTTATGATTGTCCCTAAAGTTGTCCCAAGAATTATACTATACAAACTCATTTTATGTATATGCATGGAACAAGCCGTTGGTCTAGTCAACAACGATATGTGTTTGAGTATTCACAATTTACACTATTTCTCCCTGTAATAATTTAATAAATAATAAAACTATTTTTCCACTCATAGACTAATATATATATATATATATATATACCTGCAGATGACTCATAACAACCATAATAATTACATACTCATGTACAGAAAAGTTTTTAAAACAACACACAGTACAAGTTCCAAAATTTAATATAGTAGACTCTAAAATCAAATAAGCTAACAACCAGCCCAACAGGTTCTCATCCATGTACACTAATCCTCAGAACCTGTAGGAACTCTAGCAGCTTGTCCAGTAAGTCCATGAATTCATGTGTCACCAAACTTATCTACAATACATGAACTACGTGAGCTAATGTTCAGTAAGTGAAAACCATGCATGCTGAAGGGATAATCTAACATATATGCAATGCATTTCTATGAGATCATAACAAGAATGCAAACTCATACATCAAAAATAGTTTATTCAAAATCATTTTCCATTACTTGGCCCTTGGCCCACCTACTATGTACCAGATAGAGCTCTCAACAATATCAATAATCACATGGCTATAAACAGATTGACACAGTCCAAGGGCCATCTTTTGGGATCACCAGAGGTCCACCCTCTCGTGACTACCAGAGGCACTCTCCTCTGTCAACCCCTATGATCTTCCGATAAGTAATACTCGCGACGCTACAAAATATCATATAAATAAGCCACACAGGTCTCAGTACACTAGTAGTGGCCAACCAAAATATTTTCTTTTTAAAAATAATGTCATGCGTGTAAAACCTCAACTGTGAGCACGTGTTATGCATGGACATGTAAATGCTGATAAATGACATGTCCAATGACATAGTAGATCCTATGTCTCATCATCCAAACAACATATGCATTATAAGGTATGTATAATACTCATAATACACACATCAAGATACAAGGATCACCTTTAATATAGATAATACATGAAATACTATGTTCATACATTGTAATTATAAATGAATTTTCACTTACCTTTCACCTTTGATGTCATATTGAAGGTTAATAAAATTCTCCTCCATAACCTTAGAAATAAGGCAGCATGTAAAAGTATAGCGTATTAATTTTCATTCTTAATTAATAGGTTTACTATATCAAATTTCATAAGCTATCTTAAATCTTAAATTTAATTAAGTAATAATTAAATCTTAAAATTTATACTTCAACCTAATTAGAATCTTTTAAATACCTTCATTTCTCATCTCGAATTTATTCTAATATTATCTAATTGATGTGTTATAATCTTTGTAACCAATCTCTCAATTAAACTAGCTCCTTCATCCAATTTACAAGATAATAAAATCAAATCTTTGTAACTAATTTTGAACTCAAGGTGTGTCTTAATTATTGTCTCACATGTAGATAACTAATTAACTTAAATCAAAAACCCTCTTTTAAATTAGAAATAAACAACATAAATATATATTTTTATCCATAAAAAATGATAAGAAATTTATCCAAAATTTTCTCCAATTCTTATAGTTGAAATTTGTTGGAGCACCCTCCATTTTCTTTCTTTCTTTCTCTCTTCTTTCCTTTTTTTTTCTTTTCCTTTCTTTGCTGTCATGCGTGTGTGATGTGTGGTGTCTTTTATTTAGCTAATTTAGATGTTCACCATGTATGTATTTTTTCCTCCTGCCGTGTGTGTGTTTGCATACCTCATACCAATTTACTTCATAATTAAGAAACTCTATTATATTATATATATTATAGCATATGAGTATGTATCGCTTAAACTAAACCCTTCTGTACACGCATATATATATATATATATATATATAAACAAGTACGAAATATGTATATATATATATGCATATTTGTGTAGTATAATAATATTTCGTACTTGTTTATATATATATATATAAGAATATTATATTTATAACAGGAGACAGCAAAACTGAGAGTTTTTAAGAAGAGTTTGAGATCTTAAATGAAGCATTTTGATACGTTCAAACTAAACCGATTAAGAACACCTAAAGTCCAAGTAGGCCCTTCTCTATTACTCCTTAATAGTTGTTAATTAGAGTTACAATAAACATAAAAAAAATTCATGAAATTTTATGAGTTATTCCTAATTTCATGATTGTACAAAAATGTTACGAGACTAAGAATTTGGTTTGATCACATGCCAACAAATGTAATTTTTAAAACTTTGGGTTAGTTGCAACTTCTAAAGATTCTATGCTTTAAAACCTCTTTCAAACATACTTACGTGAAAATATTATCAGATAATAAACGCCTCTTATTCTAGTTTTCATTTATACTTAGATTTTTCTAATTTCCAAGTAACATAGACATAGAACTATGACTATAGTGGGTGTCGAAGTGGCCTTCTACATTTTTCTTGATTGACTCCCAATCATTTGTTTGTATTGTCATCATCAATTAATCCTAGCAAAGAAGGCTTGCAGAAGATGAAGGTTTATAAAGATTCAAAATTAATACACATCAAGAATAGTGCGATAAAATCTTCATCTTGTCTAACTCCATCAACATTGCTTAAACTATTGAACACAATTATTTTATTTTACTTTATCTTTTTTGGCAATATTTTTTATCCTAGAGCATCCCTTTTTTCATTCTTTTCATAATTCAATGTCAACAAGCTTTAAAATTGATGTGATATTACTCCTTGTAGTAGCATTCTTGCTGAGCTTGAGTTGTTGAGTGGGTCACTACTTATGTCACAAAAAGTCGTTAAGGGCGTCGGGGATTAATTTGAGGAATACCCTTCGATACTCAAGTTAGTTCCAGAACAGATAGATGTAAGCCATAAATCTTGACATCATATTAGTGTGTAATTAATTGTGTACCTTTTAATAATGAAGGTTTGGGGTATTTATACTTTTGATATGAAGGTTTTCATGGGTTTGGGTTTTATGGCCTCAGTGTTTAGCCTAAGCATTATAGCCCAATTGGTCTATCATCTTGTGGACCCCATAAACTTAGCCTATTGGGTTTTGTCTTTTCTTCGGCCTATAATCCTGATGAACCTTTGGACTTAGCCTCTTACACCTATTTTAACTCATGGCCCATCATAACCCTCCACTCTCTAGCAAGCCTCTCATAGGGAGGGTTGGTCAAGAGTAGAGAGTGTTTAAATAGGTGACCTCTCACAATAAGTAGTTTGGAGTAGCATTGCTTGTTTTTGGAGTTAGTCCAACTTGATTTCTATATAGAGAAATGATTGTATTTGGTGGAGAGTATCTCTTCTAGAGAGAGAGACTTTCAAAATAAAACATATATTCATCATTATTTAATGTCCTATTTACTAAGTATGTCTTCTTCCTACATTTTTTTTTCTATTTTTTGTTGATACTCATCAAGGCCTCTAGGTTAAGCCACCATTGGCTTGATCTGGGCTTGTGCAATATAAGGGAATACTAGCAGGTCAAGCCATGATAGGCTAGACATGCTTCCTCTCGCGCTCTTTAAGGGCAAGCTGTAGGTCAAGCCAATATAAGCTCAACCTATAGTAGATCAACCTGCACGGTTGAGGTGGAGCAACTAATGGCTCGACATACTTTTTTCTTGGGGATGAGCGACATCACTTCTTCTCTATGGCTTTTATCGTTTCCTCTAGTTATTCGAGTATATTTCATAGTTTGTCTCATTTGGATGGTAGTTATGTTGACCCAGATACATAGTGGGTCTTTCACTGAAGACTATTCAGGCTATTGCTAGTTTACCTAGGTTCAACAAGGAGTCTTAGGATAGCAAAGAGTCCTCTAAGTTGGGTCAATGGGATAGCTTTACGGGGTCTAGTGAGTCCTTCACCTTAGGCAAATGACACATTCTCAAAAGTATTAGTTGAATTTGACTCTATTTCATGGAGTCAAGCTCTGACTTTCTTGAAATCCCAATGGGAGGAGTACTCTATCTAGCATAATTGAGGCAGCCTTGGGCGATGCTACACCATCTTACTGTTAGCGGTGTTAGTTTTGTTGGTCCTGTAACTTAGTGTTTTTCTTACTTTCACTTCTCACTTGCATCTAATGCCCTTGGTTTTGTTTGGAGCTGAAAATTTTGACTTTGTTATTTTTTTTTGCGCAAGTTCATGAAGTTTAGTTTTGTGCCCTTCTAGTGGAAAGGGCGTCCAACCCTTTCGAGATGGTGGAGAGTGGTGCTGATGTAGGCTAGATTAAGGGTGGTGGTAGGCCTTCTTCCTCAGCATAAAAAAATAACAAACGAATGTCATTATCACGTAATATAGCTAGTGATGCCGGAGGATAGCCTATTAAGATACCTTTAGAGGTAGCTCTGAATAGGCCTCGTAACTTTTCTCTTGCTTCTACTTTCTGTCATGGCAAGGGGAAGGGTTACTTCACATACAGTGTGAATTATGTTGAAGAAGTGGAGTCCCTTAAGGGATGTGAAGGATTGTGCATTAGTCTGGAGAACTCGTAGTGGTGCAAGAATATGATGTCACTCATCTTGAGGCAAATCCTAACTGCGTTATTGCGAAGGTCCTTGTGGGGACTTGGCCCAGGTAAATTGTTTCTCTCATTCTTGTGCTTAGTCCATTTACTTAGTTTTTTTATCAGGTTCCATTAGTCGATTTTGTTAGCTATTCTGGATTTGATTACTTTACGCGAGACTTGAGATCGCTTGTTGATTTTGTGTATGCTTGTTTTTGTCTATGTCAAGGTTGTACCACTTAGTCTTTTTTGTCACTTTATGCAATGGTTGTTGCTTTACACTACTCATGATGGAGAAAGCTGGTATGACTTCTCATATTACCGAGCCGGTAGGGATCCTCGAGTGTGGAGGCAGACTGATTCCTCGAGTAGGAGAGTTGGTATGGCTTCTCAAGTGTGGATATTGATAGGACCTCTTAGGTTGGGATCTAATATGGCTCCTTGAGTGCGGAGATCGGTAGGACTATTGAGTTGGTATTATACCAATAATTTGTATATCTTTTGCTTAACATTTAATTTGTTTTCAAGTGTTTATGTTACTTTTTATGCATTTAATTTGTACTCTTGCAGGTAATAAGAAAAGGAGAAGAAAATTGAACAAAAATTTGGTTAAATTTTTGAAAAATCTGCATTATGGCGCTATTGATGGCAGCGTTCGTATTTTGATCATAACCCTTTGCTCAAATATAATATTAACTTAATTTTTAATCTAATGGAAAACTAAGAGATAGATATACCAATTGTATGTTTATCACAAAAACCCATTTTATTCGAGTTCAATGAGAAAAATCAAATTAAAGAGTCAACAATGGACTGAAATTTTTTTGTGTGGCATATCTTGATTTTTCACACATAACTCTCTCCAAATATTTTATATTAAATTGATTAAGGTTTTTCTAGATAGCCAAAACATAGAACTACAATATATTAGAAGAGAGTAAAAGCCAATTCACAGTAAAAAAAGCTCAAAAACTACTTGCAATATGACTAATCCTACCAGAGGTTGGGCACTGCAAATTGAGCATATGGCACCTAGGCGTTGATGCAGAGAGCTTGAGCACCAAAAATAGAATACATAGTACCTACGCATCATTTTTCCAAGTTTAGGTGCCATTTGAAGACGCTGCAGACATAGTGTTTAGCACTTAGGCACCATCTTTTTTAGCTTAGTCGCCAAACGGTATTAAAATCTGAAAGTGTAATTTTTTACTTGAATTTTGGGTATAAATTATGGAAAGCAACTTCTAAAAGGACTTTGGGGTCTCTTAGGCTTAAAGAGACTTAGAGAAACAAAGGGAAAAACAAAGGCAAGGGCTTGAAAATTTAAGAAGGGGATTCCATCTTTAAGATTCAAAGAGTTTCTTCTTTCCTTTTTTTCTTTTCTTTTTCCTTTACCATGAGCATGAGTTTGTCTATGGATTCTATACTTATGGCTATGGGTTGATTATCTATTCTAAGGTTTTGATAAAATCTAATTAGAATATTTTGAATATTTCTATCAATATTCAATTCTTAATTTATTCTTCAGGGTTGAGTATTTTTTATTTTTCTTAATACTTATAATTATTTGATCAATAATTAGATAATTTGTTAATTATAAGGATTCGGGAGGGGAACTATGTGTTTACTTCATTATAAAGAATACCATAAATTGCATATGAGATAGGAATATACTTGTATGGTTTACGTAATCATTACATAAAATTGATAAAACCTAATAAGTTGTTGAATTTTATAATTTGCATAAGAATATAGTGGGTTAGCAATTGGTGATATTTCCATTAGATTATAGGAGAGGCTAGTGGACAATTTAGACATTCTCGACTATCACTTAAAAAATAAATTGTGGTTGATGAGATAGATTATTCAATTTGGATAAATTATGGTAAAATCATAAATCTTAGATCTTTAAATTACTTTTGATTATTAGTTTATTTTAGTTAGATTTAGTTTACAATCATCAATACTTTCTAGCATTTATTTAAATAAAAATAGAGTTGACATAATTTTGGTACTTAGTAAATCTTAGTCTCATTGAAACGATACTCACTCATCCCATTATTACTTGTTAATATTAACATGCACCTGCATTTGCAAAATCCAAAACAGGGACCTCTGTTGAGGGGAGCCATTATGACTTCTCGTATGTGGAGGTAAGCAGGACCTCTTAAGTGTGAGAGCGAGTAAGGTTCTTCAAGCATAGAGGTTTGGAGTACCTATCAAGTATGGGAGCAGGTAGGGCTCCTCAAGTGTGGAGGACAATAGGATATCTCATGTTTGAGAGTCGTAGAGCTTCTCAAGTATGGAGGTGGATAGGACCTCTCAAGTGTGCGAGCTGGTAGGGCTCCTCAAATATAGAGGTCGATAGTACCTCTCAATTGTAGGAGCTGGTAGGGCTTCTCCAGTATGGAGGTCAATAAAACCTCTCATGTGAGAGAGCCTGTAGGAATCCTCAAGTATAGAAGTTGATAGAACCTCTCAAGTCTAGAAGCCAGTATGGCTCATTGAGTACATCGTATCAAGGCGATTCATCTTGATTGCTTAGGGGTGAGTGTATGTTAACCTCAAGAGGCATCCATATATCCCAAGATGTATTTTACCTTTGACCTCGTGGAAAATTGAGTAGTGGGACTTCGGGGTCACGGCATTGCTAAAATTTTATAAAGTGTAAGTATGATGCATGTGAGCAAAGGTATTAAAACATACAGAAATTTATTTCATTGACGTAGACATGAGTTTGCTAGCAAAATAAATTGTTGCCTCTTGGGGCATGACAACATAAATGTAAACAAACTTCATAATAAGCAAAGATATAAAATGCTAGCCCTATTGGGTGTAATACAAAAGACAAACTAACTTTATGGCCCTTATGGGCATAACAAGATAAAAAAAAAACTAAATGTTTCTATGCTTGTACTACTAGTAAACTCCTCCTACAGGGCTTCAGGTTATGATTCATATCAATACCGTTATTGGAAAGTTATCGCTGTCACACCCCCTCTTATCTCCATAGGATGCTCCTGAGATGACTTGTATTATCTTGGGGCATCAGGATTGGAGTGACGACGTGTGTCTTGAGCTTTATCAATGTCCTCCATCAGATGGCCAATTTGAATAAGCCCCTCGACCTCATTCCTCATGTAGTGGCACTCTTTTGTTATATGCTTGTAGTACTGGTGAAAGCGACAATATTTATCAGATTTCATCTGCTTAGGATTGTCTCTCATCAGTTGGGGTGGTTGAACTAACTCGTGTGGCTCAACAACCACAAATATTTGTGATAAAGGGTGAAATAAGTATAGCTATATAGAGGTGCATTTTGCCTATCTTCTTTCTTTCTTCCTTCAACTCTGTCTTTTTCCTTCTGCTTCCTCTTTCCAGGACCACTCACTTATGTTGTCTTCTCTATTCGAATGTACTTATATGCTGGAGTTAAGAGCTCTTTGAAAGTATTAGGGGGTCTCCTTGTAATGGACTCCTTGAACCTTTTATGATGGAGGTTTTGTTGTGTAATTCCAGCCAATACCTCGTGACTCACATAGAAGACCTCATGAACTGCTTCCACAATATATTGTACGTATTAACAGAGTAGCTCACAATCCCTTTGGGTGACTTTGAGTAGAGATACTGCAGTCTTTGGGTATTTGCAATTGATGGAGAATTGGTGCAAGAAACCTTGAGTTAATCGCTCAAAGCTTGTGATGCTACCAATAGGTAGTTGGTTGAACTATGTCAAAGCGCACTTTGAGAGAGTAGTACGGAAAATCTTGCAGTAGGTTGCGTCACTTAAATCGTACAAGTTTGCATTGGCATAAAACTTGTCAAGATGCTCTTGTAGATCACCAATTCATCGAACTCGGTGAGGTTGGCTATCTTGAATCCTATCGGTAGGGACTCAGCCAAGATACCGGGAAGAATGTGCTTCGCTTGGGGGGTGGCGCCAATAGGGAAAATCCTTATTCTAATCATACAAGCCTACTAGCTAAGTAGGTGCCAAGTTATGCATTGTCTTCGTCTCCCCTTGTTGCTTTTTACAGTCTCTAGCTGTAGACATATGACTACTCGCATCCTCATGAGTATCGGCCTCTCCACGCCTTATCTCTTCTCGCCTCTGCTTAGTTCTCTTGAGAACTGGAGCATTTTGACTTTCATAGAGTAACTAAGAGGGGGCTCTTCTGTATGTTGTTAGCAGTACTATGCCCCATCGCCTCACACCTTTATTAGGTCCTCGTGGGAACTAAAATTGGACCTCAACCTCTAGGAGGTGAGTGAGGGGGCTACTCTCTATATTGGTTAGCAACACCTCACGTCGTCTCTTCGTGCCTCTACTCAATTCCCTTGGGAGCTAGAGCGTGGTCTCGATCTCTGCGAGGTGACTGAGGCTCTTCTCTATTTTGGTTAAAAGAAAATTAGGCAACTCCTTCGGCCGCCGAGCAGGGTGTCGCCTCTTCAATCATGATCTGCAATACTTTATGGGTCATATGTAATATCAGCTCCTCCTGACGAGGAAGAGACAAATCTCTTAGGTTAGTTGGAGATAGACACTGGTTGCCTCCAACGCAACGGGCATCTCTAGTAGGGGGGTCGCTTTCATTACCACAAGCATCCCTAGTGGGGGGGTGGGGAGTTCTTGGGTGCTGGGTGCTCTTACCATTCTAGATTTTGACCGCATTCTCAATGATCATGCAGTTATTAAGTAGTATTTTTATTGAGCTCGATTTGTTGAGTGAAAATGCTACTTGGGCCTTAACAAAAATAAAAAATCAGTAAAGCATGCACCATATAATATACGTGTGGATATTATCCTAATACTTTTTTTTTGTTGACATAGAAATTAGATAAATTTTACTCTTTCCAATCTAAAATAAAAACTCTCGTTTGTTTGAACTCAATAATTAAGTCAACGTTGAAAAAGTGAAAATACTCATTTGTTTGAACTTAATAATTAAGTCAACGTTTAAAAAGTGAAAATACTGTGTATCCGTATATAGTGTTGAGACCTAGTGTTAGTGTAGTTTTGCAAATATATCTATTTTAAGAAATAAAATCTTATTTTAGTACATTCCGAAAACATAAAAATTATAATTTTCTAACAAATGGAGTAGTATTTTGAACTGAAACAAGTACAAATATGTGTTATTTCGTTAACATGTGGTCAACTCCAATATATTTTAGCAAGATTAATGAATTTCATGTTAAGAATTAAGGGTTGATTACTTTGATGAATTACATGATTGTAGCATAATGCGATAATTTTTTTAATATGTCCTATTTTATATGACTTAATTCTTTAGTAATGTGATTTCTTCATTTGATATTTATCATATGTTGATTTTACATGTAAAAATAGGTGGCGATCGTAATCAAAATATAAGGAATCCGTTATTTGATTTATATGATTTTGTTTTTCATTGGTTGGTATGATTTCTTTTTTATTAGCACCATATGCTTATTTCAAGTATATAAATAAGTTTGAAAAATAATTTGCTACGTAAAAATAAATAAATAAATAAAATAAAATAAAAATTATAAAAAAATCTATCTTTTTGGCATTTTGATTGTGGATATAGGTTTAGTAGTTGTACTACTTCATTATTTTTGTTTTATTTGTTTCTACTGTTAATTTATTACATCTTGCCTTATAAATTATTTATTTAAATTTGGTTTATATGATAAATTTATGATGTTTTAGTACTCTTTTCCAAATTGAGTTATATTTAAATATAGGATTTCGAATAAAAATGATAGAAAAAGAATATTCATTGAAAACAAAACTTACTCTCTTTTCCATAACAAATTAAATAGTTGTTTCAAATATATTTTTTATTTAATGGAAATATCATG
>CM033116.1:0-276495 GCA_019321725.1 Paulownia fortunei
TATGTAAAGGAGTAGTACTCCTGCGAGTTTGATTTACACTAGGGACTCTTGTAACCTTTCTTGTAACGATTATTCACGGTTATATCTACAGGTTGGGGATCATCGCCTTAATCCCTCACCCACACGGGTGTTCTTTAAAAAAAAAACCCTAAACCCTAAACCCTAAATTGAAATAAAGTATGTTTTCCTTGAAATTATACAGTAAAAACAAAATACAATTCACTTAAATTATAATTTGAATATGTAAGTGAGAAAATAGTATCAAGTTTTTAAATTTTTAATCCTTTTTATCGTTAATAGTAGCAAAGTATTTTTCCTCATTCTAACTCTTGTGTTATAGCATACGCTTTCAATTTATTGTAAAAAAGTAAAATTTTCAAAACGTAAACTTTTAAAATAAAAAATAAATTAAAATAAAAATTTAATTAAAAAGACAGAAATAGGTACCAATATTTTGAGTCGATTTTTTTAATTTTTAGCCATAATTAAAAATAAAAGTAGGACATATATTGTTTCTCTAAAAGGAAATAATATAAGTTTTTCTTGAAATTATATAGTAAAAAGAAAAAACAGTCCACTTAAACTATAATTTGAATATATAAGTGAGAAATGGGTATCAAGTTTTTAAATCTTTAATCTTATTTAACATTAACAGTAGGTAAGTATTTTTCCTTATTTTTACTCCTATGTTATAGTATCCACTTATAATTATCGGAAAAAAAAAAAGTTTTCAAAATGTAAACCTTTAAAATGAAAAAAATCAATTAAAATAAAAATTTAATAAAAAAGACAGAAATAAGTACCAACATTCTGAGTAGTTATTTTAATTTTTAGCCATAATTAAAAATAAAAGTAGGAAATATATTGTTTCTCTCAATGGAAATAATGTAAGTTTTCCATGAAATTATATAGTAAAAAGAGAAAACAATCCACTTAAACTATAATTTGAATATGTAAGTAAGAAATGAGAATCAATTTTTAAATTTTTAATCTTTTTTAAACTTAACAATAGGAAAGTATTTTTTCTCATTCTAACTCTTGTGTTATAGCATACGCTTTCAATTTATTGTAAAAAAATAAAATTTTGAAAACGTAAACATTTAAAATGAAAAGAATCAATTAAAACAAAAATTTAATAAAAAAGACAGAAATAGGTACCGACATTATGAGTAGCATTTTCAATTTTTAGCCATAATTAAAAATAAAAGTATGAAATATATTGTTTCTCTCAATGGGAATAATGTATGTTTTCCATGAAATTATAAAATAAAAGAAAAAATAATCCACTTAAACTATAATTTGAATACGTAAGTGAGAAATGGGTATCAAGTTTTTAAATTTGTAATCTTTTTTAACCTTAATAATAGGAAAGTATTTTTTCTTATTTTAACTCTTGTGTTATAGCATACGCTTTCAATTTAAAAAAATAAAATTTTCAAAATGTAAATTCAAATATGAAAGAAATCAATTAAAATAAAAATTTAATTAAAAGGTGAAATAGGTACCAACATTTTGAGTCGTTTTTTTAATTTTTAGCCATAATTAAAAATAAAAGTAGGATATATTGTTTCTCTCAAAGGAAATATTGTAAGTTTCCCTTGAACTTATATACTAAAAAGAAAAAATAATTCACTTAAACTATAATTTGAATATGTAAGTAAGAAATGTGTATCGAGTTTTTAAATTTCTAATATTTTTTAACCTTAAAAGTAGGTAAGTATTTTTTCTTATTTTACCTCCTATGTTATAGCATCCACTTATAATTTATCGAAAAAAAAATTCAAAACGTAAACTTTTAAAATAAAAAAAATCAATTAAAATAAAATTTTAATAAAAAAGATAGAAATAAGTACCAACATTTTGAGTAGTTTTTTCAATTTTTAGCCATAATTAAAAATAAAAGTAGGAATTATATTGTTTCTCTTAATGGGAATAATGTATGTTTTCCATGAAATTATACAGTAAAAAGAAAAAACAATCCACTTAAACTATAATTTGAATATATAAGTGAAAAATGGGTATCAAGTTTTAAAATTTTTAATCTTATTTAACCTTAACAGTAGGAAAGTATTTTTTTCCTCATTCTATGTTCTGTGTTATAGCATACGATTTCAATTTATTATAAAAAATAAAATTTTCAAAATGTGAACTTTTAAAATGAAAAAAAAACAATTAAAATAAAATTATAATTAAAAAGACAGAAATAGGTATCAACATTCTGAGTAGCTTTTTCAATTTTTAGCTATAATTAAAAAAAAACTAGGAAATATATTGTTTATGTCAATGGGAATAATGTATGTTTTTCTTGAAATTATACAGTAAAAAGAAAAAGCAATCCACTTAAATTATAATTTGAATACGTAAGTGAGAAATGGGTATTAAGTTTTTAAAGTTTTAATCTTTCTTAACTTTGACATTAGGATAATATTTTTCCTCATTCTAACTCCTCTGTTATAGCATATTATTTCAATTTATTGTAAAAAAATCAAAAATTTCAAAACGTAAACTATTAATATAAAAAAAATCAATTAAAATAAAATTTAAAAAAAATAGAAATAGGTACCAATATTCTGAGTCACTTTTTAAATTTTAGCCATAATTAAAAATAAAAGTAGGAAATATATTATTTCTCTCAATGGAATAATGTACGTTTTCCATGAAATTATACATTTAAAAGAAAAAAACAATCAACTTAAACTATAATTTGAATACGTAAGTGAAAAATGAGTATCAAGTTTTTAAATTTCTAATCTTTTTTAACCTTAATAGTAGGAAAGTATTTTTCCTCATTTTAACTCATATGTTATTGCATACACTTTTAGTTTACCAGAAAAAAAATAAAAATTTCAGAACGTAAAATTTTAAAATGAAAAAAATCAATTAAAATTAAAATTTAATAAAAAAGCCGAAATAAGTACCAACATTCTGCGTAGCTTTTTTAATTTTTAGCCTTAATTAAAAATAAAAGTAGAAAATATATGGTTTCTCCTATGAAAATAATGTACGTTTTCCATGAAATTATACAGTAAAAAAAAAAAATAATCCACTTAAACTATAATTTGAATATGTAAGTGAGAAATGGGTATCAAGTTTTTAAATTTGTAATCTTTTTTAAAATTAACAGTAGGAAAGTATTTTTCCTCATTCTAACTCCTGTATTATAGCATATGCTTTCAATTTATTGTAGAAAAACAAAATTTTCAAAACGTGAACTTTTAAAATGAACAAAATCAAATAAAATTAAAATTTAATAAACAAGACAGAAATAGGTACCAATATTCTAATAAGCTTTTTCAATTTTTAGCCTTAATTAAAAATAAAAGTAGGATATATATTGTTTGTCTCAATGGGAATAATGTACATTTTCTATGAAATTATACAGTAAAAGGAAAAATAATCCACTTAACCTATAATTTGAAAACGTTAGTGAGAAATGAGTGTCTTGTTTTTAAATTTCTAATCTTTTTTAACCTTAATAGTAGGAAAGTATTTTTCCTCATTTTAACTCCTATGTTATAGCATACACATTTAATTTATTAGAAAAAAATAAAATTTTCAGAACGTAAACTTTTAAAATGAAAAAATAAATTAAAATGAAAATTTAATAAAAAGACGAAATAGGTACCAACATTCTGAGTCGCTTTTTTTAAATTTTAGCCATAATTAAAAATAAAAGTAGAAAATATATTTTTTCTTTCAATGGAAATAATGTAAGTTTTCTTTAAAATTATACAGTAAAAAGAAAAAATAATCCACTTAAACCATAATTTGAATATGTAAGTGAGAAATGGGTATCAAGTTTTTGAATTTGTAATCTTTTTTAACCTTAACAGTAGGAAAGTATTTTTCCTCATTTTAACTTCTATGTTATAGCATACACTTTTAATTTATCAGAAAAAAATAAAATTTTCAGAACGTAAACTTTTCAAATGAAAAAAATCAATTAAAATGAAAATTTAATAAAAAAGATGAAATAAGTACCAGCATTCTCAGTCGCTTTTTTAATTCTTAGCCTTAATTAAAAATAAAAGTAGAAAATATATTGTTTTTCCTTTGAAAATAATGTACATTTTCCATGAAATTATACAGTAAATAAAAAACAATCCACTTAAACTATAATTTGAATACGTAGGTGAGAAATGGATATCAAATTTTTAAATTTGTAATCTTATTTAACCTTAACAGTGGGAAATTATTTATCCTTATTTTAACTCCTATGTTATTGCATCCACTTATAATTTATCGGAAAAAAAATAAAATTTTCAAAACGTAAACTTTCAAAATGAAAAAAATCAATTAAAATTAAAATTTAATAAAAAGACGAAATAGGTACCAACATTTTGAGTCATTTTTTTAATTCTTAGCCTTAATTAAAAATAAAAGTAGAAAATATATTATTTTTCCTTTGAAAATAATGTACATTTTCCATGAAATTATACAGTAAATAAAAAACAATCCACTTAAACTATAATTTGAATACGTAGGTGATAAATGGATATCAAGTTTTTAAATTTGTAATCTTATTTAACCTTAACAGTAGGAAATTATTTATCCTTATTTTAACTCCTATGTTATTGCATCCACTAATAATTTATCGAAAAAAAATAAAATTTTCAAAACGTGAACTATTAAAATTAAAAAAATCAATTAAAATTAAAATTTAATAAAAAAGACAGAAATAGGTACCAACATTATGTGTCGTTTTTTAATTTTTAGCCTTAATTAAAAATAAAAGTAGCAAATATATTGTTTCTCTTAATGGTAATAATGTACGTTTTCCTTGAAATTTTACAGTAAAAAAAAAATAATCCACTTAAACTATAATTTGAATATGTAAGTGAGAAATGAATATCAAGTTTTTAAGTTTTTAATCTATTATAACCTTAATAGTAGGACATTATTTTTCCTCATTTTGACTCTTGTGTTATAGTACACAATTTCAATTTATTGTAAAAAACAAAATTTTCAAAACGTGAACTATTAAAATGAAAAAAATCAATTAAAATTAAAATTTATTAAACAAGACCGAAATAGGTACCAATATTCTGATTAGCTTTTTCAATTTTTAGCCTTAATTAAAAATAAAAGTAGGAAATATATTGTTTCTCTCAATGGGTATAATGTACGTTTTCTATGAAATTATACAGTAAAAAGAAACAATCCACTTAAACTATAATTTGAATATGTAAGTGAGAAATAGGTATCAAATTTTTAAAATTTTAATCTTTTTTAACCTTAATAGTAGGAAAGTATTTTTCCACATTCTGACTCGTGTGTTATAGAATACGCTTTCAATTTATTGTAAAAAAACAAAATTTTCAAAACGTGAACTATTAAAATTAAAAAAATCAATTAAAATTAAAATTTAATAAAAAGGACAGAAATAGGTACCAACATCCTAACTAGCTTTTTCAATTTTTAGCCATAATTAAAAATAAAAGTAGGAAATATATTGTTTCTCTCAATGGGAATAATGTAAGTTTTCAATGAAATTATACAGTAAAAAAAAAATAATCTACTTAAACTATAATTTGAATACGTAAGTGGGAAATGTGTATCAAGTTTTTAAATATTTAATCTTATTTAACCTTAAAAGTAGGAAAGTATTTTTTTCCTCATTCTAACTTTTGTGTTATAGCATACAATTTCAATTTATTGTAAAAAAATAAAATTTTCAAAATGTTAACTTTGAAAATTAAAAAAATCAATTAGAATTAAAATTTAATAAAAAGGATAGAAATAGGTACCAACATTCTAAGGAGCTTTTTCAATTTTTAGCCATAATTAAAAATAAAAGTAGCAAATATATTGTTTCTCTCAAAGGGAATAATGTATGTTTTCCAAAAAATTATACAGTAAAAAGAAAAAATAATCTACTTAAACTATAATTTGAATATGTAAATGAGAAATGGGTATCAAGTTTCTAAATTTGTAATCTTTTTTAACCTTACCAGTAGGAAATTACTTTTCCTCATTTTAAATCCTATGTTATAGCATCCACTTATAATTTATCGGAAAAAAAATAAAATTTTCAAAACGTAAACTTTCAAAATGAAAAAAATCAATTAAAATTTGAATTTAATAAAAAATACAGAAATAAGTATCAACATTCTTAGTCGTTTTTTTTTAAATTTTTAGCCATAATTAAAAATAAAAGTAGAAAATATTTTGTTTCTCTCAATGGAACTAATGTACGTTTTCCACGAAATTATACAGTAAAAAAGCAACAATCCACTTAAACTATAATTTGAATACGTAAGTGAGAAATAGGTATCAAATTTTTAAAATTTTAATCTTTTTTAACCTTAATAGTAGGAAAGTATTTTTTCTCATTCTGACTCCTGTGTTATATAATACGCTTTCAATTTATTGTAAAAAAATAAAATTTTCAAAACGTGAACTATTAAAATTAAAGAAATCAATTAAAATTAAAATTAAATAAAAAAGACAAAAATAGGTACCAACATCCTAACTAGCTTTTTCAATTTTTAGCCATAATTAAAAATAAAAGTAGGAAATATATTGTTTCTCTCAATGGGAATAATGTAAGTTTTCAATGAAATTATACAGTAAAAAAAAATAATCTACTTAAACTATAATTTGAATACGTAAGTGGAAATGTGTATCAAGTTTTTAAATATTTAATCTTATTTAGCCTTAACAGTAGGAAAGTATTTTTTTTCCTCATTCTAACTTTTGTGTTATAGCATACAATTTTAATTTATTGTAAAAAAATAAAATTTTCAAAATGTTAACTTTGAAAATTAAAAAAATCAATTAGAATTAAAATTTAATAAAAAGGATAGAAATAGGTACCAACATTCTAAGAAGCTTTTTCAATTTTTAGCCATAATTAAAAATAAAAGTAGGAAATATATTGTTTCTCTCAATGGGAATAATGTAAGTTTTCAATGAAATTATACAGTAAAAAAAAATAATCTACTTAAACTATAATTTGAATACGTAAGTGGAAATGTGTATCAAGTTTTTAAATATTTAATCTTATTTAGCCTTAACAGTAGGAAAGTATTTTTTTTCCTCATTCTAACTGTTGTGTTATAGCATACAATTTCAATTTATTGTAAAAAAATAAAATTTTCAAAATGTTAACTTTGAAAATTAAAAAAATCAATTAGAATTAAAATTTAATAAAAAGGATAGAAATAGGTACCAACATTCTAAGGAGCTTTTTCAATTTTTAGCCATAATTAAAAATAAAAGTAGAAAATATATTGTTTCTCTCAATGGGAATAATGTATGTTTTCCAAGAAATTATACAGTAAAAAGAAAAAACAATCTACTTAAACTATAATTTGAATATGTAAATGAGAAATGGGTATCAAGTTTCTAAATTTGTAATCTTTTTTAACCTTAACAGTAGAAAAGTACATTTCGTCATTCTAACTCCTGTGTTATAGCATACGCTTTCAATTTATTGTAAAAAAATAAAATTTTCAAAAATGTGAACTGTTGAAATGAAAAAAATCAATTAAAATTAAAATTTAATAAACAAGACAGAAGTAGGTACCAACATTGTGAGTAGCTTTTTCAATTCTTAGCCTTAATTAAAAATAAAAGTAGAAAATATATTATTTCTCTCAATGGGAATAATGTACGTTTTTCATGAAATTATACAGTAAAAATAAAAAATAATCTACTTAAACTATAATTTGAATACATAAGTGAGAAATGAGTATCAAGTTTTTAAATTTCTAATCTTTTTTAACCTTATCTGTGGAAAAGTATTTTTCCTCATTTTAACTCCTATATTATAGCATACACTTTTAATTTATCAGAAAATAATAAAATTTTCAAAACGTAAACTTTTAAAATGAAAAAAGACAGAAATAGGTACGAACATTCTTAGTAGTTTTTTCAATTTTTAGCCATTATTAAAAATAAAAGTAGGAAGTATATTGTTTCTCTCAATGGGAATAATGTAAGTTTTCCAAAAAAATTATACAGTAAAAAGAAAAAACAATCCACTTACACTATAATTTGAATATGTAAGTGAGAAATGGGTATCAAATTTTTAAATTTGTAATCTTTTTTAACCTTAATAGTAATAAAGTATTTTTCCTCATTCTAACTCCTGTGTTATATAATACGATTATAATTTATCGGAAAAAAATAAAATTTTCAAAACGTTAACTTTTAAAATGAAAAAAAACTGAAATAGGTACCAACATTCTGAGTCATTTTTTTAATTTTTAGCCTTAATTAAAAATAAAAGTAGAAAATATATTGTTTTTCCTTTGAAAATAATGTACATTTTCCATGAAATTATACTGTAAAAAGAATAAACAATCCACTTAAACTATAATTTGAATACGTATGTGAAAAATGAGTATAAAGTTTTTAAATTTGTAATCTTATTTAACCTTAACAGTAGGAAATTATTTTTCCTCATTTTAACTCTAATGTTATAGCATCCACTTATAATTTATCGAAAAAAATAAAATTTTCAAAACGTAAACTTTCAAAATGAAAAAAATCAATTAAAATTAAAATTAAATAAAAAGACAGAAATAGGTACCAACATCCTAACTAGCTTTTTCAATTTTTAGCCATAATTAAAAATAAAAGTAGGAAATATATTGTTTCTCTCAATGGGAATAATGTAAGTTTTCAATGAAATTATACAGTAAAAAAAAAATAATCTACTTAAACTATAATTTGAATACGTAAGTGGGAAATGTGTATCAAGTTTTTAAATATTTAATCTTATTTAACCTTAAAAGTAGGAAAGTATTTTTTTTCCTCATTCTAACTTTTGTGTTATAGCATACAATTTCAATTTATTGTAAAAAAATAAAATTTTCAAAATGTTAACTTTGAAAATTAAAAAATCAATTAGAATTAAAATTTAATAAAAAGGATAGAAAGGTACCAACATTCTAAGGAGCTTTTTCAATTTTTAGCCATAATTAAAAATAAAAGTAGCAAATATATTGTTTCTCTCAATGAGAATAATGTATGTTTTCCAAGAATTATACAGTAAAAAGAAAAAACAATCTACTTAAACTATAATTTGAATATGTAAATGAGAAATGGGTATCAAGTTTCTAAATTTGTAATCTTTTTTAACATTATAAGTGGGAAAGTATTTTTCCTCATTTTAACTCCTATATTATAGCATACATTTTTAATTTATCAAAAAATAATAAAATTTTCAAAACGTAAACTTTTAAAATGAAAAAAATCAATTAAAATAAAAATTTAATAAAAAAGACAGAAATAGTTACGAACATTCTTAGTAGCTTTTTCAAATTATAGCCATAATTAAAAATAAAAATAGGAAGTATATTGTTTCTCTCAATGGGAATAATGTAAGTTTTATAAGAAATTATACAGTAAAAAGAAAAAACAATCCACTTAAACTATAATTTGAATATGTAACTGAAAAATGGGTATCAAGTTTTTAAATTTGTAATCTTTTTAAACCTTAACAGTAGGAAAGTATTTTTCCACATTTTAACTCCTATATTATAGCATACACTTTTAATTTATCAGAAAATAATAAAATTTTCAAAACGTAAACTTTTAAAATGAAAAAAATCAATTAAAATAAAAATTTAATAAAAAAGACAGCAATAGGTACAAACATTCTTAGTAGCTTTTTCAATTTTTAGCCATAATTAAGGGATTGTTTTTTCTTTTTACTGTATAAATTCAAGGAAAGCTTACATTATTCTCATTGACAGAAATAATATATTTCCTACCTTTATTTTTAATTATGGTTAAAAATTGAAAAGTATACTCAGAATGTTGGTACCTAGTTTTGTCATTATTATTAAATTTTAATTTTAATTAACTTTTTTCATTTTAAAAGTTTACATTTTGAAAATTTTATTTTTTTGCAATAAACTCAAAGTGTATGCTATAACATATGAGTTAGAATGAGGAAAAATACTTTTCTATTGTTAAGGTTAAAAAAGATTAAAAATTTAAAAACTTGATACCTATTTCTCAATTACATATTCAAATTATTGTTTAAGTAGATTGTTTTCTCTTTTTACTATATAATTTCATGAAAAACTTACATTATTTCAATTGACAGAAGCAATATATTTCCTACCTTTATTTTTAATTATGACTAAAAATTAAAAAAATGACTCAGAATGTTAGTACCTATTTATGCCTTTTTTATTAAATTTTTATTTTAATTGATTTTTTTCATTTTAAAAGTTTGCATTTTGAAAATTTCATTTTTTTTCCGATAAATTATAAATGGACGCTATAACATAGGACTTAAAATAAGGAAAAATACTTACATACTATTAAGGTTAAATAAAATTAAAAATTTAAAAACTTGATACTCATTGCTCACTTACATATTCAAATTGTAGTTTAAGTGGATTTTTTTTTAGTATATAATTTCAAGGAAAACTACAATATTTCCTTTGAGTCAAACAATATATTTCCTAATTTTATTTTTAATTATGGATAAAAATTAAAAAAACCACTCAGAATGTTGGTACTTATTTCTGTCTTTTTTCTTAAATTTTTATATTAATTGATTTTTTTAATTTTAAAAGTTTACGTTTTGAAATTTTATTTTTTAACAATAAATTGAAAGTGTATACTATAACATAGGAGTTAGAATGAGGAAAAATATTTTTCTATTGTTAAGGTTAAAAAAGATTAAAAATTTAAAAACTTGATACCCATTTTTCAATTACATATTCAAATTATTGTTTAAGTGGATTGTTTTCTCTTTTTACTATATAATTTCATGGAAAACTTACATTATTTCAATTGACAGAAACAATAAATTTGCTACCTTTATTTTTAATTATGGCTAAAAATTAAAAAAACGACTCAGAATGTTAGTACCTATTTATGACTTTTTTATTAAATTTTAATTTTTATTGATTTTTTTCATTTTAAATATTTGCATTTTGGAAATTTTATTTTTTTTCGATAAA
The DNA here is from genome assembly GCA_019321725.1 of Paulownia fortunei. NCBI lineage: Eukaryota > Viridiplantae > Streptophyta > Magnoliopsida > Lamiales > Paulowniaceae > Paulownia > Paulownia fortunei. The sequence continues at coordinate 10,929 of CM033116.1, forward strand.
TTATAAGTGGATGATATAACATAGGAGTTAAAATAAGGAAAAATACTTACCCACTATTAAGGTTAAATAAGATTAAAAATTTAAAAACTTCATACCCATTTGTCACTTACATATTCAAATTATAGTTTAAGTGGATTATTTTTTATTTGTAGTATATAATTTCTAGGAAAACTACAATATTTCCTTTGAGTCAAAGAATATATTTCCTACTTTTATTTTTAATTATGGATAAAAATTAAAAAAACCACTCAGAATGTTGGTACTTATTTCTGTCATTTTTCATAAATTTTTTTTTTAATTAATTTTTTTTATAAAAAGTTTACGTTTTGAAATTATGATTTTTTTACAATAAATTGAAAGTGTATGCTATAACACAGGATTTATAATGAGGAAAATTACTTTGTTACTATTAACGTTAAAAAAAATTAAAAATTTAAAAACTTGATTCCCTTTTCTCATTTATGTTATTCAAATTAGTTTAAAGGGATTGTTTTTTCTTTTTACTGTATAAATTCAAGGAAAACTTACATTATTCTCATTGACAGAAATAATATATTTCCTACCTTTATTTTTAATTATGGTTAAAAATTGAAAAGTATACTCAGAATGTTGGTACCTAGTTTTGTCTTTATTATTAAATTTTAATTTTAATTAATATTTCATTTTAAAAGTTTACATTTTGAAATTTTTATTTTTTTGCAATAAACTCAAAGTGTATGCTATAACATATGAGTTAGAATGAGGAAAAATACTTTTCTATTGTTAAGGTTAAAAAAGATTAAAAATTTAAAGACTTGATACCCATTTCTCAATTACATATTCAAATTATTGTTTAAGTCGATTGTTTTCTCTTTTTACTATATAATTTCATGAAAAACTTACATTATTTCAATTGACAGAAGCAATATATTTCCTACCTTTATTTTTAATTATGACTAAAAATTAAAAAAATGACTCAGAATGTTAGTACCTATTTATGCCTTTTTTATTAAATTTTTATTTTAATTGATTTTTTTCATTTTAAAAGTTTGCATTTTGAAAATTTCATTTTTTTTCCGATAAATTATAAATGGACGCTATAACATAGGACTTAAAATAAGGAAAAATACTTACATACTATTAAGGTTAAATAAAATTAAAAATTTAAAAACTTGATACTCATTGCTCACTTACATATTCAAATTGTAGTTTAAGTGGATTTTTTTTTAGTATATAATTTCAAGGAAAACTACAATATTTCCTTTGAGTCAAACAATATATTTCCTAATTTTATTTTTAATTATGGATAAAAATTAAAAAAACCACTCAGAATGTTGGTACTTATTTCTGTCTTTTTTCTTAAATTTTTATATTAATTGATTTTTTTAATTTTAAAAGTTTACGTTTTGAAATTTTATTTTTTAACAATAAATTGAAAGTGTATACTATAACATAGGAGTTAGAATGAGGAAAAATATTTTTCTATTGTTAAGGTTAAAAAAGATTAAAAATTAAAAAAACTTGATACCCATTTTTCAATTACATATTCAAATTATTGTTTAAGTGGATTGTTTTCTCTTTTTACTATATAATTTCATGGAAAACTTACATTATTTCAATTGACAGAAACAATAAATTTGCTACCTTTATTTTTAATTATGGCTAAAAATTAAAAAAACGACTCAGAATGTTAGTACCTATTTATGACTTTTTTATTAAATTTTAATTTTTATTGATTTTTTTCATTTTAAATATTTGCATTTTGGAAATTTTATTTTTTTTCGATAAATTATAAGTGGATGATATAACATAGGAGTTAAAATAAGGAAAAATACTTACCCACTATTAAGGTTAAATAAGATTAAAAATTTAAAAACTTCATACCCATTTGTCACTTACATATTCAAATTATAGTTTAAGTGGATTATTTTTTATTTGTAGTATATAATTTCTAGGAAAACTACAATATTTCCTTTGAGTCAAAGAATATATTTCCTACTTTTATTTTTAATTATGGATAAAAATTAAAAAAACCACTCAGAATGTTGGTACTTATTTCTGTCATTTTTCATAAATTTTTTTTTTAATTAATTTTTTTATTTAAAAAGTTTACGTTTTGAAATTATGATTTTTTTACAATAAATTGAAAGTGTATGCTATAACACAGGATTTATAATGAGGAAAATTACTTTGTTACTATTAACGTTAAAAAAAATTAAAAATTTAAAAACTTGATTCCCTTTTCTCATTTATGTATTCAAATTATAGTTTAAAGGATTGTTTTTTCTTTTTACTGTATAAATTCAAGGAAAACTTACATTATTCTCATTGACAGAAATAATATATTTCCTACCTTTATTTTTAATTATGGTTAAAAATTGAAAAGTATACTCAGAATGTTGGTACCTAGTTTTGTCTTTATTATTAAATTTTAATTTTAATTAATATTTTTCATTTTAAAAGTTTACATTTTGAAATTTTTATTTTTTTGCAATAAACTCAAAGTGTATGCTATAACATATGAGTTAGAATGAGGAAAAATACTTTTCTATTGTTAAGGTTAAAAAAGATTAAAAATTTAAAGACTTGATACCCATTTCTCAATTACATATTCAAATTATTGTTTAAGTCGATTGTTTTCTCTTTTTACTATATAATTTCAAGAAAAACTTACATTATTTCAATTGACAGAAGCAATATATTTCCTACCTTATTTTTAATTATGACTAAAAATTAAAAAAATGACTCAGAATGTTAGTACCTATTTATGCCTTTTTTATTAAATTTTTATTTTAATTGATTTTTTTCATTTTAAAAGTTTGCATTTTGACAATTTCATTTTTTTTTCGATAAATTATAAGTGGATGCTATAACATAGGAGTTAAATAAGGAAAAATACTTACCTACTATTAAGGTTAAATAAAATTAAAATTAAAAACTTGATACCCATTTCTCACTTACATATTCAAATTGTAGTTTAAGTGGATTATTTTTTCTTTTTAGTATATAATTTCAAGGAAAACTACAATATTTCCTTTGAGTCAAACAATATATTTCCTACTTTTATTTTTAATTATGGATAAAAATTAAAAAAACCACTTAGAATGTTTGTACTTATTTCTGTCTTTTTTCTTAAATTTTTATTTTAATTGATTTTTTTTATTTAAAAAGTTTACGTTTTGAAATTTTGATTTTTTACAATATATTGAAAGCGTATGCAATAACACAGGATTTAGAATGAGAAAAAAATACTTTGCTACTATTAATGTTAAAAAAGATTAAAAATTTAAAAACTTGATACCCATTTCTCACTTACGTATTCAAATTATAGTTTAAATGGATTGTTTTTTTTACGGTATAAATTCAAGGAAAACTTACATTATTCTCATTGACATAAATAATATATTTCCCACCTTTATTTTTAATTATGGCAAAAAATTTAAAAGGCTACTCAGAATGTTGGTACCTAGTTTTGTCTTTATTATTAAATTTTAATTTACATTATTTTTTTTTATTTTAAAAGTTTGCATTTTGAATTTTTTATTTTTTTGCAATAAACTCAAAGCGTATGCTATAACATATGAGTTAGAATGAGGAAAAATACTTTCCTATTGTTAAGGTTAAAAAGGATTAAAAATTTAAAAAATTGATACCCATTTCTCAGTTACATATTCAAATTATTGTTTAAGTAGATTGTTTTCTCTTTTTACTACATAATTTCATGAAAAACTTACATTATTTCAATTGACAGAAACAATATATTTGATACCTTTATTTTTAATTATGGCTAAAAATAAAAAAAACGACTCAGAATGTTAGTACCTATTTATGTTTTTATTTTAATTGATTTTTTTCATTTTAATATTTGCATTTTCAAAATTTAGTTTTTTTTCGATAAATTATAAGTGGATGTTATAACATAGAAGTTAAAATAAGGAAAATTACTTACCTACTGTTAAGGTTAAATAAAATTAAAAATTTAAAAACTTGATACCCATTTCTCACTTACATATTCAAATTATAGTTTAAGTGGATTAATTTTTATTTTTAGTATATAATTTCAAGGAAAACTACAATATTTCCTTTGAGTCAAATAATATATTTCCTACTTTTATTTTTAATTATGGATAAAAATTAAAAAAACCACTCAAAATGTTGGTACTTACTTCTGTCTTTTTTCTTAAATTTTTATTTTAATTGATTTTTTTCAATTTAAAAGTTTACGGTTTGAAATTTTATTTTTTAACAATAAATTGAAAGCGTATGTTATAACACAGGAGTTAGAATAAGGAAAAAAAACTTTCCTATTGTTATGGTTAAAAACGATTAAAAATTTAAAAACATGATACCCATTTCTCAATTACATATTCAAATTATTGTTTAAGTGGATTGTTTTTCGTTTTTACTATATAATTTCATGGAAAACTTACATTATTTCAATTGACAGAAACAATTTATTTGCTACCTTTATTTTTAATTATGGCTAAAAATAAAAAAAACGACTCATAATGTTATTACCTATTTATGTCTTTTTTATTAAATTTTTATTTTAATTGATTTTTTTCATTTTAAATATTTGCATTTTGAAAATTTTATTTTTTTTCGATTATTTATAAGTGGATGTTATTATATAGGAGTTAAAATAAGAAAAAATACTTACCTACTATTAAGGTTAAATAAGATTAAAAATTTAAAAACTTGATACCCATTTCTCACTTACATATTCAAATTATAGTTTAAGTGGATTATTTTTTATTTTTAGTATATAATTTCAAGGAAAACTACAATATGTCCTTTGAGTCAAACAATATATTTCCTACTTTTATTTGTAATTATGGATAAAAATTAAAAAAACCACTCAAAATGTTGGTACTTACTTCTGTCTTTTTTCTTAAATTTTTATTTTAAATGATTTTTTTCATTTTAAAAGTTTAAGTTTTGAAATTTTATTTTTTAACAATGTTATAATTAATCCATTTATAATTAATCAAATAAAATAAAATTTTCAAAATGCAAATATTTAAAATGAAAAAATAACTAAAATAAAAATTTAATAAAAAAGACATAAATAGGTAACAACATTATGAGTCGTTTTTTTAATTTTTAGCCATAATTAAAAATAATGGCAGCAAATATATTGTTTCTTGTCAATTGAAATAATGTAAGTTTTCCATGAAATTATATAGTAAAAAGGGAAAACAATCCACTTAAACAATAATTTGAATATGTAATTGAGAAATGGGTATCAAGTTTTTAAATTTTTATCTTTTTTAACCTTAATAATAGGAAAATGTTTTTCCTCATTCTAACTCATGTGTTATAGCATACGCTTTCATTTATTGTTAAAAAATAAAATTTTCAAAATGTAAACTTTTAAAATGAAAAAAATCAATAAAAATAAAATTTTAAGAAAAAAGATAGAAATAAGTACCAACATTCTGATTGGTTTTTTAAAATTTTTATCCATAATTAAAAATAAAAGTAGGAAATATATTGTTTGACTCAAAGGAAATATTGTAGTTTTCCTAGAAATTATATACTAAAAAAAAAAATAATCCACTTAAACTACAATTTGAATATGTAAATGAGAAATGTGTATCAAGTTTTTAAATTTTTATTTTATTTAACTTTAATAGTAGGTAATCCACTTATAATTTATCGAAAAAAATGAAAATTTCAAAATGCAAACTTTTAAAATGAAAAAAATCAATTAAAATAAAAAATTAATAAAAAAAAGGCATAAATAGGTACTAACATTCTAAGTCGCTTTATTAATTTTTAGCCATAATTAAAAATAAAGGTAGGAAACATATTGTTTCTGTTAATTGAAATAATGTAAGTTTTCCATGAAATTATATAGTAAAAAGAGAAAAAACAATCCACTTAAACAATAATTTGAATATGTAATTGAGAAAATGAGTATCAAGTTTTTAAAATTTTTCATTTATTTTAACCTTAACAATAGGAAAGTATTTTTTCTCATTCTAACTCCTGTGAAATAGCATACGCTTTCAATTTATTGTTAAAAATAAAATTTCAAAACGTAAACTTTTAAAATAAAAAAAATTAATTAAAAATAAAAATTTAAGAAAAAAGATAGAAATAAGTACCAACATTCTGAGTGTTTTTTTAATTTTTATCCATAATTAAAAAAAAAAGTAGGAAATATATTGTTTGACTCAAAGGAAATATTGAAGTTTTCCTTGAAATTATATACTAAAAATAAAAAATATCCACTTAAACTATAATTTGAATATGTAAGTGAGAAATGGGTATCAAGTTTTTAAATTTTTAATTTTATTTAACCTTAATAGTAGGTAAGTATTTTTCCTTATTTTAACTCCTATGTTATAACATCCACTTATAATTAATCAAAAAAGAATAAATTTTCAAAATGCAAATATTAAAATGAAAAAAATCAATTAAAATAAAATTTTAATATAAAAGTCATAAATAGATACTAACATTCTGTGTCGCTTTTTTAATATTTAGCCATAATTAAAAATAAAGGTAGCAAATATATTATTTCTGTCAATTGAAATAATGTAAGTTTTCCATGAATTATATAGTAAAAAGAGAAAACAATCCACTTAAACAATAATTTGTATATGTAATTGAGAAATGAATATCAAGTTTTTAAATTTTTAATCTTTTTTAACCTGAACAACAGGAAAGTATTTTTCCTCATTCTAACTCATATGTTATAGTATACGCTTTGAGTTTATTGCAAAAAAATAAAATTTCAAAATGTAAACTTTTAAAATGAAAACAATTAATTAAAATTAAAATTTAAATAATAAGACAAAACTAGGTACCAACATTCTGAGTAGTCTTTTCAAATATTAGCCATAATTAAAAATAAGGGTAGGAAATATATTATTTCTGTCAATGAGAATAATGTAAGTTTCCTTGAATTTATACAGTAAAAAGAAAAAAGAATCCATTTAAACTATAATTTGAATACGTAAGTGAGAAATGAGAATCAAGTTTTTAAATTTTTAATCTTTTTAACTTTAATAGTAGCAAAGTATTTTTCCATTCTAAATCTTGTGTTATAGCATACACTTCAATTATTTTTAGAAAATCAAATTTCAAAACGTAAACTTTTTAAATAAAAAATCAATTAAAATAAAATTTTAAGAAAAAAGACAGAAACAAGTACCAACATTCTGAGTGTTTTTTTTTTTTTTATCCATAATTACAAATAAAAGTAGGAATTATATTGTTTGACTCAAAGGAATTTGTAGTTTTCCTTGAAATTATATACTAAAAATAAAAAATAATCCACTTAAACTATAATTTGAATATGTAAGTGAGTATGGGAATCAAGTTTTTAAAATTTTAATCTTATTTAACCTTAATAGTAGGTAAATATTTTTCCTTATTTTAACTCCTATGTTATAACATCCACTTATAATTTATCGAAAAAAAATAAAATTTTCATAAATGCAATATTAAAAATGAAAAAAATCAATTAAAATAAAAATTTAATTAAAATAGACATAAATATGTACTAACATTCTGAGTCGTTTTTTTAATTTTTAGCCATAATTAAAAATAAAGGTAGCAAATATATTATTTCTGGCAATTGAAATAATGTAAGTTTTCCATGAAATTCTATCGTAAAAAGAGAAAACCATCCACTTAAACAATAATTTGAATATGTAATTGAAAAATGGGTATCAAGTTTTTAAATTTTTAATCTTTTTAAGCTCAACAACATGACAGTATTTTTCCTCATTCTAACTCATATATTATAGCATACACTTTGAGTTTATTGCAAAAAAATAAAAATTGCAAAATGTAAACTTTTAAAATGAAAAAAAGTTAATTAAAATTAAAATTTAATAATAAAGACAAAACTAGGTACCAACATTCTGAGTAGCCTTTTCAATTTTTAGCCATAATTAAAAATAAAGGTAGGAAATATATTATTTATGTCAATGAGAATAATGTAAGTTTTCTTTGAATTTATACAGTAAAAAGAAAAAAAACAATCCATTTAAACTATAATTTGAATACGTAAGTGAGAAATGGGTATCAAGTTTTTAAATTTTTAATCTTATTTAACCTTAATAGTAGGTAAGTATTTTTACTTATTTTAACTCCTATGTTATAACATCCACTTATAATTTATCGAAAAAAAATAAAATTTCCAAAATGCAAATATTAAAATGAAAAAAATCAATTAAAATTAAAATTTAATAAAAAAGTCATAAATAGGTACTAACATTCTGAGTCGTTTTTTTAATTTTTAGCCATAATTAAAAATAAAGGTAGCAATTTATTGTTTATGTCAATTGAAATAATGTAAGTTTTCCATGAAATTATATAGTAAAAAGAGAAAACAATCCACTTAAACAATAACTTGAATATGTAATTGAAAAATGGGTACCAAGTTTTTTAAAATTTTTAATCTTTTTTAACCTTAACAATAGGAAAATATTTTTCCTCATTCTAACTCCTATGTTATAGCATACGCTTTCAATTTATTGTTAAAAAATAAAATTTCAAAACGTAAACTTTTAAAATGAAAAAAATCAATTAATATAAAAATTTAAGAAAAAAGACAGAAATAAGTACCAACATTCTGAGTGGTTTTTTTAATTTTTATCCATAATTAAAAATAAAAGTAGGAAATATATTGTTTGACTCAAAGGAAATATTGTAGTTTTCCTTGAAATTATATACTAAAAATAAAAAATAATCCACTTAAACTACAATTTGAATATGTAAGTGAGAAATGGGTATCAAGTTTTTAAATTTTTAATTTTATTTAACCTTAATAGTAGGTAAGTATTTTTTCTTATTTTAACTCCTATGTTATAGCGTCCACTTATAATTTATCGGAAAAAAATGAAATTTTCAAAATGCAAACTTTTAAAATGAAAAAAATTAATTAAAAATAAAGATTTATTAAAAAAAGGCATAAATAGGTACTAACATTCTGAGTCGCTTTTTTAATTTTTAGTCATAATTAAAAATAAAGGTAGCAAATTTATTGTTTATGTCAATTGAAATAATGTAAGTTTTCCATAAAATTATATAGTAAAAAGAGAAAACAATCCACTTAAACAATAATTTGAATATGTAATTGAGAAATAGGTATCAAGTTTTTAAATTTTTAATCTTTTTTAACCTTAACAATAGGAAAGTATTTTTCCTCACTCTAACTCCTATGTTATAGCATACGCTTTGAGTTTATTGCAAAAAAATAAAATTTCAAAATGTAAACTTTTAAAATGAAAAAAATTAATTAAAATTAAAATTTAATAATAAAAACAAAACTAGGTACCAACATTCTCAGTAGCCTTTTCAATTTTGAGCCATAATTAAAAATAAAGGTAGGAAATATATTATTTCTGTCAATGAGAATAAAATAAGTTTTCCTTGAACTTATACAGTAAAAAGAAAAAACAATTCATTTAAACTATAATTTGAATACGTAAGTGAGAAAAGAGAATCAAGTTTTTAAATTAAATATTTTTTTTAACGTTAATAGTAACAAAGTAATTTTTCTCATTCTAAATCATGTGTTATAGCATACACTTTCAATTTATTGTAAAAAAATCAAAATCTTAAAACGTAAACTTTTTAAATAAAAAAAATCAATTAAAATAAAATTTATGAAAAAATGACAAAAATAAGTACCAACATTCCGAGTGGTTTTTTTAATTTTTATCGATAATTAAAAATAAAAGTAGGAAATATATTGTTTGACTCAAAGGAAATATTGTAGTTTTCCTTGAAATTATATTCTACAAATAAAAAATAATCCACTTAAACTATAATTTGAATATTTAAGTGACAAATGGGTATCAAGTTTTTAAATTTTTATCTTATTAACCATAATAGTAGGTAAGTATTTTTACTTATTTTAACTCCTATGTTATAACATCAACTTATAATTTATCGAAAAAAAAATAAAATTTCCAAAATGCAAATATTTAAAATGAAAAAAATCAATTAAAATTAAAAATTAATAAAAAAACATAAATCGGTACTAACATTCTGAGTCATTTTTTTAATTTATCCACAATTAAAAATAAAGGTAGCAAATATATTGTTTCTGTCAATTGACATAATGTAAGTTTTTCATGAAATTATATAGTAAAAAGAGAAAACAATCCACTTAAACAATAATTTGAATATGTAATTGAAAAATGGGTATCAAGTTTTTTAAATTTTTAATCTTTTTTAACCTTAACAATAGGAAAATATTTTTCCTCATTCTAACTCCTATGTTATAGCATACGCTTTCAATTTATTGTTAAAAAATAAAATTTCAAAACGTAAACATTAAAATGAAAAAAATCAATTAAAATAAAAATTTAAGAAAAAAGACAGAAATAAGTACAAACATTCTAAGTGGTTTTTTAATTTTTATCCATAATTAAAAATAAAAGTAGGAAATATATTTGTTTGACTCAAAGGAAATATTGTAGTTTTCCTTGAAATATATATACTAAAAATAAAAAATCCACTTAAACTATAATTTGAATATGTAAGTGAGAAATGGGTATCAAGTTTTTAAATTTTTAATCTTATTTAACCTTAATAGTAGGTAAGTATTTTTTTCTTATTTTAACTCCTATATAATAACATCCACTTATAATTAATCGAAAAAAAAAAATTTCAAAATGCAAATATTTAAAATGAAAAAAATCAATTAAAATAAAAATTTAATAAAAAAGACATAAATAGGTAATAACATTATGAGTCGTTTTTTTAATTTTTAGCCATAATTAAAAATAAAGTAGCAAATATATTGTTTCTGTCAATTGAAATAATGTAAGTTTTCCATGAAATTATATAGTAAAAACGAAAAAAAACAATCCACTTAAACAATAATTTGAATATGTAATTGAGAAATGGGTATCATGTTTTTAAATTTTTAATCGTTTTTAACCATAACAATAGGAAAGTTTTTTTTCCTTATTCTAACTCCTGTGTTATAACATACGCTTTCAATTTATTGTTAAAAAAAAAATTTCAAACCGTAAACTTTTAAATTGAAAAAAATCAATTAAAATAAAAATTTAAGAAAAAAGACAGAAGTAAGTACCAACATTTTGAGTGGTTTTTTAATTTTTATCCATAATTAAAAATAAAAGTAGGAAATATATTATTTGACTCAAAGGAAATATTGTAGTTTTCCTTGAAATTATATACTAAAAATAAAAATTAATCCACTTAAACTATAATTTGAATATGTAAGTGAGAAATGGGTATCAAGTTTTTAAATTTTTAATTTTATTTAACCTTAACAGTAGGTAAGTAATTTTCCTTATTTTAACTTCTATGTATAACATCCACTTATAATTTATCGAAAAAAACTAAATTTTGAAAATGCAAATATTTAAAATGAAAAAAATCAATTAAAATAAAAATACATAAATAGGTACTAACATTCTGAGTCGTTTTTTTAATTTTTAGCCATAATTAAAAATAAAGGTATCAAATATATTGTTTCTGTCAATTGAAATAATGTAAGTTTTTCATGAAATTATGTATTAAAAAGAGAAAACAATCTACTTAAACAATAATTTGAATATGTAACTGAGAAATGGGTATCAATTTTTTAAATTTTTAATCCTTTTTAACCTTAACAATAGGAAAGTATTTTTCCTCATTCTAACTCATATGTTATAGCATACGCTTTGAGTTTATTGCAAAAAAATAAAAAATTCAAAATGCAAACTTTTAAAATAAAAAAATAATGTAAATTAAAATTTAATAATAAAGACAAAACTAGTACCAACATTCTGAGTAGCCTTTTAAATTTTTGCCATAATTAAAAATAAAGGTGGGAAATATATTATTTATGTCAATGAGAATAATATAAGTTTTCCTTGAATTTATACCGTAAAAAAAAACAATCCATTTAAACTATAATTTGAATACGTAAGTGAGAGAAATGGGTATCAAGTTTTTAAATTTTTAATCTTTTTTAACATTAATAGTAGCAAAGTATTTTTTCTCATTCTAAATCCTGTGTTATTGCATACGCTTTCAATATATTGTAAAAAAATCAAAATTTCAAAACGTAAACTTTTTAAAATAAAAAAAATCAATTAAAATAAAAATTTAAGAAGAAAGACAGAAATAAGTACCAACATTATGAGTGGTTTTTTAATTTGTATCCATATTTAAAAATAAATGTAGAAATATATTGTTTGACTCAAAGGAAATATTATGTTTTCCTTGAAATTATATACTAAAATTTAAAAATAATCCACTTAAACTATAATTTGAATATGTAAGTGAGAAATGGGTATCAAGTTTTTAAATTTTTAATTTTATTTAACCTTAATAGTAGGTAAGTATTTTTCCTTATTTTAACTCCTATGTTATAACATCCACTTATAATTTATCGAAAAAAAATAAAATTTTCAAAATGCAACTATTTGAAAAAAAATCAATTAAAATAAAAATTTAATAAAAAATACATAAATAGGTACTAACATTTGAGTCGTTTTTTTAATTTTTAGCCATAATTAAAAATAAAGTAGAAATATATTGTTTCTGTCAATTCAAATAATGTAAGTTTTCCATGAAATTATATAGTAAAAATAAAAAAAAATCCATTTAAACAATAATTGAATATGTAATTGAGAAATGGGTATCAAGTTTTTAAAAATTTTCATTTATTTAACCTTAACAATAGGAAAATATTTTCCTCATTCTAACTCCTGTGTTATAACTTACGCTTTCAATTTATTGTTAAAGAATAAAATTTTAAAACGTAAACTTTTAAAATGAAAAAAATCAATTAAAATAAAAATTTAAGAGAAAAGACAGAAATAAGTACCAACATTCTGAGTGGTTTTTTTAATTTTTATCCATAATTAAAAATAAAAGTAGGAAATATATTGTTTGACTCAAAGGAAATAATGTAGTTTTCCACGAATTTATATACTAAAATTAAAAATAATCCACTTAAACTATAATTTGAATATATAAGTGAGAAATGGGTACCAAGTTTTTAAATTTTTAATCTTATTTAACCTTAATAGTAGGTAAGTATTTTTTCCTATTTTAACTACTGTGTTATAACATCCACTTATAATTTATCGGAAAAAAATAAAATTTTCAAAATGCAATATTTAAAATGAAAAAAATCAATTAAAATAAGAATTTAATAAATAAGACATAAATAGGTACAACATTCTGAGTCGTTTTTTTATTTTTTAGCCATAATTAAAAATAAAGGTAGCAAATATATTGTTTCTGTCAATTGAAATAATGTAAGTTTCCATGAAATTATATAGTAAAAAGGGAAAACAATCCACTTAAACAATAATTTGAATATGTAATTGAGAAATGGGTATCATGTTTTTAAATTTTTAATCTTTTTTAACCATAATAATAGGAAAGTTTTTTTCTTATTCTAACTCTTGTGTTATAGCATACGCTTTGAATTTATTGTTAAAAAATAAAATTTCAAAACGTAAACTTTTAAATTGAAAAAAATCAATTAAAATAAAAATTTAAGAAAAAAGACAGAAGTAAGTACCAACATTTTGAGTGGTTTTTTTACTTTTTATCCATAATTAAAAATAAAAGTAGGAAATATATTGTTTGACTCAAGGAAATATTGTAGTTTTCCTTGAAATTATATACTAAAAATAAAAATTAATCCACTTAAACTATAATTTGAATATGTAAGTGAGAAATGAGTATCAAGTTTTTAAATTTTTAATCTTTTTTAACCTTAATAGTAGCAAAGTATTTTTTCTCATTCTAAATCCTGTATTATAGCATACACTTTCAATTTATTTTAAAAAAATAAAATTTCAAAACGTAAACTTTTTAATAAGAAAAATCAATTAAAATAAAATTTTAAAAAAAATACAGAAATAAGTACCAACATTCTGAGTGGTTTTTTAATTTTTTATCCATAATTAAAAATAAAAGTAAGAAATATATTGTTTGACTCAAAGGAAATATTGTAGTTTTCCTTGAAATTATATACTAAAAATAAAAAATAATCCACTTAAACTATAATTTGAATTTGTAAGTGAGAAATGAGTATCAAGTTTTTAAATTTTTAATCTTTTTTAACCTTAGTAGTAGGTAAGTATTTTTCCTTATTTTAACTCCAATGTTATAACATCCACTTATAATTTATCGGAAAAAAATAAAATTTTCAAAATGCAAATATTTAAAATGAAAAAAATCAATTAAAATAAAAATTTAATAAAAGAAACATAAATAGGTATTAATATTCTGAGTCATTTTTTAAATTTTTGCCATAATTAAAAGAAAGCTAGCAAATACATTGTTTCTCTCAATTGAAATAATGTAAGTTTTATATGAAATTATATAGTAAAAAGAGAAAACAATCCACTTAAACAATAATTTGAATATGTAATTGAGAAATGAGTATCAAGTTTTTTAAACTTTTAATCTTTTTTAACCTTAACAATAGGAAAGTATTTTTTCTCATTCTAACTGCTGTGTTATAACATAGGAGTTAAAATAAGGAAAAATACTTACCTACTATTAAAGTTAAAAAGATTAAAAATTTAAAAATTTATACCCATTTCTCACTTAGATATTAAAATTATAGTTTAAGTGGATTATTTTTATTTTTAGTATATAATTTCAAGGAAAACTACAATATTTCCTTTAAGTCAAACAATACATTTCCTACTTTTATTTTAAATTATGGATAAAAATAAAAAAAACACTCAGAATGTTGTACTTATTTCTGTTTTTTTTCTTAAATTTTTATTTTATTTGATTTTTTTACTTAAAAAGTTTATGTTTTGAAATTTTGATTTTTTTCAATAAATTGAAAGCGTATGCTATAACACAGGATTTAGAATGAGAAAAAAATACTTTGCTACTATTAAGGTTAAAAAAGATTAAAAATTTAAAAACTTGATACTCATTTCTCACTTACGTATTCAAATTATAGTTTAAATGGATTGTTTTTTCTTTTTTCTGTATAAATTCAAGGAAAACTTACATTATTCTCATTGACAGAAATAATATATTTCCTACCTTTATTTTTAATTATGGCTAAAAATTGAAAAGGCTACTCAGAATGTTGGTACCTAGTTTTGTCATTATTATTAAATTTTTATTTTAATTAATTTTTTTCATTTTAAAAGTTTACATTTTGAAAATTTTATTTTTTTGCAATAAACTCAAAGCGTATGCTATAACATATGAGTTAGAATGAGGAAAAATACTTTCATGTTGTTATGGTTAAAAAAGATTAAAAATTTAAAAACTGATACCCATTTCTCAATTACATTTTCAAATTATTGTTTAAGTGGATGTTTTCTCTTTTTACTATATAATTTCATGGAAAACTTACATTATTTCAATTGACAAAAACAATATATTTCCTACCTTTATTTTTAATTATGGCTAAAAATTAAAAAAGCGACTCAGAATGTTAGTTCCTATTTATGCCTTTTTTTATTAAATTTTTATTTTAATTGATTTTTTTCATTTTAAAAGTTTGCATTTTGAAAATTTTATTTTTTTCGATAAATTATAAGTCGATGCTATAACATAGGAGTTAAAATAAGAAGAAAAATACTTACCTACTATTATGGTTAAATAAAATTAAAAATTAAAAACTTGATACCTATTTCTCACTTACATATTCAAATTGTAGTTTAAGTGGATTATTTTTTCTTTTTAGTATATAATTTCAAGGAAAACTATAATATTTCCTTTGAGTCAAACAATATATTTCCTACTTTTATTTTTAATTATGGATAAAAATAAAAAAAATCACTCAGAATGTTGGTACTTATTTCTGTCTTTTTTCTTAAATTTTGATTTGAATTGATTTTTTTTATTTTAATAGTTTACGTTTTGAAATTTTGATTTTTATAGAAAAAATTGAAAGCGTATGCTATATCACAGGAGTTAGAATGAGGAAAAATACTTTCCTATTGTTAAGGTTAAAAAAGATTAAAAATTAAAAACTTGATACCCATTTCTCAATTACATATTCAAATTATTGTTTAAGTGGATTGTTTTTCTTTTTACTATATAATTTCACGGAAAACTTACATTATTTCAATTGACAGAAACAATATATTTGCTACCTTTATTTTTAATTATGGTTAAAAATTAAAAAAACGACTCAGAATGTTAGTACCTATTTGTCTTTTTTATTAAATTTTTTTTTCAAATATTTGCATTTTGAAAATTTTATTTTTTTCGATAAATTATAAGTGGATGTTATAACATGGAGTTAAAATAAGGAAAAATACTTACCTACTATTAAGGTTAAATAAGATTAAAAATTTAAAAATTGATACTCATTTCTCACTTATATATTCAAATTATAGTTTAAGTGGATTATTTTTTTATTTTTAGTATATAATTTTAAGGAAAACTACAATATTTCCTTTGAGTCAAATAATATATTTCCTACATTTATTTTTAAATATGGATAAAAATTAAAAACCACTCAGAATGATCTTAAATTTTTATTTTAATTGATTTTTTTTATTTAAAAAGTTTACGTTTTGAAATTTTATTTTTTTACAGTAAATTGAAAGTGTATACTATAATACAGGATTTAGAATGAAAAAAATACTTTGCTACTATTAAGGTTAAAAAAGATTAAAAATTTAAAAACTTGATACCCATTCCTCACTTACGTATTCAAATTATAGTTTAAATGGATTGTTTTTTCTTTTTACTGTATAAATTCAAGAAAAACTTACATTATTCTTATTGACATAAATAATATATTTTCTACCTTTTATTTTTAATTATGGCTAAAAATTGAAAAGGCTACTCAGAATGTTGGTACCTAGTTTTGTCTTTATTATTAAATTTTAATTTTAATTAATTTTTTTCATTTTAAAAGTTTACATTTTGAAATTTTTATTTTTTTGCAATAAACTCAAAGCGTATGCTATAACATATGAGTTAGAATGAGGAAAAATACTTTCCTATTGTTAAGGTTAAAAAAGATTAAAAATTTAAAAACTTGATACCCATTTCTCAATTACATATTCAAATTATATTTAAGTGGATTATTTCTCTTTTTACTATATAATTTCATGGAAATCTTACATTATTTCAATTGACAGAAAAAATATATTTTTTACCTTATTTTTTAATTATGGCTAAAAATTTAAAAAGCGACTCAGAATGTTAATACCTATTTATGCCTTTTTTTATTAAATTTTTATTTTAATTAATATTTTTCATTTTAAAAGTTGCATTTTGAAAATTTCATTTTTTTCGATAAATTATAAGTGGATGTTATAACATAGGAGTTAAAATAAGGAAAAATACTTACCTACTATTAAGGTTAAATAAGATTAAAAATTTAAAAACTTGTTACCCATTTCTCACTTACATATTCAAATTATAGTTTAAGTGGATTATTTTTATTTTTAGTATATAATTTCAAGGAAAAATACAATATTTCCTTTGAGTCAAACAATATATTTCCTACTTTTATTTTTAATTATGGATAAAAATTAAAAAAACCACTCAGAATGTTGGTACTTATTTCTGTCTTTTTTCTTAAATTTTTATTTTAATTATTTTTTTTCAATTTAAAAGTTTACGTTTTGAAATTTTATTTTTTAACAATAAATTGAAAGCGTGTGCTATAACACAAGAGTTGAAATGAGAAAAAATACTTTCTTATTGTTAAGGTTAAAAAAGATTAAAAATTTAAAAACTTGATACCATTTCTCAATTACATATTCAAATTATTGTCTAAGTGGATTGTTTTTCTTTTTTCTATATAATTTCATGGAAAACTTATATTTTTCCATTGACATAAACAATATATTTCCTACCTTTATTTTTAATTATGGCTAAAAATTAAAAAAACCACTCAGAATGTTGGTACTTATTTCTGTCTTTTTTCTTAAATTTTTATTTTAATTAAATTTTTTCAATTTAAAAGTTTACGTTTTGAAATTTTATTTTTTAACAATAAATTGAAAGTGTATGCTATAACACAAGAGTTAGAATGAGGAAAAATACTTTCCTATTGTTAAGTAAAAAAAGATTAAAAATTTAAAAACTTGATACCCATTTCTCACTTACATATTCAAATTCTAGTTTAAGTGGATTGTTTTTTTTTTTACTATATAATTTCAAGGAAAATTTACATAATTTCATTGAGATAACAATATATTTTCTACTTTTATTTTTAATTATGGATAAAAATTAAAAAAGCAACTCAAAATGTTGGTACCTATTTCTATCTTTTTTATTAAATTTTGATTTTAATTAATTTTTTTTATTTAAAAAGTTTACATGTTGAAATTTTGATTTTTTTACAATAAATTGAAAGTGTATGCTATAACACAGGATTTAGAATGAGAAAAAATACTTTGCTACTATTAAGGTTCAAAAAGATTAAAAATTAAAAACTTGATACCCATTTCTCACTTACGTATTCAAATTATAGTTTAAATGGATTGCTTTTTCTTTTTACTATATAAATTCAAGGAAAACTTACTTTATTCCCATTGACATAAACAATATATTTCCTACCTTTATTTTTAATTATGGCTAAAAATTGAAAAGGCTACTCATAATGTTGGTACGTATTTTTGTCTTTATTATTAAATTTTAATTTTAATTGATATTTTTCATTTTAAAAGTTTACATTTTGAAATTTTTATTTTTACAATAAACTGAAAGCGTATGCTATAACAAAGAGTTAGAATGAGGAAAAATACTTTCCTATTATTAAGGTTAAAAATTTTAAAATTTAAAAACTTGATACTCATTTCTCAATTACATATTCAAATTATTTTTTAAGTGGACTGTTTTCTTTTTACTATATAATTTCATGAAAAACTTACATTATTTTCATTGACATAAATAATATATTTCCTACCTTTATTTTTAATTATGGCTAAAAATTAAAAAAGCGACTCAAAATGTTGGTACCTATTTATGTCTTTTTATTTAATTTTTATTTTAATTGATTTTTTTTATTTTAAAAGTTTGCATTTTGAAAATTTTATTTTTTTTTCGATAAATTATAAGTGGATGTTATAACATAGGAGTTTAAATAAGGGAAAATACTTACCTACTATTAAGGTTAAATAAAATTAAAAAATTAAAAACTTGATACCCATTTCTCACTTTATATTCAAATTATAGTTTAAGTGGATTATTTTTTCTTTTTAGTATATAATTTCAAGGAAAACTACAATATTTCCTTTGAGTCAAACAATATATTTCCTACTTTTATTTTTAATTATAGATAAATTTTAAAAAAACCACTCAGAATGTTGGTACCTATTTCTATCTTTTTTATTAAATTTTTATTTTAATTAATTTTTTTCATTTTAAAAGTTTACGTTTTAAAATTTTATTTTTTAACAATAAATCGAAAGCATATGCTATAACATAGGAATTAGAATGAGGAAAGATAATTTGCTACTTAAGGTTAAAAAATATTAAAAATTTAAAAACTTGATACCCATTTCTCACTTACATATTCAAATTATAGTTTAAGTGGATTATTTTTTCTTTTTAGTATATAATTTCAAGAAAAACTTACAATATTTCCTTTGAGTCAAACAATATAATTCCTACTTTTATTTTTAATTATGGATAAAAATTAAAAAAAACCATTCAGAATATTGGTACCTATTTCTGTCTTTTTTATTAAATTTTTATTTTAATTGATTTTTTTCATTTTAAAAGTTTACGTTTTGAAATTTTATTTTTTAATAATAAATTGAAAGCGTATACTTTCCTACAGTTAAGGTTAAAATGAAGAAAAATACTTTCTTACAGTTAAGGTTAAAAAAGATTAAAAATTTAAAAACTTGATACATATTAATAAATGTCTTAATCTGTTTTCTGATGATATATCTGAATGGGTCGGTTAAGAAATCAAATTCTTCTAGAGACTTTAGCATTATTGATCCAAGATGTAATGTACTTTTTTGATTTCATGATGTGGTTAGAATGATGCTCCATTATTGTTGGCTAACATAGAAAGTTAACTTACTGCAAGCTATAATGTTTTGGTTCTGAAATCCAAAGACCTTTCTATATTTATAGGATAGAGTGATTTCTCACTTACATATTTAAATTATAGTTTAAGTGGATTGTTTTTTATTTTTACTGTATAATTTTATGGAAAACATACTTTATTCCCATTGAGAGAAATATATATTTCCTACTTTTATTTTTAATTATAGCTAAAAATTGAAAAAAAAAACTACTCAGAATGTTGGTACCTATTTCTGTCTTTTTTATTAATTTTTTTTTAATTGATTTTTTTCATTTTAAAAGTGTATGTTTTGAAAATTTTATGTTTTTACAGTAATTTGAAAGCGTATGGTATAACACAGGAGTTAGAATGAGTAAAAAATACTTTCCTACTGTTAAGGTTAAAAAAAATTAAAAATTTAAAAAACTTAATACTCATTTCTCACTTACGTATTGAAATTATAATTTAAGTGGATTATTTTTATTTTTTACTGTATAATTTCAAGGAAAACTTACATTATTCTATTGACAAAAACAATATATATTCTGCTTTTATTTTTAATTATGGCTAAAAAAAAGCGACACAGAATGTTGGTACCTATTTCGACTTTTTTATTAAATTTTTATTTTAATTGATTTTTTTCATTTTAAAAGTTTATGTTCTTAAAATTTTATTTTTTTCTGATAAATTAAAAGTGTATTCGATAACATAGGGGTTGAAATGAGGAAAAATATTTTCCTACTATAAAGGTTAAAAAAGATTAATAATTTAAAAATTTGATACACATTTCTCACTTACGTATTTAAATTATAGTTTAAGTGGATTGTTTTTTCTTTTTACTGTATAACTTTATGGAAAACTTACATTATTCCCATTGAGAGAAACAATATTTTTTCTACTTTCATTTTTAATTATGGCTAAAAATTAAAAAAACGACTCAAAATGTTGGTACATATTTCTGTCTTTTTAATTATATTTTTATTTTAATTGATTTTTTTCATTTTAAAAGTTTACATTTTGAAAAATTTATTTTTTCACAATAAATTGAATGCGTAAACTATAACACATGAGTTAGAATGAGGAAAAATACTTTCCTACTGTTAAGGTTAAAAAAGATTTAAAATTTAAAAACTTGATACTCATTTTCTCATTTACGTATTCACATTATTGTTTAAGTGGATTGTTTTTTCTTTTTACTGTATAATTTTATGGAAAACTTACATTATTCTCATTGAGAAAAATAATATATTTCCTACTTTTATTTTTAATTGTGGCTAAAAATTGAAAAAGTTACTCAAAATATTGGTACATTTTTCTGTCTTTTATTAAATTTTTAATCTTAATTGATTTTTTTCATTTTAAAAGTTAACTTTTTGAAAATTTTATTTTTTTACAATAAATTGAAAATATATGCTATAACACAAGAGTTAGAATAAGGAAAAATACATAAGGTTAACTTGGACATGTGTGTGAGGAAGAAACAAATTTCAACCTCAAAACAAAGCTAACAAGAACAGAGATGGAACAGAAAGAAAAAAAATGAAACATAAAGAAATGAAAATGGACAAAGCAAGGAAGGAAAACAAAATAAGGCAAAAGAGCACATAAACATGTTTTTTAGTCCCACAAGTTTATGGGGTATTGTCACTTTGCTACCGTGCTTTCAAAAAAATCCAAATTTAGTTCCTAAATTAGATTTTAGTTGCAATTTTAGTCCTGATGTTTAGTTATGGATGGAAAAGGCCGGTGCAACGCACATGAAAAATTTTCCATGTAGCATGCACATGTCACCAATTTAGCCCTATTTTTTTAGTCCCACAATATAGGAAGGTTTAAAATTTTGGTACCACTATTCTTAAAAATCCAATTTGTCTCATAATCTGCATTACATTAAAACTTTAGTGCCATTGTTAACTTTTAACTGAAAATGACATGTTATGCATATGGTTATTAATTCACCTATTTTGGCGGAAAAGTTCGGCCAATTTCTTTTTGATAGAGAAAATATATTAGCAGTTTTTCATCATTTGGTGGCACTTGAGAGTAAAAATAGTTATCAACTTCCATTTTGTATGATATATACCTATTACATAATATACAATGGTATGCAAATATAGTATAATTACACTATTTATGCTATATATACCGTATAAATATACAATATGTATACATATTGATGGGTACAAAAATCTGCACAAACCAAGATTCAACATATGTATAAATATTGATGCATACAAAAATTTGCACGAACCAAGATTGAACATACCAACAATTCGGCTTCTCAATCAACGCCCAAGATACCTACAAAACTAGGACTAGGGGTGTTGGGGATTGCCAAAGAAAATCATAGATGGGTAAGTTAGCAAAGCTTGTAGAGAGTAATCGAATATGCTAATGTGTATCATAATGTCACCTAAAAAGGAATGTACCTCAAGATTTAGAAGTATTTATACAAATCTATCATGAATTAAAAAACTTGGATAAGATAAAATTATTTTTCCTTATCTAGCACTTAGCATAATTAGACTAAGAGTCTTCCTAGTAGAATAATAGGTTTTCACATATCTCGTTGGACATTAGCTGAACTTGTCAATTAGCACTTATCAAGGTCAGTCAATATGGTACTTTTTTGGGGCTAGCACCAACATCACCTCAGTTCAATCAATCAACTCGGCTATTGTCAATAGGGCCAACAAGACCAGCATAATAACCACATGGGCCTGGTCCATAAAGAGTTATAAAATCAAACCATCTTGTCCCAGCCCAAATCAGTTGATTCGAATATTAACTAGGCAGTTAGGTCATATCATGTATGCATATATTAACTGATGTATTATATATCAAATATTTTATTTAATAAATGTATACGCACACATATATATGAGTTTAATATATACTAATCCACAATATATAATTATACATAGATATGCCAAATACGAAAAGCGTGTACACAATGTAATATAAACTAAAAAATAAATATATGTAATTTTTATAATTAGAATACAAAATAGAATTATGTGATATGTACAAATAAATATTAATATGTACAATTGGAACATAAAACTAAATAATATATACAGATATGGGTATAAACATATAAAATTACGTATATAATGTATATACACAGTATAAATTATATATATTGGATACACATAAAAAGTGTAAGAGTTTTATATGCGTAGAGTTTTACATTTTATATACAAATAATGTACATAATTGATGATTTATTTTAACTTACATGATTTAGACCTTAATGAAATTATATGTAGTAGGCATTATAGATATGGAAAATAATAAAATGTTTTATAGATAAATTATATAACACATATATGCATGTGTGTTTTCCCCTAAATATCAAAATATAAGTAAATTTGTGGGCAAATTCCCACAAAAAACTATTTTTATTTTTACACCAAAACTAATTTTCCCTAATTTACGGATAAAGTAAAGGCCAAATGGGAGAATTTGGATAAATAAGGTTAAATTTTTAATTTTTGATCAATTTGGTTAATATCTTAAATTTTAGAGTAAAAATAAAGCATGCATATCTCACATGTTAAAACTTCCTTCAAACCTTGGCTACAATGATCACATACGTGGCACATTTCATTTTTCGTCGAAATATTAATGATGGTACCGAAGTTGTATTAATGATGGCACCGAATTTGTAATGGAATATTGATATATGATATTAAAATTGGATTCTTTGAAATGTTTGGCACCAAATTATGAGACTTAAAAAAAAAAATCATGTGAGATTATCCTATTAGCTCAAGAGTTGATCCACAACATTGATTTTAATAATAAATATGACTATATGGCTTTGAAATTGGACATGGCCTGTGATAGGGTCCAGTGGAGTTAAGGAAACAAGACTAGCCTTTTTCAAAACATAGAGCATTAAAAATTTAAGCAATTTTGCGCTGGATCAGTTCTATAAATCAGTAAAATATACTCTAGAAAAATGCAAAAACAGGCCTTATTGGGAACATTGTCAAAAACATTCGCTTGACCACCACAAAATATTATCATTTCACAACAGGCGTTGGCTGTCATAAAATCAATAAAAATATAGCTCATCAAGCCTGATTAGATTCCAGGCTAAATATATACTCAGGCATAAAGTAGATAAAACAGAAACCTACGACCTGAATTAACCCTGGCGCAGCAGAAGACTCCAGTTCAGAAATGCAAACACCGGGCCGACTTCTATTTCCCACTGCGCATGAGCACCTCTGAAATGTTGTCTCCCACAGATAGCTCCGGCTACATTGATTGAGTTCAAATCTCCCGATCATCTATTCCAATCCTAAATCCTTCATTAGCAACTGTCTGTGCATGGTATGAGAGAAGGATCTATATTTGTGATTTTAAAACTTATTTGACGGGCCTAATAGCCAAATGAAATGACCTGACGAGTATGTGGAGGATATAACCAAAGGCCTCCAAGATTTACGGCTGTGGCTCTATCCCATTTGGAAGGATTAATACGTATCAATTCTACCACCAGTGAAAGATTGAAGAAAAAAAAAAGGCCGAATTTGGTCTCATGTACAGCATACAAGAAGATGTTTCCTCAACATGTGATGGGTGGATAAAACGGTTGAAAACATAAAAATAGATAAAGAAGTGGCACTACCTTTTTGTCTGTGTCTTTCAATCAGCCCATTACTCAGCCGTCGTCTTCTCACATTGGCCTTCGTGTTATTTTAAAGATTACCATGAATAACTTTGCTCAAAGACTCTCCGAACTATATTTTTGCTCATACTACACCACTAATAACTTCCCTTTCTTATTCTTATAGTTTTTTAACATTATAATAGTGGTGCGTATTATTGTTACATTGTTTTACATTAAAATATAATAGCCATTAGTCAGTTTTTTTTGTTTCTTTTTTCTCATTTTTTTGTATTTTATTATTAATGATTTAATAACAGAATATAGTGGTATGATAGAATTTGTGTATGTTTTCTTTGTAATATCATTTGTTCTACATAACACACACTATTAAATTAGCACCTTTTTAAAAAGATAATTAGAATTGTACTAAAAATAGCAGACTTTAACAAGTAGTGTTTAAATGAGACGTTAAGGGTTTAATAGTGCTTTTTGCGTCTATGGCCCTGAGGGTTTAAATTTGGTAAATAACCCGAGTGTATAATAAGCTTTCGCAAATAATTTCTTCTACTAGCCCTAGGTTGATCGTTAATCAATAATTAAAATTAAAATAGAATGATATTTTTGCTCAGTTGGATTTAGTTTTACTATATTTATTACAGTAAAAACTTAAGTATCAATTTATAAGGACTCGTATATTAATCTAAAATTAATAATGAAATTGAATGTTAAAATGATTTTTACTCGAAAAAAATATGCAAATTCAATAAGTATTAGTTATATTAATAACGAAACTGTGAATAGTTGAACCTTTATTCCTCACTAAATAAGTATTTATTCATTGATTACAGTTGCGGGCAAAAGTATATAAATATGAAAGACGCTTCAGTTTAAAAGAACCAAAATAAGTTCAAAGCCATATTACAAGTTTAAAAAAAAAATTGTTTAAATAGCAACAGAGTGATTGATGGATTTGCAGGAGGGGAAGGGGGTTATAGAACTGTCATGTTTCATGAGAGGAAATTTAGTTTGATTATAAATGAATATAATAAATCCCTCTCATTACAGAGAAGCTTTGCTATTCTATTTTACTTTACTTTCATCTCTCTTTTCTTTCGGTAGGTATTTCATATAATACGATCCATGAAATTTTTTACCTCGAGGGGGTTAAAAATTGTAATGGTGGGACCGGTGGTAGAAGCATCTCACACGACGGATGCACTGGCCATTGACAAGGGTTTAGGCCATTCAGAAACAGCACGCTTCATTCTTATTTTGCAGACAGTTCTTTTTCTTATTTGTCCGCAAACTCTCTCTACTAGAAGAAATCAATTCCAGTATAGCATTTGAATGGAATACAACTAACTAGCAGTGACACCAAAAATCCCAATTCATATTCTGCACTCTTATCAAACAAGACATCAAATAAATAAAGATATTATTCTTCTGAAGTCACAGACTATCTATATAACTGGCATGCAGCATCACTTCAATAGTACAGATTGCAGAAAACTAACACAGCAGTAAAATCAAATAGCAGGAAATTAAGCTGGAGGGATATTGCACCTTTAGTTGTAATTCCCAGTCTTCTCCAGAAATTAGATCTCATCCAAGGCAGTAGGGTCAGAGGTCATATACACCTTTACATCCTCCTGGACTACTAAAAACCTCATAGAAATGGGATCATGAATGTAACTCTTTTATTAGCGAAGCTTGTCAATTTCAGCATTGGGTATAATGTCATGGAAGCATAAATGAAAAACATCAGGTGTGAATATCTAAGTATAACAAAAAGAATTATGAGAATAAGTACATGAGATGATGGAACCCCACATCCCCTTAGCAGGCACTCAGGGCAAGAAAAGGAGAGTCGCATCAATTTACTGGCACAATCAAAGACATGGAGATCCAAGCAAGATAGATGCAACTTATAAGCCTCCATAATAGGGAACATCTACCACAAAAAGGATTTAACAAGTCTCTCAGCTAGGTTCTGGGGGCAATACTTTCAAATTCCGCATCCACTCACAGAAGCTAGGATCATCAAAGTGAATAAAACTACTTTTCAGCTTTGTTCGCTGATCTGCAGTCAAAGTTCGAAGCTGAGGAAATCTTGCCTCCTGCAGTCACAGACGATATATGATGATAATTTTCTGCTGTGGGTTGCATCCAGTTTCACATCCTCAAATTAACATCTAGCAAATAGCAAAGCTAACCATACAGAGCAAACAAGAAGCATGATAAAGTAAATTGCAAACTTACTAGCACATACCTGTTCATAAGGAGGATCTTTATGTGCTGGTATCAAGCGAGAGACAAAATATCGAGCCTGAGAGCTCCCCTCCTGTAACAAACAGAAGCACTCAGAATTCTATTCCTAGACTATTAGGGAAATTCCATGGCAAAAATTGATGAAATTTTCCAGAAAACAGGAACTTGCTACCTTAAATGCGAGAATCCTCGGAGCTGGAAACCGCAGCTCAGTGAGCTCTTCAGCCAATGTCCTACAAGCTGCCAAAGCTGCTGCACTCTTTCCTTCCTGTGCAGCAAGTTCAGCACCCTGAATAACATAAAACAATGAAAAAATGTTGGTAAAAGATGCTAAATAATATGAATGATATAAGCACCAAAATAAATCTCATTGGATAGGAAAAAGGCAATCAATCTTGTATCTGCTCCACTCCTTTCCCCTCATCCCTACTCTCCTCCAGCCAAGGACAGGACAAAAGGTCCCACGCAATAAACAGAAACACAAAAACGATGTATTAAATCTACTCTGCAAAATCCAAGTTCCAGTTTACTTGAGCATGGCAGCAATAATTAATAATTGAAGTCACACTATTTTCCCAAAATCCATTCACAATCCCATTAAGTTATTGTACATCACTGCAACATCTGATCTAATCTGAACATAAATAGATTGTGCAGCATTGTCCAAAAAGAGAAAAATCCTGAAAATCCATGTACTCCTCAAAACTCAAAATAATTGATACAGAGACTTTTCCACAAGATGTAAAGGAAAAATAAAGCTACAATAATCAGAACGGTTACAATCCACAAAAGAGTCATGTTGGGTCTTAAGAGGAGGCTATAGTAAGTCATACCCCATGCCACTCTCTTTTCACCTCTTTTAAGAAAATTAACCAATAAATAAGAGATGCTCTCTAAAACATTGATACAATAAAAGCACTTAATGCATTGTCATTTAGGTGGCCAAAATGTGTCAACTGGCTCATGCATGCTTTAGGTTCTGTTATGCAAAAGGCCTCAATAGCTCTGCCAACATAAGTGCTCACAGACATTACAATTTACAATACAATATTATAATCAAAACAAAGAAAAAGGATGTAGAAAGGTCCACCTATTGGCTATCAATATAAAATCCGACTCTACAGTACACACAATTATCACGTAAACAGAAGCAGTGGTTAGAGTTCAGATATATGAGTGCAGGTACACCATGTTTAATTTACAAAATGAAGGTACCAGTACTCCATCCCACAAAGATCGTTTGTAGACTTTGCCACACCACCATAATTAGGCCCCTTCACAGGTTTTTCAACAAAATAAGAGAAATCAAAAGATTTAATCATCAAATGCCTTTCTTTATGATTAAAAGGTGAGTTACAAATAAAAAGAATACCAAAAGTTCAAGCGGCAACAAAAGTTTCCAAGTGACGTATGGTTAAGTGCTGAACTTGTAGAAGGAACTTGTAACTTGTAACCATTTAATAATCAGGCACGAATATCCGGTAAAAAGGGAAGAGATTTTGGCACCCTAACAAATCAAATTAAACTGTGGGGTAAGGAAGGGCGGTTAGATCAATTTATTGGTGATTTTTAACATTACATGTTTTGGACAGATAAAATTACAAACTAGGTCAACTTTTTAGGGCTATAAAGAGTACAGGATATCAGTATGCAGTTGAATTATAGATTTCAACCTGCAACCAGGGGCTTTTTTCCATATTATCTGAAAGAAACTGTTGCTATGTTTTATAAGAATCAAGCAACAGTTTCGATTGGCACTTCAAGATCTATCTTGAGCCTATTCAATACAGATATAGAAAAACATAAACAACAAAATATGTCACCAGATGACCAGAATTGTCAAAAATTAAAAACAGAAGCTCAGAACCAAATCAACCAGACAGAAACCAAGCAAGCCCAAGTCCCTCCATATTTACAAAGAAAAAATTAAATCTAAGAAACCTCAACGGTTCCCCATGCTTCACCAAATGAAACACTAAGATTTCCTAGTTGATTCAATGCATAAAGACCAGTTCGCTCCATTTACAGTAATAGGTTTTGCTCCATAACAATGAAATGTAAAGGTAATTAAGTCGATGGAAGAAGTTTGAAAAGGTTTTTATTATTGAGCCATGAGAAGAAAATAAATGAAACTCCATTTCCCTGAGAGGAAAAATACTGAGTTACAAATAACTTTTAAATGGTGAGGTGAACTTGGTTAAGAGTAGATTGATTTCAAGGAGTCTCTGTTCTTCACCAAAATTTCTCATATTACACAATAAGATCTTTAACAATGCTGTGTGGACCTCATAAGCTAAGCTGTTCAGCGTTTCTAGTTCTTGGGAAATCAGGTAATGCTGTATTCTCCGGTGTCATTTCTTTCTGCCTTTAATACATCCTCTAGATATAGGTCAAGCCCTTCAGCATTTGTAATATCATTTTAACCATATATTGCAAGGAATGCCAGAACTATCACCAAAAGCCACTGCAAGATAGTTTTAACGAACAAGAAACAAATGCAACCAATCCGGTATTTCAACAAGTATTTGGTTAGGTCAGAAAAGCACCATAATTTGGTATTCCCTAAGAGAGAGCAAAATCCACAAAAAGGATTAATGCAACAGAATGATTAGGAGTCCGTCGAGATGTCCATTGGCCAGGTCAGGACAAGCATGGGCTCGGATATGTTTATCACCATATGCTAAAACTTGACTTGCTGACAGAAGTCATGTTATCCCAGTGCTAACTAAGTAAAAGCTCACTGCCAAAGAGAATTTATTTGCATCTACTAACGTAATAGAACATAAATGTGGGTAAGGAGGTCATCAGAGTAGGAATATCAATCTTATTCTCCAATAAACTCTATACTTAACATCCATCAAAATATGAGTTACTAATGAGTTTAAAAATGGAATCAAGAAAAGGGGCAGGTCAGGATGATGTTAGGTGTTAATTGTCATCATTCGCTAAAACATGGCTTGTTTGCAGAAGTCATGTTGTGCCAGTACCAACTAAGTAAATCAACATGATACCACATACGTGTAGGTCTAGGTGAGGTGTTCATCAACGTAGGGATACTGATATTATTATCCAATAAATTATATTCTTAGGGATACTGATACTATT
Source organism: Paulownia fortunei (assembly GCA_019321725.1). Lineage (NCBI taxonomy): Eukaryota > Viridiplantae > Streptophyta > Magnoliopsida > Lamiales > Paulowniaceae > Paulownia > Paulownia fortunei. Next base: position 40,865 of record CM033116.1, read on the forward strand.
CTCCAATAAATTATATTCTTTACGTCCATCAAAATATGTGCAGTTAGAACTGCACTTCAAATATTTAATGAGCTTAAAAATGGAATTGAGGAATATGATGTGCACATGGAAGAGCATAATAAATACAAAGATATTTTAGCAATCAAACCAAACAAAATTATGAAAACAGAATGTGGAAAAATTTAAAAGTTTCTGCAATTTTAGGTACCCAAGCACTTGTCAGATAAGGTTTGTTGAGTAGTATTGTTCTCCACATGAAATTTACTAAACAAACAAATTTTTTGTAGAATGGCATACCAGCCAAATGAAGACATCAGTGCCATGATCAAGAACAACTGCAGCATCAGACTGCATAGCAAGGTCATAAGCCGGTAGTTCCTCAAAAGTCCCACCTTCTCGATGCATTAGACATCGAGGTGCCAGCATACGAAGGGATAGATCAAAGGATGCATTGAGGAATAAAGACCGCAAAACAGACCTCTCGTCTTCATGACCAAGTATACTTCCCAGGAGAGGGCCTCTTCTAAGATGAAATAAGAGTTCAGGCAATAGTGAGAGCTCTTTAGGGTACCGATAAAGCTTTGACTTCGGAACCTGGGAACCAAACTTACTTGCTACATCTTTAATTCTCTCGTCAAGTGTTACTCGCATATCAACAGCATCGTTGAAGTTTTTGGCTCGCAAAAGAGTCCTTTTACCAATAAGAACAGCAGCCACTTCATCTTGAACACTCTCTAGATAAGCTGAAATACTATCCACAGTAGGCAGCCGAGCAGTTATTACTCTTGAGATATCAGCTTGATAAATATTTGAATACTGAATTGCAAATTGGAAGTACACAAAATCACTCTTGATATCTCCACGAGTCTCCATCGATACTGCAAAACTTTGTGTTTCTTCAACACTCAACATCTGTATAGCAAGAGCACTGTCACTCTTAAAAGATTCATGGCTATCCATATGTGCCTCCTCGCCAGGGCCCACCACTTGACTAACAAATATATTATCTGAACACCGGATTTCCAATAAACCATGGGAACCTGCGGCCCTTGTGGATGCCCTCTGCAAATTGACACCAAATGCTTCCCCAAAGTCATCATGGAGAATCAGAACACCTCCAGAAGATTTTGCAAGAGGGTGCAGTACAGGAACACGTACAGGGCATGTCCCAGCACAAAGTATATCCACCACTGTATTGCGACGATGAGCCTCACGACCTAGAGTCTCCATCCATTTTATTGCTGTTTTCTCCAAATGCGGATAGTTTGGATGACCAAGAGAATGTGGAACTGAACCAGGGCCATAAGTGCTTGGTCCACCAGCACACACAATTATCCTGCTATTTCCACCAGGTCTTTTAACAACCCCTCTTGACATTTCAGCTGATGGCCCCTGAATTATTGCCAGGGCAACCTCCACTGCGGTACCTAAGCAACGGTCTCTGGAAACTTCAGGCAAATTCAGCTTATATGCCCTCAACGATGATAAGATTGCATGTGCTATGGGAAGAGAAGCATGAATTGGCGACAAATATATCCCAGTTCCATAGATCAATGCTCTTAAGGCCTCCTCACTTGGTGATTTGTCACCAGGAAGTACATCAGCAGATGCCATTGATTCTTCAGAGAAATCGTACACCGAAACCGTGCGGCCATAAAGCACAATTCCAAGTCTAGTTGTTGGGGGCAAGGAATCTACAAATGCATGCAAGGAGCTCTGTAGATGCTGTAAATGTTGCTCATCTAAACACTCATCTATTACCAGAACAATTGGGGCCGATATTCTAGATTCAGATACCGGAATAAAACCAGGTCTTTTGTTGCCAGTCTGGACATAATCGACCAGAGGAGATGATAGTTCAGGCAGATTCCGGAGCTCTTCTTTGCTTGGAGCTATGTATTCCCCTGCACTTCCATTCAAATTCCTACATATTACACATTGCCACTGGCCTGAACCAAGTAAGATATTGCAGTAAAGATTAGCATAAGCTCCACAATTGTGGCAGCGATGCGGATCACGGTGAATTATCTGAGGACCTAGTGAAACCTCCCTGCCAGGAGAAACTAATGCACCAAATCCTAAACTGGGTACATTGGCTAGCTTCTTTTGTTTCAATACCTGAGAGATCAAAGCAATAAGAGACAAGTGGAAACAAGTTTGGAGATATATAACTAACTAGAGCAGAAATAATATACTGTGACCTTTAGATTCAAAGAAAAGAGTCCCAGTCAAACTATGCATTCATAACTGAGAAGTAATCAAATTCCCAATAAAGTGACCAATAACATCATACTAAAGAAATTTCCATGGGAAAGAATGATTTCAGATAGTGCTTCAACAATTATAGTTCATCAAATATATGATAACTCTCCATAGTGTTTTCTAATTTTTTTTTCTCAGATTACTGAAAATAGTTCTAACTTACAGGTAAAACTGCATGTGTAGAATAGAGATAAAATATACCTTGTGAGCTGAGAATAGAACATTTGGAGACTCGGCATCATGGGCCAGCTCCTCTGTAACGTCAGAATTTTGATGCTGCAACTCAACTGATCCATTTGAAAAATGGGGAGGCGGGGAAGATGTAGGTAATGAGGAACTGGAGGAATAAGCAATGGGCTGAGGAGTTGCAGGAGAAGTTCTAAATGGGACAGCAGCTGGTTGGAGCGGTGATGAGAACACCGGAGGGCCAGGGGGGGTGCTCATATGAGGAACGGGGCTTCCAGCTCGGATCCCATTCGCTGGTGATGGTAAATTAGGAGTCTTTATTGATGGAGAAGGTATCTGACTTGATTGTATTACAGGTGGAGGAGGAAATCTTGGTCTTGATGGTGAAGATGACGAGGGTGAAGGAAAAGAAGGAGCTCCCAATTTTGTATCTAGGTTAGGAGTAACAGTAGAGGAGTAGCCCGAAGAAGATTGCTGTCGATTGGCCATTAAAATCCAATGCTAACCTAAACGAATCCCAAAAACTCCAGTCCCAGTTTCAGATTTTGAACGAAAACCAAACCAATAGAAGTTAACCTTCAATGGTGCGCCAAAACAGCGATTTCGCAGCCGGAACTGCCGGATTGGAAAGGGAACGCAAGCGTACGTTACATAGTCCAGGCTACAGCGCGGGATGATCGGGAGAAAAGTGGATCGGCCAAGCGAGATCGGGACGGTTGTGGAATAAAACAATGCCGGAAAGCGGGAAAAGAAGGAGCAAGCTCCGCCTGTCGCTAATGAGTCAGCGCGAGTTGGTGACTGGAACTTTCCGGCAGGTGGCAAACGGCTCAATATGTCAATCGACGATCGTTATTCCTTCCGTAATGAAAGAAACCCGTTTGTCGCTCCTCTGCTTATTTCTTAGACCCTTTTCCTTCCAACTCACAGCAGCAAACGAGTCGGCGGGGTGCAAGAGGATGATCAAACAAGTATTGACATTAGGGTTTCAAATTTCAATTCAGGACTCAACTGCGTTGTTTTGTTATCAACAGGACAACGGAGGGTAATTGACATTTTACACCCTCCAATTAGCTATGATTAGCACTTCGCACCCTTAAATTATGAAAATGGCAGTTTGTACATTTAAATTATCAATTCCTTGGCACATTGCATCTTTGACACTTTTCGACATAAATTTAAGCCGGAAAAATGATTTAACCGGATTTTGAGGGTTAAATCATTTGCCTTCCTTTTGTCCTAAAGTCAATGCACAATGTTGTAATTGTAATGCGTCAAAATCCTCCCACCAAAATTATATTTATCCCCAACAAGAAGTTAGATTAAAAAAAAAAAAAAAAAAGCCTTTCAAACATATATACTTTGTAGCATTTGATGGGATGAGCTATTTTAACCCACCTAAAGTTGTGTACTTTTAATGATGCCAGCTTGGTTATAATTTATAGTCCGATACAAATTTTTGAAAAATTGGAGGATGTGGCATCCCAAATGCTACGTCTAATACCCTCATTCGTCCAGCTTGTAGCAATAGTGGAGGTCAAAAGTCACAAAAACCCTTATACTTATCTTCGCAATTACACAAATACCCCCAGTTAATTTAGATCCCATTTTGTTGAATCACATCAAATTCATCCTTCGCTCATCACTTCTCCTTAATGCTGCCCCCCAAGCTCCAGGGAAGTAGAAGGCGGTGCATTCTGGTAGCAACAGCAACAATGATGGAGAAGGGTAACAATACCAGGAAACAGGAGATCACACCAGGGGGTTTACACAGGCGGAGGGAGGGGGCGCTGCTTTACAAATATGTTTTTCATTTACAAAAATTAATTTGATTAAAAAATTTGCTCACCATTGAATTATTAAATTATCTCAGTTGTCCCTCTCATTTCTATAATCTTATTTTAAATATCTAAATTAAAAAATATTTTAAATTATTTAAAATTTTATTTTTTAAAAGTTTTAAAATGTATTTGTACTATTAAAATTTTATTATAATTTTTTTCTACAAATATGATTTATATTAGTAAAAAAATATTTATTATTGTTATTTTTGTATTTATTTGTTAGTTTTTAACTTGTTTGATTCTATTTTCTTTACTCTTATTTAAGATTATTTTATTTTTTATATTGTAAGAAATTATAAGTGTAGATTTTTCAAAATATATTTTATTTGATTAATGATTATAAAATAATGATCAGATATTTGCAATAATTTTTGAAAGCAAACTTAATTGACAAATTTATTTTGACATGTTACTATAAATTTTCATAACGTTAAATAAATTTTTTATTTAAACAATAGTTCTCATTCACAATAAAAATAATTAAGAATTTTATTAATTTTTTAATATATTTTTAAAATATTATTTTCTCTTAACATTTTTTCTTTCAAATTTATATAATTTATTTATTTTATTGAATTTCTTTTATCTAATACTTTGTATTTCATTTACTTTTCAATTTTGTTTGGTCCAATAAGAATTAAATTCTTATTTTATTTTTTATTTTTTTATGTTTTGAAATATAATTTCTCAACATCATACTTAGAATAATAAAATTAATTTTTTTGTTGAAAATTTTTACTCAAGTAATCTTTTACAAAAGTGTAGCTATTTATATAAAATGCATTTTATTTGAAATATATATTTATTTTTTTTACAATAATAAGATAATTTTGAATACTTAATAATGATTCATAAGATTGTGACGAAATTGTGAGAATTACTCTAATATCTTTCGTTTTGTCTTAAATTGAATTATAATTGATTTTTATTTTCATTTAAAAGTTATTTTTTTGTTCGAATACTTATGCAGATATGATAGGTACATGAAATTTATATATAAATATCATATTTTTATTTATAGTTATATTTATTTTTTAATAATTAGTTAATAAAAAATCACAATAAAAAAATATTTTTATAAATAAAAATAATAATAATATAATATTTTTTATGATCGAATCTAGTAATCGTTGAAGAAATTCAAGATAGAGGGTTGAATAGCTTGGGCACCCTACTCGTTCGTGAGTAGAGATAGTAATGGGGCATGTTAGAATAAGTTTGGCCAAATTCAAAATTTGTCATGTAAGACAAATATAAATCGAAATCTATACAGACTCACTTCAATTCAACCCCAAACCCGTCCTACAAATCAACCTTCATTATTTAGAAAAGAAGAAAGAGAAAATTCAAATTCAATAGTGTTACAAGAGAATAGCGAAGAAGGTTGAATTTTTCCTACAAATTCAAATAAAAAAAGAAAAGAAAAGAAATTCATGACAATAGCAAAGAAGGAAAAATGCAATAAATTACAAGATGGTAATACTCCATGAGGGTGGTATTCTTATGTGGTGTTGGTAGCTGCCTAGTTGAAGAGAATGAAGGGAGAGAGAATTATAGAAAGAGAGAGAAAACAAGGGGAAAAGGAAAGGAAAAAATTTGTTGCATTTCTTTTGAATTTTTAAGTTTATATCTGGAGCCATTAACGAGTTCAGAAAATATTAGTTGGAGTGGAGGTGGAACGGTCTGCTCAATAGGGGTAAGATATAATAGAAGAAAGATCATGGTATGATTTTCTATATCTCTTGGAAACCTTTTGCTGCATTTTGGTTAGCACTAAGGCCAACTTTCGTCCCTGCTCGACGAGAAAGATTGGGAATTTTTTGTTATTCCCTGAGGCAAGGCTGAAAGAGAGGCTAGAAAGTGTTCGACTTTTCCTTCTCCACGCCTGCTCACATGGGCTTGCTTTCCTCAGTTACGAGAAGTATATAAGCCCATGTAGAGGGACATATTTGGCTATGGACTTGGAAAGATCCTGTCTCATGGCCCATTTCTGACTTAATAGCCTAGCCATATTAGAGGCTACCCAAATATGATAATAAAGAACAAAGCTTTTCTTGTTCGCGACTCTGTTACTATTTCATTCACTGCGGTAAGCTCGAAAGCAAACTTCTTGGTTGTCTCTGCACCCCTACCTCATTTATCACTGATTGATCATTTAGGGGTTTGAGTTGGTAATTCGAGTTGTTTTCCTCTCTCGATGATGAAACTTATCCTCTATCATCTCACTCGCCAACCTTGACCCCTATTATTTTAAGGTCATATCTAGTATTCAAAGTTTATCTCAATTTGGTACCGTTCTCGTGGCCTATACCGAAATAGTATTTTATCTCTAGATATCCAGTCAACTACTGCGGCTCAACGTATATCGAGAATTATTACATTAGTCTATCTTCTTGTATAAAAAGTCGTATTGAGAAAGTCCCGCCCAAAATCGATCAACCAATATCAGGAATGTCCGCATCTAATCGCATGGACACCACTATTCATCATATTTGATTTGATATTGCCTGACTTTGAAAGCCATAATAATATTAGTGAGGAAAGCTCATCCAACTCATTAGAGCATTGTTGGCGCAATCATTCATCATCCCATTTTCAAAAGTGAAAGTGGTCTTATTACATTATAATATCAATTTTCTCATATTAAATATGCCCAAGAACATGAAAAAGTATGACATAAAATTTTGCAATCCACATTCATATTATGAATTATGACATAAAATAAAGAATTGCCTTCAATACTTCTCTACATATCAGTTTCAGAAACCCAAAAACCATGGGAACAAAATAAAAAAGTGTCTGATTGATTAGCTATAAAGAGAATGATGTTAGACTCTGATAACCACAACTTCATTCTTTATAATATCAAATCAACAAATTGCAGAAGTTATATTAATTTTATTTGATAAAAATTTAAATTTATAATAGAATAAATGTAATAGAATTTTAACAAGAAAATATTACTAGTTTAAACTTTCGAAAAGACTTTAACAGATAAAATGAAAGAAAAAAGAATACAAAAGAAATTAGGTGAGAAAACTTTATGTATCAATGACTTTGTAATATGTAAGGAGAAGAGTGCAATAAACTCCTCCTTTTCTATACATTATTTTTATTTTTTTGGCATTGGTCCACTCGTTCAGCAATGAGCAATCGCTGACCGTGGGGCGAGGTAATGTTTTGATTTATTTTATTTTTTGTTTTTTTTGAAAAGTGTGCTTTCATACGCACTTTATTTTTTAAAAAATAAAAATAAAATCCACGCCTTATTAATATTAAAGAAAAAATCCGATCCACGTTTTACATAAAAATACAACCTTTCACTATTAATATATATTAATTTTTTGCCATAAACAGTAAAATCACCGCCCCCAAACCCCACCCACATACTCTGTTGGTCACTCATCAGTAAACTTGCTATGCTATTCGTCCACTCTCTTCATCCTGCTTCTATGCTAATCTAACATCTGAAATCAATCAAATTATGCAGACAAAAGTATAATTTTGCCACAAACAAATCTTTTTTATTATTTTTATCAGTTGTACTTTATTTTTATATCTTTGTTTGGACAAGCATGCATATGTTGTTGTAGACTTGTAGGACATCAGCAGCAATCATTGAGGTAGCAGATATAAATTGCTTTTTAATTAAAGAAGCAATTTTGTTTGTTGCCAACTACAGCCCTATGGCCTTGTTATCAAGCTGATTGACGATAATACTTTCTTTTGCAGCTTGTTCGTGAAAAGAGAAGTGGAGAATGTAGTGATGAATAAATTACATCTGGCATGCTCTCGCACGTGTGGCTAGCCAATGAATAGCCAAGCAAAGATTGTTATACGGACACACTGGAAACTGCTAGAGGTTTCTTCTTATTTAAACAACTAAGAAGTTGAGGTAATAGTTTATGGGCCTTGTTTTATTCGTCTGGTACTGGTACTGTAGATGCCCAATACACCTAGAGTACACTCATGCATATATTTTGTATTAAGTGTTCTATTTAGTTAAAAATAAAATTCCAGCACAACAAACATGAATTCAAATGTACGGCCGTGGCATACTTTTTTGTAAGGATGGTTCTTCCTCTCCTTGCAAATTGAGCTATATATATATGTATATATATATATATACTTTTTTGGGGGATTGCATGGAGGATGGAATATCGGTCATAAAATTAAAAAAATTTATCTTAATTACATCATTCAAAATTATTTTTACCGATTTACTATAAAAATTGTGATTTAATTGTATTGCACGATTGATGACGGTTTTATGTTTAAATATACCAAACTCAATTACTTATATATATAAATATATATATATATATATATATGTATGTGATAAATATTTAAGTTTAATTTAATTATTTAATATTTGGCTACAACCATTTAAATATTTTTTATTGATGCTTCTAGCCCCTTGCTTATACCGAATTCATCATTTCTATTTTTTGCTTTGAATTTGTTGGATATACCTCTTTGCTTAAATCTGATTTAATGATTTGGTTAAGTTAAGAAAAAAAATTAGGGTCCTCTCTATTTTTATTAGTATAATTTTATTATACTTTCAATTGTCTCATTTTACTATCTTATACTTTCATTCTATCTCACTTTATTTTCTTAGTGCTCTCATTATTTCACTTTACCTCCTATACTCTTAAAAAAAATAATCAAATTGTCTTTACCTATTATTTTAAATATTATAAATATTAATATATTTGTATTTGTATTCTTATAATTTTTTTAACTTGATTAATTAACACTTTACATTAAATTCATTTTAAAATTTTATTGTACTTACATTTTAATAGTTATTTTTTAATCTAACATGGTTCCTATTAAATTACTATATACTATGATATTTTTATTAGCTAAACTATTTTACTAATGAATTTCCTATTCATTATAAATCTAGATAATATATAATATTTTATTAAATACATAAAACATTAGTATGTTAATGGAATTATCATAAGTTCATAAAAACTATGTTAAATGAAAAAATAATCATTATAATCAAGTATTAGTAATAAAATAAATACTAAATGACTATATTTTTAAAAATTAAACATAGTATCTATTAAATTTTGATAATTTGGGTATTCATGATTTGTTTAATAGTATTAAATTAAACCTACGATGGCTTTTTTGGTATTTAACATTGTTTCTATGAATTTTTGTTCATCTCATTAATAAAGAGAAATTTATTACTAATATTTTACGTATTTAACCAAATATTATTTAAAGATATATCATATATTTTTTATTTTTATGATGAGTTAAAAATCTATATGTAAAATGTGATAATAATAAATATTCTATGATATAGAAATTTAGTAGAAACAATGTCAATCATTGAAATTTAAATACAATAAAATTTCAAATGAATTTAATTTTAAGTGTTATTAAGTTGAAAAAATTATCAGAATATAAATACAAATATATTAATTTAAGAACATTTTATAGTAATTTTATTATAAATAGTAAAGTTTAGATAATTTAGTTATTTTTTAAGAATAAAAGGGTGAAAGTGAGGTAATTAAAGAGTATTGAAAATTAACCCAAACTTTTATGGATTTAGTTATTGTACTGCTATAGTATTATGCTAAGTCCACTGATATGAGTGGAAAAGTGGAGTACAAAACGCAGTTGCTAGCCGTTGTACGGTGAGCAGCACAAAATAATTCATTAAAAGGTAAAAAAACAAAGGAAATACTTATAGCAAAATTAAATGCATTCAATATTCTTCCCATCCAAAAAAGACGGCATATGCTCTATATATGAATTTCTCATGAAATTTTTTTGGATTATGATGTTGTAGTCTTCATGGTAAGTGCCACTAGGGATGCGTAAAAGCCATCTTCGATGTTGATTAGAGTTTCGTGCTTCCCTTTCTCAACTATGATTCCATTTTTTACCACAGCAATTACATCTGCTGCCTTGATTGTTGATAACCTATGAGCCACAATAACTGTAGTCCTGTTCACCATTGCTCGATCAAGCGCATCTTGAACTATCCTTTCAGATTCAGCATCCAGTGCGCTCGTTGCCTCATCCAGCAGTAGTATCTTCGGACTTTTCATAATCGCCCGTGCAATGGCCACACGTTGCTTCTGTCCACCGGACAATTGAACCCCTCGCTCTCCCACCACCGTGTCATAACCCTGCAAACATTTTCTTGCAATATAAGCCAACTTCACGACGCGCATATACTAACAAAACTTTGAAAAATAAAAAAATCTGTGTTGTTAATTTTGACCTGGTGCAATCCACTGATGAATTTGTGGGCGTTTGCTAGCTCAGCTGCAGCTATGATTTCGGCCTCCGTTGCATTTCCTTCCTTCCCATATGCGATGTTGGCACGGATTGTGCCATTAAACAAAACTGGCTCTTGGCTCACTAGTCCCATCTGCTGCCTCAGCCATTTCAGTTGGAACTTGTGAATCTCAATTCCATCTAGTGTTACATGTCCTGAATCAGGATCATAAAACCTTTGCAATAAAGAAATCACTGTTGATTTCCCACTTCCACTCTCTCCAACCAAAGCAACCGTCTAAAACATCAGACGTGTGAGAACAACATTACTAGTCCACATAGAGATCAGATATATAACGTTTTCTTCAGGTGCAAAATAAATACATTTAAGTACCATACCTTGCCACGGTGAATTGTCAAGGAAAGGTCCCGGAAAATCTGGACATCAGGCCTAGTTGGATACTTGAAACTCACGTGTTTTAGTTCAATTTCTCCCTTCACACTTACTAGTTTCATGCCAGATTCATCACTTGGATCAATCTTAGATTCTCTGTCAAGAATGGCAAATATCGAAGCAGCCGCGCTCTTAGCTTTGCTTGAATCTGGAGCAAACGAACTTGATTGAGAGATTGCTATTGCTGCCATCGTTAGAGCAAAGAAAACCTGCAAGATTTCTCAACTTTTCAGAAGTATTGTAAGGAAACCAGTAGCTTATATGATCTGCATTCTTAACATGACATCATATATTAGACAGAGGTGGACTGATTACTTACTCGGAATACATCAGAAAATGTGATTTTTCCATCCTCAACAAGTCGAGCTCCAGCATAAAAGCTTGTAGCATAGACCAGAAACAACAATGAAAAAGATAAACCAAAGCCTATCCCACTAATCAATCCTTGCTTAATCCCATTTCTCATAGGACCTTCACACTTCTTTTCGTACATTCCCATGACCTTCTCTTCTGCACAGAAGGAAGCCACTGTTCTTATACTCCCAACAGCGTCATTAGCGACTTGACTTGCTTCCTCATACATCACCTGCATCCATTTAGTTGAAAAATCAGGAACGTATGTCAAAAGCTTTTGAAGGTAAGTTGCCTAGATATAGGTAGACAATGAGTTTGGATCAAAACCTTTGCATCCGCGCTAAACCCTTTCATAAACTTGATTTGTACAAATCCATTCAACCCTATCATGGGTATCATAGCAAGGACGATTAGGGCTAACTGCCAACTAGCTTCGAAAGCAATAGCCAGTCCAACAGCTGCTGAGGATAAATCTTGAACCATCTGTGCAAGTGCATCACCAACTAAAGCACGAACTGTAGCAGCATCAGCAGAAAGCCTTGCTCCAATGACCCCACTCGAGTGCTGAGGCTCATCAAACCAACCAACCTCCATGTTAATCACCTTCTCAAAGCACATTAATCTAATTCTCCTGATCAACTTATTCCCTGCCACACCAAAAAGATATGTCCTAGCTGGATATGCAATCAATGACGCGGCTCCAAGGACCACAAACATGAGGGCCCAAAATTTTGAATCCTTGCGTAATTTATGTGGAGTCTCAAAAAATGTTTTGATCACACTAGAAATTAATATGCCAAAAATAGGCATTATTGCACCATTAATAATAGCAGTTATAGCTCCCGCCATCAGCACTGGTACCTCGGGTTTATTGAGATAGGCAAGGCGACGAATAGGGGCTTTTGGAGGCTTTTCAGATGTTATAGGGGAAGCCGCATCTGGATTTTCTAATGCAGACTCAGAGATATTGAGCGTCGCAGGTAGACCAAATGTGATTGACAATGATTGATGACGACTGCTATTTCCTATTCCAGATGAGATGGAACGCATGAATGACATTCTTTGACTTGACTGTCGTTCAGAATCCATGGTGATGTCTGATTTTTCTTTTTCATCAACATGTTCTGGGTCACTATTTTTCTCTTGTAAGCGTATTAGCTGAGAATATGCCCCTTCAGGATTCTGGAGTAGTTCAAAATGTGTGCCTGCACATAGAAACTAGTTAATCCTTATAACATACGTGGCCTTCTTTTTCGCCTACGAGAATTATGAAGTGGAGAGCATACTTTTCTTGGTAAGTAGTCTTCTCTTCCTCATCTGGAGGAATTAATATCAACGGCGTATAATTGAATACGGATGGATATATTAATAGCAATTTTGACGAAGCCAGATAAATAGTTAATGAATCATGCTAATACGATGCATCGTTGTCGCTCTCTACAGAAGTGCAGAAATAGATTGTACTCTACTGAGAGAATACCTTTTTCAACCATCTTTCCTTGGTGAATGACTGCAATCATATTGGCATTCCTAACTGTGCTCAAGCGATGTGCGACAATGATAGTTGTTCTGTTTACCATAATCCTGTCTAATGCCTCTTGCACAATTCTCTCAGATTCTGCATCTAGTGCACTTGTAGCCTCATCCAAAAGTAAAATTCTTGGGTCTTTCAGAATTGCTCTAGCTATGGCAACTCTTTGTTTCTGTCCACCAGAAAGCTGAGTTCCATGTTCACCAACCATGGTATCAAGTCCCTATAGGAAATTAGGCAGTCAACCGCAATTGCTTATACGTTGGCTTCTAAGATTTACTACCAAGAGAAAGGTGTAGCACAATACACGCAGTCAATACATGCTCACTACGTTGATTTGAGTATGGATAAAGCATTTGCAAATTCATAGATGAACAAAAAGAGGCATGTAAATTCAACACTAGAAAGAACCTGGGGCAGTTTATCAATGAATTTAGCAGCATTTGCCAGTTCTGCTGCTGCCCTGATTTCCTCGGTAGTTGCACCATCCTTGCCATATGCAATATTATCCTTAATGCTTGCTGTAAAAAGCACAGGTTCTTGGCTGACAAGCCCGATCTTTGACCTAATCCACTTGAGTTGGAGCTCTTTAAGATTGATTCCGTCAATTAGAACTTCACCAGCTTGCGGATCATAAAATCTCTCTATCAAACTTATCACAGTTGATTTCCCACTCCCACTCTGTCCAACCAAAGCTGCCGTCATGCCACTGGGGATGAATAGAGAGAAGCCTCTGAATATTTGCTCATTTGGTCTAGCTGGATAGCTAAAATGGACATCTCTTAATTCTATGTCCCCACGAATGTCTTCCAGTATCTTCCCCCCTGCATCATATGCATCTATTTCGGGTTTCCTACTTATAGTTTCAAACATCTTGAAGGCTGCAGCTTGACCTGCAGCAAATGCGGTCATGCAAGGAGATGCCTGTCCAAGAGACCTAAAATATGAAATAAACATAAGATATCAGCTATAAATGACACAACAAAGTCAAGAAGTTTAATGAATCTACTAGAAACATTCTAGAGTACATGTTTTGAAGTTGGAAGTTTAAAGCATTACTCACATGGAACCTGTTAACACTGCAACAATCACATTGAGCACTTCACCACCTGTATAACCCTTCTCCAAGATCAACTTTGCACCAAACCAAATAGCCAGAGCATAACTGCAGAATATAATGAACATAACAGATCCTAGACCTAACCCACTCGCCCACCCTTCATGCACACCTGACTGGTAAGCCTTCACAAGGGACTTGTCATAGTCAGCCACAGCTTTTTTTTCCCCAGTAAACGAGGCAACCTGGATAGATATCAAACCACTATATTATTCTACGGGGAAAATATAAAGAGCTAAGCTAGACATAGTCACATATTTCGTTTTCCTGAAGGTATGTACTAAATCTGAGTGACAGACCGTTCTGATGGAGCCAATTGTTTGTTCAACCACAGTTGCAGCCTTAGCATATGCATTTTGTCCACGTGATGCCATCTTTGATAAGACAAGAGACATTATACCTCCAGATATCACAAGCAGAGGAATAGATGATAACATGACAAGGGTAAGAAGCCATCCTTTAATAAATGCAATCACAAAGCCTCCCACAAATGTTGATACCAGCTGTATAAACTTTCCAACCTGCAGGAGGGTTCAAAAGCATAAAAAATACGAAATGACAATGAATGATGTAATCTTACCTTTAGATAATAAAAGTGCCGGTTTCTTTTGAGGGAGGGATTAGTAAATACCAATAGCGTATTCGTAATACCTTCTCACCCATGGCATCCTGAATTAGTACAGTGTCACCAGACATTCTTCCAACTACTTCTCCTGTATTAGTTTCCTTATCAAAAAAAGCAACATCTTGTCGCAAAATTGTTCTCAAATAAAGACTCCTAATTCGTCCCGCCTGCCTTTCCCCAGTGATCATCCAGCAAGCCACCTCTACAGGACATCAAAAGTGTGTTTCTCATTTGATCAGCACCATTAATTCATATTCGATTATTGTAGGATTTCCAGTTTCTATAATTTCAGGATGGTTAGGCGTACTTACGGAGAAATGCCGCTACACCACACCCCAAAGCCAAATACACAAACTTAAGTGCTACCTACAGTGCGACAAATAAAAGGACAATTAAGTTCCAGAGCAACGCATATCAGATGAGTCAAGAATGAGAAAGACAATAGTCTGCAGCTTATTACCGCACAAGCTAGACACCAATTCAAAAATATGAAAATATTTCAGCAATGTCAGAAACTTTCATAAAAACTGATCATAAATGAGTCTGAAAGCTTTGGTACATAGTAGCTACAAAGTCTCATTCAGCCCAAAAAAAAAAAGAAAAAGAAAAAAAAAAAAAAAGGAGGAGCTACAGAGTCTCCTGTACCTTTGAAACAACTGAAACAACGTCCTTGCTTTGGTTTTGCCCGAAAGAATCAATCAATTCCCCGAAAAGGATTGTCATAAGAGGCAGACACAACCCATTCCCAATGGCACCAATTGTACCAGCAATCATCAAAATTTTATCTACAGAATCAGCAAAGGTGAACAGTTTGTAGAAGGGAACAGTGTTAGTGCCCTGCTTTTCCTCCGTCTGTTGTGAGTTCTCTTTGCTTCCATCCATGACAGAACGTCTCTGGACCTTTGTTTCCAAGGCATGGCTTCCAGATGTGGATGCCTCATCTGTTATTGTAGTATTGTGATCCAAACCGTTCTCTATTGTCATTTTAACTCCAAGCTTGTTCAACTTCTGAGATATATAATCTATCTACTCACTAGTGGTAGTGAAATCCAATCAGTGCCGATTGTCGCTGCTGGGAATTCTGAATTCCTCAATATTGAGAGGCTAAGATAACAATTCTTTTGGCCAATAGCTGAAAGAGCAGAGAAGGAACTAATTAATTAATTGGAAGCGTGGAAAAAGCAGGATGCCATGAACTCAGCATCTCCTCAAATATTTAGGTACAAATTGAAATATTTCTCCGCGTAGAAGTTTGATTTTTATTAAAACAGGAGTAATTGAATAGAAATGGGAGGACCACAGACCATTATATTGTCTCGAAACCATGAAAAGAGCAACACAACATTTACTGCTGTTCACAGATAATATCACACCAAGACTGCATGATCTCAACATAAATCCAAATGAACAGTTCCAAGATTATCATCCGTTATTACGTACCCTAAAAGATCCACATATCTAACTGTCTCGGAGGGGAGGGGAACGTTTTCACTCGACCCAACAGAAGAATGGAAAAAGAACAAAAACGAAATAAGAAGACATCAAGAATATGCTAATGCAAAGATCTTTCCCTTTTAGTATTTTACATGCATCAACGCGTGGAGAACCCAGACAAAGGTGCTAATCATATTCATATGAGAAGCCCAGAAAGTGGATAATTAATGATATTTTCTAATTTACTTTCTAGTCGGTTTTGCTGTCACAACACAAACAAAGAAAATAAAAAGAGAGCTTACACAAAATCCAAAATCAAGATTGCAACAGAATTTTGTCAGGTAAAAACCTGATTATTTATTCGTCGTGTCTAAACAGGGAAAAGAACAAAAGTAGAAGACAGAAAGCCAGAAAAGAAGTTGGGGCACCTGCTTTTGATTAATATTGAGGGTGGATCTCCCCTGAGCTTCTGAAACTAGTACTCTTACTCCGTAAGCAAAGTGTGAGAGGAATTATTGCTGAAACTAAGTAAGATTTCAACTCATATATATAGGGGAGGGGGTGCTGTTTGCCCAGCTTTTCTTTCGGCCCAAGCTGAAAAACTGTTGCGGGGAGGGGGGCTG
Source organism: Paulownia fortunei (assembly GCA_019321725.1). Taxonomy (NCBI): domain Eukaryota; kingdom Viridiplantae; phylum Streptophyta; class Magnoliopsida; order Lamiales; family Paulowniaceae; genus Paulownia; species Paulownia fortunei. The sequence continues at coordinate 57,544 of CM033116.1, forward strand.
TTGTCCAGTTTTTCTTTCGGTCCAAGCTGAAAAATCATTGCTTGATGAGCAAGCACTAATTAAAAACCTTGTTTCTAATCTTGGAGACGTGGAACTCCACCTATTTTTTATATCCGGGGTCATTAGGTGCAGTCAAAGATGTAGAATTTTCAGAGATTTTGTCGGATCGCCCCTCCAAAACTCACCAACTCCCTGTCCATTTTTTACTTTCACTCAAGTTCTCAACATCTTCGAATATTGATATTGTACTGCGATACATATATTCCCACTGTATGTATAATATACTCCAGCATATCTGTAGTCTAGTTGGTAAGGTCTGTTGTAGTAAGCAAAAAGTAATGTAACGAGGATTTGAGGATGCTGGGCATCATTTTCTCATAGCAGTAATGAATAAAAGCTTGAATATGATGGAAAGCAGCACTGCAACAGCACTTTCTCACATGGACCCTTTAATTTCCTTGTTAGGAGATATACATATATATATATATATATTATATATATATAATATAAAAGTCGGATGGATTTGATTAATCTATTTTTGTTGTACTAGTTTATGATGCATGAGATGACGGGCGTGCAATGACCTTAAAATTACATTTCAATGTATGCAACAATTTCAATACTTGTTTTTTAAGGTCTATGCACGCCAGTCTTCTCTTTCATTTTGTATTTGTGTTGACCAAGGAAGAACAGCAGATCAATAAGTTGTCATAATCAACAAAAATAGTCAAAAATCACAGGTGGACATAAGAAAAATATCTCCAATAGAGTACCAAATGTTACACTAAATTTGATCTAATATTTATATTTCTAATTTACTCCCAAAATTGTTATACTCTAAATTTTAATTCTATTTGTATCTTATATTATATATTTAATTAATTTATAAATTTTTAGTTTTGTTATTATTTTACAATAACAATTGTAATAATTAATTATATTAATTAACAAATAATTAATATTTGCTAAATTATAATAATTAACATTAATAAATAAATATATTAAAATAACATTACTTGCATTTAAAAGTAAAATACAACATAAATATTGAAAACTAAAATTTAAAAAATAAAATACTACATCAAACTAAAGATAATAATTTAATAGTTTGGTAAATTATTTTTTTAATTGTGATATTAATTATAACGTAGTATTTTTTTATTATGATATTAATTTTAATATTTATTTTTATAATATAATTAATAATTGTAATATGAATTATATGTAATTTTCTATTTAATAGAATTAGTAGTAATAAAATATAATCAATTAAATAACTTTATAAATAAATAAATAGATAATAATTAAAAAATAAAAAAATAAAAATAAAATATTTATTTGAGATAAAATTTAATATAATAAATTAAAAATAATTTAAATTAAATTATATCAAAATATCAAATTTAATGTAAATTTTACACCAAATTTATTACCGAAAATGGCATTAGATAACGCTCTGTGCGGTATTGACGTTGAGGCGCTGAGTTTTTCTATATTGCTGTATTACAATATTAGCAAAAGTCAAACTTGTACTTGCGTAGCCCACACGCATCATAGGACTTATAAAGTTAGCGGTTTCATGCTGTCACCCCAACACCTGCTCCATTATGGGCATAGTTGGGCTGGGCCCAATGTCTCACAGAGACCATCCTATAACTTGTACAAAACATGAGCTTAACGATTATTTTTAGAGAAGTATTCATTTTTTCAAAAAAGGAAATGACAAAGTTAATTAAAAAGCAAAAGTTTATAGTGTTTCTAAAGGATTGTTGAAAATTAGAAATAAATTGAAAAATCGTATTTGATAAATAAGTTGCAATAGTATATTCAACTTTCTTTGTTATGTGTAAAAATTTAAATCACCCTTAAACTTTGAAATATATAATGTATTTTGTAGAGTTTGACTAAATATACTAAAATGCATATGATCGTCTCATTATTATATTTTTTCTGCTCTTGATATTTTATTATTTTGTATATGTAGAATATATATTCATGTATTTTATGCATATTAATAAATGTGTATATGTATATTTTTATTCAAATATATGATTATATACAATTATTTATGTGTAATCAGGGCCATATACATGATTATTGCATATTAGTCCTCAACTCTCGATATTACCACAAAAATTTGAATCGCTGTACATTCTTTTGAGTAATATACCATCCTATATTCAACAATTGAAGTTCTGTGATTCAATATATGCAAAAACACTTGTCATCAAAACAAAAATATACAGAAAATACATGTGATGATCGTTGGTTCGAATTCATCTAGAGGCAGGAACATCGTGTGTCAGTTTACCCTTTCGAGGGTCCCGTCCACGCTTTATAGTAGGTTCGAAAGAAAAGTTGAATGTACAAAAACTTGCTTATTGAATTTGCATGGAGGTCGAATCAAGGATGAAAGCCAGTCTCTCCCAAAATTAGTTCGGAATCGAAGACTTCCAAAAATTTGAATTATTAAAAAAAAATTATATATAGAAAAAATTCCTCCGATGGGAGATTATAATTCACTTCTCTTATCCTTTCCATGGGAGTTCTTTTCACTATTGTCTCATTATAGGTATTTTTAAATATTACACTATACCCTTATCTGTATTATAAAGGTGAGCACAGGTCCGATCGGAACCGAATGGGTCAGGTTGGAATCGGACTTGGCACGAAACCAACTCGTGGTTAACAATTTAAAAATTATTGACCACGGATCGATGTGTCCAACTCGTAACCAACCAGTGGATTCACGAGACAGTTACGAGTTCGGGGTATCTCAACCGGTCGGACACGGTGGTTCCAATTTTTTTTTATGCATTTTTTTGCATTTTTTCTCTATAAAAATCCTCTCCCCTCTTCATTTTTTTCCACATTTTTACATTTTCAACTCTGAATTCTTTACTCTCAATTATTTATTCTTTAATTTTATATTTTATATTCTATATTATTTTAATTATTTTATTAAATTATTTTTTATATTTCATTTCCTTCATCTTTAATTATTCATTCTTCAATTCTAAATTTTTTAAAACTTCAAGTTGAGCATTTTTTTAAGATTATTATAATTAGAATACTTGATAATTTAAATTTTAGGCAATAATTTTTTTTCAAACTTAAGTTAATTTTTTTTTTATTAAATTCAAAAAATAACAATATTTTTTTCAAATTTCAGTTAAAAAAATTTCATTCAAATTTAAATTTAAGACTTCAAGTCTTTTTTTATTTTTAAAAAAGTTGTAATTTCATAGAATTAATGGCTAGTTAAAAAATAACAATTTTTCAAAATATAAGTAAAAAAAAATTAAGGATTGGGACCGGATCCATAACCGGTGGTTAACCGTAACTGATTTTATCAGTTACGATTAAGAGTCAAAAAATTCCGACCTTTGAAAACGAAAATTTTCAAACCATGGTTGGGTTTACTGAATTAGCAGAATTTGAAAAATGAACAATTTAAATTTGTTGGCGTAGCGAGCTCCTGTTTCTAATTAATATGCTCCACTCGTCATTCCACAATAATTATAGAAATGACTCATTTACACTAAAATCTTATATTTACAACATTATTAAATTTTTACTTCAGTTTAACACTCTATTATATGATATCAATAGTTTTAAGGCACTCTTCTATATCTTCCTCAATTTGCCAACTGTTTTCAACTATTTCCATGCAGCATTTTCTCCCTCAACTCTAGAATTTGTTAACCAAAACTACTGCAATTAACCTGCCCACAAGGGAGGAACAATACAAAGTAGAATATAAAGGATAACTCCAGCACTCCAAACCTCAACCCCTGGGCTATAATTGCGTTTTAGAATTTTTGGAGCCATGTCCTTAGGCCATATATATCATATGCCTAAATATACATGGTTGTCAATTATACATTACAGCTTAAAATTCATTTTGACCAATGCCATCAATATTTTCTTTCTTTACGTACATGTATAGTTTAAATTTGATATTATCTATACACACTTAATTTTTCATCCACTGTAAAAATTAATTAACGTATCAATGCTACTTTGGTCATTAGTACATGAGAGGCTAAACACCAATGATTTATTACAAATGATGAGACCTTATAAGGCACTCTGCCCACAGTGGTGTGTTTTATGTAAAAATCACGAGAATCATGGTCATCTTTTTTGCATTGTCCACTTGCAAAGGCACTTTGGGAGATATGATTGAAGTTCCATCTTAAGTGAGATATTCTTCATGCGGTTTATAGGTGTCCGAGGAAGCAAAAGAAACTAAGATGCTGTGGAAACAGGCTGTTTTTGCTATGACTTGGTTAATTTTGAGTAGAAAGGAGTACACGTATCTTTAGGGACTAATAGTTGCATTTGGCAGAAAGTTACATCCTTGCATCTCTTTGGTGCAAGGAATTAGGTTTGTTTAAGGGTATACCTTTAGGGACTTGCAGTTGACAAGCAAATTTTACTTTATGATAATACTGCTGACTTGTTGCATTTTTTTTGGTTTGTGGGGAGAGGGATTGGAAAGGAAAGCGGACACAGATCAGTAAACTAGAAATTTTAAGGCAGTGCTTGCTTTGTGGGTGAATTTTCAAAAATCTCTTCTCAAAGCTCATTTTCCTCACTTGAATGTGTGATTGGCTGTGGAATTAAAACTCATCTCATTTATCTTCCAACCCATTTCAACCCTAATTGAACAAATGGAGCTGAAATGTATTTTTAAAAAGAGATAAGGTCCGTCTCTATCTCTCATACTCTCACAATCTCCAACATCCACTCCCAAGTACCCTCACACCCTTGTCCCCACCAGCGGCAAATAAGGCAGATTCTTCTTGTAGCTATGACTCTTATTCAGTCACTTCTCTTGAATTAAAATACGAAAGGTACACAACAAGACCTATAGGCTATATTGCCTACTTTTTGAGACATCGTTTCTGGTTCTCTTCCACTGTTATGATATTGTTTTCATATTTTTAAGCTTCGATTTGTTGAGTTCGTTTGGCCTAGGAGTCCGATTATTCTCTGTTACAGTTCCGGCAAGTATGGGCGACGAGGAGGCTAGGCGGCAGGAGCGAAAGACACAAAGGCGAATTGTATATGTGTTTGAGGAGGAGGAGGAGGAGGGCGACCGCCCTTGGAGTGGTTTTGGGGTAGTGGTGGTGGTTGAGGAAAGAAGAAGGAAGAAGAAGAACGATAAAAGACAGAAAAAATGGTAAAAGAAAATTATAAGAAGAGATAATAATTTGATTTTTATTTTTTGGAATGAAACAAAAATTTATAATTAAGTGTAAACAAATTAAAAAAATATATTATAGAGATGTTATGCAGTTTTTTTATTTTTATAAATAAAAAGTAATTATGTAGATTATTTAGCAAAATAAAATAAAAATAATATATAATACTAAATTTTAGGGTTAAAATTATTAGTTATAAGATAAATATATAAATAGATGGTGTAATATTTAATAATTTTCTACTTAAAACTAATTAAGTACTAATAAAAAATAATTATATATTATAATTTTTTTGACATTTTCATATCCAAACAACATTCCATGAATATTTTTCATAAAAATTCTCACATTAAATCACCATTTCACAAAGAAAAAATATTACATCAACTATCATCGTTACATTTTCATTTTATATTCAATCATACTTTCAAAATTCATTTTTCTTTTTCTAAAATAATATATATATGCAATTCTGTGTTCCCACTTCTCATCAAAATTTAGTTTCACTCTCAATAAGATATACATATATTTATATATACTAGTAAATATATAAAACGTGCATTGCACGTTATTCATACGATTCTAGTAAATTAATTATATTATTTAATAATTTATTTGAGTACAATTAGGATATTATAAGATATTTTATAAATAAAAAAATATTAAATAAAAATGTAATCAATAAAATATAAAATATTTTAAAATATTTCGTAAATTAATATTGATCGAGATGACATTGAAACAAAGCAAAATACTCTCTCTTCCAATTCATACATTATAGGCGACACTTATTCTTTGAAAATTGAAAAAAATTGACAAAATAAAAGAATTTAAATATTAAGCAAGATAAATAATTAATATTAAAAAATATCTTTTTATGAATGTAAATAAAACTACAACTTAGCTAAAAAAAAATTCAAACAAAAATATATGCTAATGAAAAGATTTGGTTCTAAGTTTAAAAATTAAGTAAAATACATATTTTACTTATCGTATATTCAATGATTTACAGGATCATTCGTTTTATATATATATATACTACTTATACATAATATTATTAAACTACTTTAATTGAGTATAATTATCCTAGATAATCAAATTATTATTTTTTTAATTACTTCAATGTTGGAATATTTTTTACATTAATGTTGGTTTCCTCATAATATAAAATATATTGGTTACTATTAATAATATATAATATATTACTTAGAAAAAAATATGTGTAAAAGAAAATTTTAATACAAAATTATTTACGTCTAAATTGAAATAGATAACCTTCATATTCAGCTAGCAAAAATAATATTGTGGGTACAAAAATATATTTTTTGGTATATTGCTCAACAATAATCTCTACATTATTTATATTATTCTTGAAGTCCTCGTGCCATTTTTGTACCATTTCATAATCCATTTGATGGGTCCAAATTTCTCAAAAAAACTATTGGGTAATCTTTTTCCAGCACCAACTTATGAGGAGGCAAGCCATTTAGAGTTAAAGAGATCAAAACGTCATCTCCATAATATTTATTTGTATCATCAATAGTTTCATCAAAACTATTAAAAGTTCTTGTTTCTCGAGAAAACATAAAGATCAATTAATTGTTCAATCTATCAACGTGTTCATTTTTTGCAGTTAATATTACTTGGTTTGTCATGTAAATGAGTTGAGTGAACATTTTTTTTTAAGATTGATAAAATAGTCCTAATAAGTAAGTGAATTGAGTTTTCTTCATTATCATACTCAATGACCATCTTTTTTGGAATTGTGGTGTTGCTTTTAGTATTACTTAGTTTCTCATAATTTTCAACTCTAAGTAAGAACTCATTGAACTTTGGATCATTCATCAACTTATTTGGACCATTCATCAAATTATATTCCTTGATCAAATATTTTTTTTAAAATTTTGGGCCACAAATATGATTTTACCAAACTTACAGAAATAGTTTAATAGATTATTGCCCTAAAAACAACTAATAATACTTGTTTTAATTCTCAAAAAAAAAATCTCACTTTTTCACCAAAATCTTCATCATTTTCTATTGCATCGTTCAATTTTTATCATCATTCTAAATACCTCATCGTTTCGCAATTGGTGCGTCATTTCATAAAAATAGTTATACTTTACGCAATAGCTCTACAGCCCCATTTTACTTAAATATAGTGTATTCACTCGATTCATTTGCATCTATTTGATATTTTGAAAAGAGAATATGTTGTTTTGTCCCTATCATTATAGCGGTAGTAACTCCAGATATCCCAATTGCAAGCGCTAATAAATATTTAGATCTAAGAGGAGCTAACAATGTATGGTATAAAAATCTTTTTTGAGTTCTACCTAAATAAATAATCTTGCTCGACTTTTATGTATGCAATCTAAGATCATTGAAAAAGTTTTATGTTGTTTAGGGTTCAATTTTAATTTTACTTCATAATCTTCCAAAGGTATTTCTACTGACATTTTATCTTGTATCTTTTTTGAAAAATCATTATCCATATTATCTATATTGATATGAATGTGTGGAAGATCATATGAACTAATATTTTTTTCACATGATTTCAAAAAAAAAAAATTCAAACTTTTTAAACTTTTGGCAATTTGTAGTTCAACAAAGGTTTCTAATTCTTTTTTGAAATTTTTAGATATTATCCCAAAATATGTATTTTAAAGGACTCTCACATCTGTTGAGCCACAATATACCAGGATGATTAATAATTTTCACAGTTCATGTGATATTTCAAAAGTAATAGTTTCATTTAGATATTTAATAACACTTAGATTAAATTCTAATAATCCTCTTTTTTGTGTTGCTTCTTGGAAATTGGAGCATTGTATATAATTTGTTGTTAGCAAAACTTGAAAAGATGTTGGCCCTCTAACATGATTCAAGAGTAACATAAGATATATCTTTTAGTATTTGTACACTCAATCACATCTTTTTTCTTTCTTTATTTCCAACATTTACCTTGTTTGTCATATACATAGTGCCCTTAAAATTCTCTATAAATATATTTCATTGCCTTTTCACTTTTAGAGCACATAAAAATACTCTATGAATATTATTTTAGAGACATGATCCCAACTTAAAATATTTTTAAAATTTTAGTTTGCCCAATAAGTCACACAATATTGATTTGGAAGGTGAAGATACAAGTTGATAACTACTTGGTATATTTCATTCAATAAATTCAATAATTCTACACTTTGCTTCTTAATTAAGCAAAGACCCACCAAGAATCCTGAAAAATAAAAATGTGTATATTTTCTTGAGACAAATGATATGAGGTATTTTGGGGAAAAATATTTTTAACTATAAATGTTAATATTATTTTGTTGTACTTCATGAGATATTTTCAACTATAAATGTTTTTGTTAATGTTTGTTTGTGTTAGGGACGATATAGTATGATATATGACTATTTAATATTGTAATGAATAATTGATTTTTTGGGGGAATGAAAATACAATTTTCAAAAAATGTAAGTAATAAACATGTTTTTCGTATTTGGAGGAGGAAAACAATGTTTGAAAGAAAAGTAGCAAGAGAAAGCTAACCAAAACTATAACGTTTGAAGTGACAATAAAATTATACAAATAAAATTCGTCAAATTAAATGATCAATCCAAAATATATTTTTTTTCCATGAAATGACTTCTGAAGTGACTTAGCATAAATTTTAAATATTAAAAATACTAAGTTCAATATCAGATACAATTGCAATCGGGCTACTTGATTGCAATACAAAATATTAGTCAAATGATTAAAACAGAATCTAAATTATGTGCATAAACTATGTGAAATATAATGAATATCATAACTTTTGGAATATGATCTTAGAAAATATGATATAAAATTTAAATGTGGGTTGTTTGAAAAATAAATGTTAAATGAATCAAATCATCAATATGATATCTCCTCGTATCTCCCAAGTACAGGAAAATTATATTTTTAGTCTCGTAGTTTAGGGAGGCCTTACAAATTTATTCACATGATTTGGAAAGATCCAATTTTAGTCATAAATGCACTTTAATATACAAGTGTTGGTCTATTCCATTTTTCAGAAAGTGGAAAAATCAAAATTGATAATACGACTGTGTAATATGCCTATGTACTGATAAAAAAAAATCGATATTATTTCAATGTTAATTTTAATGAATTTAATTGACCTGGATATGGTAAGGTACCTTTAATTTATTCAAATAGATATATTTTATAAATTCGATTTGATATTTGATTTTTATTTTTATAAAAATTCAATATTCAGCTTGATTTTGATTTTTTATTTCAGTTTATTAAACCATATCGAATATCAAGTTTTAATTTTCACAAATTTTATAAATTATAATTATATATCTTTATATTTATTAATTAATTATATATATATATATTTAACTTACCAAACTAAAAATAACAAATTCAAAATAAAATTAGATTTTTTGATGTTGAACTATTGAATTTTTTTACATAAATATTCGGTATTTGATTTGATTATAATTTTTTTATTTTGGTTTCTCAAACCATACTAAATATCAAATTTTAATTTTTACAAACTTTATAAATAATTTTTATATCTTACTTTTTATTTATTAATTAATTTTATACCTTTTTCTTATCTCTTTGTAATTATGGTATAACCTTACTAACCAATTAAATAAATAAGCATTATTTATTCTAAAATTACATAACTACAGTTAAAATTAATAATATTAAAATGGTATTTTACTCGAATCAAAAATTGAAAGAAACATTCACACTTTTTTAATATTATTATTATTATTATTATATAATATAATTATATAATAATATAATATGAGGTTGGAATTCCAAGTTTCCAACAAATCTAATCAAACAAATGAAAATAAAATTTGCATTGAACTTTTAGTATTTTCTTTTTTTTAATTATCCTATAACCTCGTTAGCCAATTAAATTTTATTCCAAAATTATATATTATCAAACGATATAATTACCATTAAAATTAATAATATTAAAAGGATATTTTAGTTGAATCAGAAATTGAAAGAAACATTCATATTTTTAATATAGATATAGATATAGATATAGATATAGATATAGATAGATAGATTTGTATATGTCATTTCTATTTATTTAAAGTGGAATTTTTTGATGAAATAAGAGCAACATCTCCAATTCACATAATATCATTGGATTAGAGAGGAGTAGATAGGGGAAACCACCTGCAATCCAATAGCCATTCTAATTATGTCGTCCTCGATTTTAATATGACCTTAAACTATGGGAATTAAGGAGATGTGCCTCCCTTTCTCTACAAGTGATTTAAGTGATACTGTCGGTGTCGGGAGTCGGGACACTCACTTTGAACATTTTAATGGAGCGAGTTCGTTAGTTACACATGCAAAGGGCTAAGCCCATATAGCAAACTGTGGCTCAAAAAGGAAAATCATAATTGCGGTCCATTAATATTGAAGATTTACTTAAGGGCCCAAGAGGTATTAATTGTGCCTCAACTTTTGTTGGATTTCAGAAGATACAAGATCACTAATAAAAAGTAAAGAACATAGTACAAGTTTTCGGGTGAATGTTTTTGTGGCAACCAGTTGTTAATGTGTTGAAGGAGATGGTGGTGGTGGGAAGAACTCAAATTAATTTCTTAATGTACAAGGTTGAATGATAATTCAATCAAAAGTCACAAAATCTTATCAATCATAGAGTAAAAGTTAACGATTAAAATTATTTTTTAGATGTAAGTTTGATGGAATTATTTTTTTCTACAGAAAAAAAATGTCATGAGGATTCATAATTTTGGACCAATACCATATCGTGGCCACTTGATTTCCCTTCCCTAGCAAAAATTGCCACCGAACAAGTGAAAGTGATCAAGAGATTGTGTCTTTTAGTACAAGTCAAACAATCAAAGAAAACTTTGTACCAAAACAACAAAAAATCAATCAAAGAAAACTACTTAATTCTCCCGCAACAAATATTATTATCGTAGAAATTTCAATGTTTCACTGAAGTGATATTCTGCACTTTGCTTTGCTTCTGTTGCAGCAATTGTTTGTTTGAAGTTTCACCACCAACTCCATTCTCATTTTGTTGCAGCAACGGATTTATGCTCGGATTGGACCTCAAGTTTCAGAGAAAAAAGTATTTAAACAAAATTCTTTTAAATAAAAGTCAAAAGATTTATATACAAATATAATTATGAGGTGTACAAATTAACTTTTCCATCTATTTGAATTTTTTCTTTATCATGCTCGTGCAATATTTGAAAAGTTTTTAAATGTCCTACAAAAAAAAAAAGATGTGGTAAAATAGAACTTTTTAAATTCCTTTTTCTCCCTAAAATCCCAAACAACACATAGCTTGAAGTTCAAAGATAGCATGGATCCAAAGCACAAAATAAACGTGCCGGTAATGTTGAAGTAACCTTCATGCTTCAAAGAAATAAAAACAAATAAATTAATGTGGTCTATGTGTAAACATAATATGATAAACAAATAACTAAAGGAATAAAGTCTTGAAAAAAAAATAATAAAGGAGAAAAAAGATTGATTTTGAAATACGCCTGCAGGCAAATACGTCAAAAAGAAAAAGTGACGGGGAATATATAAATATATATGGTGGGGTTGAGACAGAAAGAAACACACGGGATACATCATACTTCATACATGGGGTCGGCACAAACCACCTCTGCGAGCTGAGCGACCTCATTTCCTCTTCAGAATCTTTATTTATTTTCATTCCATCGTAGTTTAAATTCTCTGTGTTGTCTTGTGTTTGTTTGAAACTAAGGGAATGGCGCAGCGGTTAATGTACGGCACTATTATCCCATTTCTTATGACGGCAAATTGGCTAGTACTTTGTGGTGCTTCCTCTGCCAATGGAGCCTCGGCCGTGGGGGATCCCGGGATGCGGAGAGACGGGCTGAGAGTGGCATTTGAGGGGTGGAACTTCTGCAATGAAGTTGGCAAAGAAGCCCCAGACATGGGCAGCCCCAGAGCTGCTGATTGCTTTGATCTTTCAAGTAAGCCAAGAAAACACCGACTTCATCTTCATCACCACACTGGGTCTCTTCTTTTTATTTATCTCCTCGTTTTCTATACTATGATAATAATAAAAGAATTTTTTTGCATATTCTTCACCTTTACAATAATAAGTTTGCAAACCAATCGCAACAGGTGAAATTTACTTTCTTAAATGTGGTAGAATTGGTTACGGTTTCTCTTTCGTTGTCTCCTTTTTCCTTCCTTTTGTATTCACAGATTTCATCTTGTCCTGATTTTATGATGTTGACTTGTAGATAGTTCTCTAATTCACAAAGTGACAGAGGCTGATAACAAACTTGGTGTTGGGGTGCCATTTCCGGGTTTGAGTCCAAATGCTTTAAACAATCCGGACCTCTACGCAGTGGAGAAGGAGCTGTATCTGGGTTCACTCTGTGAAATTTCAGACACCCCAAAACCATGGCAATTTTGGATGGTGATGTTGAAAAATGGCAACTACGACACAAAATCTGGTCTTTGTCCACAGAATGGTAAAAAGGTACCACCTTTCAACCCGGGGAGATTTCCATGTTTTGGTAGCGGGTGTATGAATCAGCCCATCTTGTATCATCAGCCTACAGCTTTGGATGGGAATGGAACTATGAGAGGTGGGTTTAATGGTAGCTATGAGTTGAATTCCACAGGGGGCAGTGGGATTTCTTATTTTGAGGTTGTTTGGGAGAAAAAAGTTGGGATTGGGAGTTGGGTGTTTAGTCATAAACTAAGGACCTCTAAAAAGTATCCATGGCTTATGTTGTACCTAAGAGCTGATGCAACCAAGGGATATTCCGGGGGCTACCACTATGACACTCGGGGAATGCTCAAAACGGTAAGTGCAAAAGTTTCTTCAATTTCGCCCAATTCACAGCATGTTATGTTCGTTTTCAGAATGTGGTAATTGTAGTAGGTGGACTTAGCACATCTATAGAGCATGTTGAGATATGGAACTAGTCATTAATTAATACGATGATGAGGATATGATACTGAGGTTGTATCATGACATGTGGTGAGCTAGTGGTAGCATTACGTTTGCGTCGGTTTTATCATTAACTAATCCGTTTTGAGGTTGACTTTGGGGACAAGGCAATGCATGAATGAACTGCAAAATTTGGAGTTGTTAAGAGTCTGTAGGGGCCCTGCTCAATCACATAACTCCTCCTTAATATTACATATCATAATACTTGAGTGCTTTGTATCGTTTTCAACTGGTAAAGGCCCTAAATGTGATGAAGGCATTGACTCTTAACTCCTGTTAGGTCACCTAACATATGCTTTTTCTTTTCTACAAACAAAGATTAGTTCTGCACCTAACATGTGCTTTTCTTTTCTACAAACAAAGATTGGTTCTGCACCTAACATGTGCTTTTCTTTTCTACAAACAAAGATTAGTTCTGCACCAAATGTTTGTTGGAGCCAGCCGTAATAAGTAGTAGACATTTTGCCTTACTGTCATTCAATTAGTCATTGGCTTCTCACATTTTTTTAACTCATAAAACAAAATTTTAATTAGTATGTTAATCAATTCTGTTCCCACTAAAATATGCTGAAGAACAAGTTTACATGATGCAAGTGGGTGGGTTTATGCCAAATGTTTCCCGCACAAGTAATTATCAAACTATTAGCGAACATCAAAGTTAAGCTAAAACTCTCCCATCTCTTCCTAATTTCCTTACAGATGGCTCATGTTTTTCTTTTTTTCCTTCTTTCTTTATATATATATATAAAAAAAAAAAAAAGAAAACATAGATATTGGCTAATTTGTTAATATTCGCCTAATGTCTATTCAATCTTCTCTAATTGGGCCAAGTGCACTACTATTGTATGTAACAAATGTGGTTCTGTTGCAGCTTCCAGAGTCGCCTAATTTTAAGGTAAGATTGAGCTTGGATATCAAACAAGGCGGAGGCCCTAAGAGCCAGTTCTACTTGATTGACATCGGGAGCTGCTGGAAAAATAATGGTGCCCCTTGCGATGGAGATGTGCTGACTGATGTAACCAGATATTCCGAGATGATTGTTAACCCAGAAGTTCCTGCATGGTGCAGCCCTACCAATATTGGCAACTGCCCCCCATACCACATCACTCCCAACAACACCAAAATACTCAGGAATGACACCACAAACTTCCCTTATGGAGCATATCACTATTACTGTGCTCCGGGCAACGCCCAGCACTTGGAGAAGCCATACAGCACTTGTGATCCATACAGTAACCCACAAGCACAAGAGTTGGTGCAGTTGATTCCTCATCCAATCTGGGCAGATTATGGCTACCCTACCAAGCAGGGAGATGGTTGGGTTGGAAAAGGGAGAAGCTGGGAGCTCGACGTTGGTGGGCTTTCCAGTAGACTTTACTTCTATCAAGTATGCAACAATCTACAAACTTCTTTGAACGTATTCATTCTGATAAGAGAAAACATTACCATCTCTAAGTTATTCCTATTTCAGGATCCAGGTAGCACTCCTGCAAGAAGAATATGGACCTCCCTTGATGTGGGAACTGAGATTTTTGTCAGTGATCAAGACGAAGTGGCTGAATGGACTCTCAGTAACTTTGATGTCATTCCTACTTGATCGAAACCCATCATTAGAAATGTGCAAGTCCTTTACCCAAGCACAGCCAGAGAAAATGAGCTCAGGCTAAACTATGGTCCAATTTTTTAGTAAAAGTAAGTCGAAATGATCAGAGTTGCAGGCTTCTTGCCTGCATGATTGTTTAAGTGCACAGTTTCGGGTTTTTTGGGGCCTAATGAAACAAAATGTGAAGTAGGATAAGAATGAATGACCACTGAAAAGTATCTGTCATGTGCCTTTCCTTCAGTAGTTAAATTTAATGATGCTTCCTTCCATTGCAAGACAACACTTTTCTGTTTGGAATTTCACTTAAAACCCCATAAACAACTACTAACGTCTTCTAGAAATTTTGTACTGATTCACTCATCTCATAGACAGTGAGACTAGTTATTTTTCAGGCCAGAATTGCTACCTGTTTGGATTTTGAAAGCATTAATGAAAAGCTAAGCAAACCAAACATGCACCTGCTCGGTTGCAATTGGTGGATAATGGAACAAGTTTTTTTATGGAGGAAGGAGATGAAAAGAAATTAATAAGCTGTTATTAATGAAACTTGAAAGCAAGGATGAATATGGAACCAACTGAGCACCCTTAGTAACCCAAACATCCATCAGAAACACAAATACTTTTAATTCCACTTTTTTACTGCATACAAGTACTCTCCATCCCACACAGAAAACCATCAAGCACTAATAGCAGGTGATTCTCGTACTACAATATCAAAAACACCAAGCACATACCATGAACATATATTCAAATTGCCTGTAATACACAAAGTTTCCTAATATCATAAATAGCATCTACACCCATAAATAATTTTGAGGTCAAACAAAATTGAGCAGCTTTAATACAAAATCCATTTGTTTCAATGCTGCAATTTTATTTTATTTTTTTAACTTAACAAATTTAACATCGCCCAGAAGAACAATAAGGACCAAAAATCAGACACTTGATAAGTACTAGAGAATGGGTAGAGGAGATGAACATATCTGGAGCTGTAAATGCAAGGTAGAAGAAACTAGTCAGAGAAATAACTTTTTAATTACTGTTTAGAGGTGAAAGATGCAATTGCATCCATTTCTTGCTGCAAGAGAAGAGCATCAAGGAACGTGTCCAGATTCTCTCCCTGCAGTACACCATCCATTGAGTGGCTAGTGATGCCAACACGGTGATCAGTAACACGACCTTGAGGAAAATTATATGTACGGATGCGTTCTGATCTGTCCCCGCTACCGATCTGTTCAATGCATGAAAAGCTATAATAATTAGGCACAATAGGCCAATAATGCCAATCAATAATCTTCGAACTGAAGTCATTACCTGCTCAGCTCTAAGTCTTGAACGATTTGCATCAACCCTAGTCCTTTCTATCTCATATAACTTTGCACACAACACTTTATGCGCTTTGGCCTGTTCTGGTGAAACAATAAGCAGAAGAGAAAACAAGACTAAGTCATCAAGGACACAAGAACCAAATCTGGCAGCACATAAGAGATCTTGATTGGTAAATCATGCCTAATAGGTTGCACTTATATTGCAACATAGAAACAGATATACATGATTTACCAATTTTGAAGCAATCCTCACTCCAAGAAAAATGTAAAGCAATTACAGTGTACCCATCTTTCGTATAATACAGTATATTCACAAGAATTTTGTAATCATCTAGAACTGAGAAATTAGGAGGTACATGCTATGCAAAATAGAATTTACATACGCACTGCATATTTATGTACCATGAATTTGCAGCCATTTGCCCAAACAGACATAACATGCGACCTTCAATCCGACTAAAATTGATAAATCAATCCAACCAGTTGACAAAGAAGCTTAAGAAATAGGTATCCAGAAATTGCTTCTGAACTTAGAGGTACATTGAAGAAAGCAAGTTAGATGGCTTTACAGTGGAAAGCAATTA
Source organism: Paulownia fortunei (assembly GCA_019321725.1). Classification (NCBI taxonomy): domain Eukaryota; kingdom Viridiplantae; phylum Streptophyta; class Magnoliopsida; order Lamiales; family Paulowniaceae; genus Paulownia; species Paulownia fortunei. The sequence continues at coordinate 74,269 of CM033116.1, forward strand.
AGTAGAGTTCTACTATTTCAATAAACAAACAACAATTAATTTTTCCTATTCAAGGAATACTACCATAATGACGAGACTCTAGATTCCAACAGGTATAGATTGATTGCAACAATTGATAACCCTAACTTGTTTTGAACACACATACAGTAACGATAACAACACAGCAGATCACTTGATTACTCCAACTTCTCACACCTTTAAGATGTAATAATTACTTATTGACATAAAAGAAAATGCTCAGTAACAGTGCCATTCTTCTCTTAGCAAACAACTACTAATTAAATTAGTAAACTGATTCATGAAACCATGCCCCAATGATCTGTAAACCAGTACTACAAATATAATGCCACCGGCCCGACAGATGCCAAACCAATAATGCTGGAGCATGAAAACACTATTCTTGAAGTAATTAAGTCAATCTCCTGGATTAAGGTAAACATTAGCAATTTCAAAAGAGGACTTTCTTGCCTGATGTTGGGAGCGTTCATCCTGTATGGCAACTGTCAACCCAGTTGGTACATGAGTAACCCTGACAGCACTGTTAGTGGTATTTGCGTGCTGACCACCTGAACCACCAGACCTGTATGTATCAATTTTCAAGTCTTCATTCCTTAAATGTACATCTACCTGCAGAAACTTAAAAAACTTCAGATAACTAATCTACACTTCAACAAACTTGAATTCAGCTGAAAATAAGTTTCAATGAATCAAATAAACAAAAAATCAAATGTGTGACTGTCATTTTATTTTATTTTTAATACTTCAGTCATAAGCAGTCACAGAATAAATCAGATGAATTCTGACCTGATCTGCCTGAGGAAGAATAACAACAGATACAGCACTGGTGTGGACTCGTCCAGCTTTCTCTGTCACTGGAACTCGCTACAAAAGAAGCTTATTTACAAAATCAGTGAACATATAGAAAAGAAATCCAAATGCAAATAGATATGGAATGAACAAAACCTGCACTCTGTGAATCCCACTCTCAAATTTCAGTTTTCCATAAACATCTGCACCAGAGATTGCAGCACTAGCTTCCTGAGGAGACATAAACATTTGAAAGAACAATGCTGTAAGGCAAAAAAGGTATAAAGTCAAAAGTATGCAACACAACGTGAGATGACATAGCATCTAAAGGAGGGAAAGTCTAATCTCGGACATGTATCGGCAAAAAGGACCTTCAATGAAAAAGGATAATAACAAGGCAGTTCTCAACCCACCTTGTACCCTTTAAGGTCAGACTGCGCCACACCCAGAACGTCAAACTTCCAACCTTTCTTCTGCGAATATTTTTCGTACCTGATGTATTTTAATGACAAAGTCATCAGAATACTAAAAGCACTTGACAGGTCACATAATGTATAGAAAATAGTACCTTACATTTTAAAAATGTCCATCGCAAACAAAGAAGCCTCTTCCCCTCCACTTCCTGAAACAAACTACATCAGTACTTAACGTCCAGTTTCTATGTCCGAGAAACACAAAGAAAATTACATGCAAAGCTGCAAAAGCATGCATAAAGAAGAGAAGACTAGGATACTGAGGGACACTAGAATTTACTACCTGCTCTGACTTCCAAGATACAATCGCGTTCATCGGCATCATCCTTAGGAAGCAAGGACTTGAGCAACAAATAGCGAAGGCGCTTCTCTTCTTCAGATGCCTGCCCCAATTCTTCAGAAGCCATTTGATGCATGTCTTTGTCGTCTTGGGTTTCAGCAATCAGCAATTTCAGGCCCTCAATCTCCTGCCAAAAGCAGGGGCATGATACCTAGTAAGTCATGTAGTGCATAACGAATAAATGAAAAAGGATAAATTACCTTGTGTTTCTTTCTCAAGTCAGTCACCGCATCAATTGTATGTCGGAGCTTCTTAAGCTCTCTGTTGGCCGTGGAATATTCTTCCGGTAAGGCGTCCGGCTGTCTTTCGAACAAACCAAAAAAGAGTTTGATTTAGAGGAATTTGTTCAAACAGATAAAAGAAGTGGATATTAGAGGTATATGGTAATTACCTGGTTGACAATAGCGTGAAGATTAGCATGTCGTCTTTCTATAGCGGATAATTTTTGTTCCATGATGTTGATTAAATCGAGAGAAAGTTCCAGTTGCGATTGTGCAGTTCTGGGAGAGGTGGAGGTGGAGTGGCGGAGGAGTGTTTGTTTATTGAATAACTGGTTCTGGTAGTGGTTCGGAGGTCGACAAACATTTATTCGGCGACTGAGAAAATGAGATTGAAGTTTTTGGAATGCTGCAACCATTACACAACGATTCGACCGCCAAAACCGTCCTCCGTTTCCCATTCTGCCAGCCCGTTTCACAAATTCACAATTCCTATTGAACTAGTACTTAATTACCATCTATTGTTACAGTATTACTATCAAGAAAAAATTGCATCGACCTCCCCTGAACTATGAATTATTATAAATCGGCCCATAATAGGTTTGGAAAGTGGCAAAAGCCTCCCCTCCCGTTGGTTTTCGTACAAGTTGACCGTGAATTTGTAGGGTAGCAATGGACTTCTGTTCATTCATCCATTTTTCTTGTAATCCTTGGCAATCTAGCTGCGTATGACATCTTTGTATTAACGTTATTTTGGAGGAGAACAGATTGGTTGAAGGCCAATCGAACCTTAATCAGGATCCAAGATTACAGTGATTGATAAGATATTCATATACAAAGAAATCAATGAAAATGTTATACGCCTCACAGACCTCTCATTCTTCATTAATTGAATTAATTATATGAACAAAAACGACCACACCTAGTTGAGCATCAAAAGTGCAATCATTCTAGAAGACTCTCTGTTCTAGAGCAATTTCTTCATCATTATTTGAAGACACATTTATAGCAGGATTAAAGATTTATCAACTCTCCTGGCCAAGGAACAGGATGTGACTTGGCTGCAACTCTCATGTTTGGCCACTTTCACCAGCTGGTCCTGGGCGAGTATTTAAAAGAGGCTGCAGTGCTTTGACTACAATGCTCATGTTTGGCCGAAAATCAGCTTCATACTGGACACACAAAGCAGCAACAGCAGCCATCTGCATTCAAGATGTAGTAAACATGGTAAGAAAACGTAAATTAGACGGGAAAAAGCAATACAGTACCACTCTCGTACAGAACTTAAGCCAAATCCTAAATGCGTGGAGATAAGAGAAACTCCATCTGCACAGACTATTGGAAATAACCTCCCAATATCACCTTTATCACATAAATGTACCTATCATGCACCTTCTAATAGCCTCTGTTAGGTAGTAATAGTTTAGCAGGAAATATTGGAAAACTACAAACACATCAGGCTAATAGCATTGGTTATTGGGTCCTAAACATTTGAAAAACAGGCATCACATTAATCTCATTCTTCTGTGACAAATTGATGATCTAAAGGATACAGCAATGCGTATATATGGCACATATACACCCATCTACACATGGTAACTCAGTTAATTAGAGAGTCAATAATAACCTTAGCAACAGCCTTAGGTGGGTAATCTCCTCCCAGTCTACCATCAACGCATTGCCTGACCTTGTCTTCACTCAGTTTTGGTGTAGCCTGAAATATATAACAGAATCATGTAGTGAACACCTAAACACAGGAAAGAATAGATTATATACCACCATATAAAGGAAGATGTGAAAAAATCAAGGAGAAAGTTGATACCCATGTAACTAAACTTTGCTGCCCACGAGGTAATGTGTGATCGACAGGTTTGCGCCCTGTGAGAAGCTCTAGAAGGACAACACCAAAGCTGTAAACATCACTCTTTGAGTTCAGCTGTCCAGTCATTGCATATCTGCCAAATCAAAAAAATAACAAAGATGCACTAGCAATTGAGAATGCACTGTTTTAGAGCCAAAAGGAGAGACCCCATTAGGAACTCAGAAAGAACATTATAAGGTTTTTCAGAAAGCATGGATGTTGAAAACAATACAATTCATATCACCATTACTATGAAGTGAGACTTGAAATAATTAGTTAAGAAGAATGATGTATTTTGATGTTTGGACAACTCTTTTGCAAGATAAAGTTCATAAGAATAAATTTATATATGAAATTTTTATGTGTGGGTGTGGGTGCTGCACATATGCACTTGTACATCCTCATAGGCACGTATGAATATGTGCATATAAGTGGGCTAACCTTTTCAGGTTCCAAACGAATAGTAGATGTGAGGAGGGGGAAGAAAGGAGGAAGAAGAGAGACGTGTGTGATAAACCCAAAGAAACTCACTCTGGAGCATGATATCCAAATGTTCCAAGGACACGAGTAGAGTGAAGACGTGCTGCCATATCAGGAGCTTGATTTGATAAATCAAAGTCAGCAATTTTAGCTAAATCATCATCAAATATTAGTACATTGCTTGACTTTATATCACGGTGGATGATGTGAGGATCTGCTTTTTCATGAAGATATTCAAGGCCCTTGGCAGCACCAACTGCAATTTTCACACGTTGCACCCAAGAAAGAACAGGACCAGGTTGTGCTCCTTTAACACCTTTCCTTCCTGCAAAATGGCATTGGACATTTAAAATGTATTCCTGTACAAGAAAAGAAGATACACTTTTTTTCTTTTTTGTTTTTTTCTTTTGAAACGGGGGGGGGGGGGGGGGGGGGGATGAGAATTAACTGATTGTTGATAGTCAGAGTCTCAGAAGGCGTAGTGTCCTGCAATGCATGATTTATACAAGAGATAACACAAAATTCAGCTAAATCAAGATGAATTTCTCTCCGGTACATCTCAATTTCTTCCTTTAACAATAAATTAATCTACAGAATGCAGATCCAATATTCGGAAGTGAATTGCCATAAGATCAACATAGATATCAAATTAACAATCCTAAAACCAAATGCATAATGGCCAACATAGCGCAGCATGAATCATTTCATGCTACTTTTGTTAGTTAGCTAGTTGGTATGGTATTACCCAAACACTATTGACGCAAAAACCAGCTATCATGGAATAAAAGAGAATCAGACATGCTGTATTTTAAAGTGACAGCATTCATGTTATAAAAGAAAATTAGAAGCTCTATTAGAACATAATCATGATGCTGTCCAAGATAAAATTACTAGGAGTGAAAATAAGTTGCAAGTGTTATTAATATACCATGAAGAATATCATGAAGAGATCCATTAGACGCGAATTCATAAGCAAGAACACGCTGATTTCCATCAAGGCAATAACCAATTAGTTCCACGAAATTTTCGTGTCTTAGCGTGGAAACCATGGATACCTGTAAGTTCCAAAGAAGATATTCAATGCTCCACACCTAATTCCAAAGGCAAGAATTTTATTACATTTCGAACAAACCTGAGCTAAGAATTCATCATCCGGTTGTTTGCTTGCATCCAACTTCTTTATAGCTGCAGCGCGACCATTGTTAAGAACTCCATAATATACTCTTCCGTATGAGCCTTCCCCTATTAACGAATCAGTGCTGAAGTTGCTCGTAACTTCTTTTAATTCATCCACTGGAATTAATGGAACTGCAATAGGTTGAACTTTCACAGCTTGAGCTTTTGATGCAACTTCTGTAGTACGATGATCTCCATCATTCCCTACCCAAAATATTCATCTTAGTTTATACTTAATCCTTTTGCTAACTATAAACCATGTGAATCATGTCATATAAAATAGAAAAGTAAAAAGTAAACAATAGTAACATCAGAAAAATTCATGATGTTGTGGATTAAGGAAGTAAGCTTTATACTAGCAAACAAAATGAGTTTGCAAGCATAAAAGCCTAATGAAGGACCCTGAACACCTCTAGCCCAACAAAACATACTGTCAGAATAAAAACCAAATGTTCGTTCAGAAGTGATTGTGAAGAAGCATATCTGGCCTTGGAGGATACACAGGGTCTGATTTTTCTTAAACCATGCTCACAACAAGGACTTGCATAAAGTAGGTTTTCAGATTGTCTAGTTTTAGTTTGAATGAAGTTCCACTTCAAACAATGGAAATAGAAGAATTAAATTAAATTAATTTTCAAAGACCAAATAGGGTGAGAGGTTTCAATTTCGTCATTTTTTACCCTAAGAAAGCAAATTATATCGATTAGGTGTAAGTCTGAAATTCAAAATAAATTTACAGTTTAAACTTATCGGTGTCATGCTACATATTTCAATTCTGGACCAATTCATAAACAAGATTCTGTAAAGGATCCTTAGCTCTTCATGATAGATCAGATCCACACCGATTCTCACCTGAACAGTTCATTTAAGTTCGAACTGAAAATGCAATTCTAAGTGAACTCTAACATATAACCATTAGCTTTGTTCCCAAAACGCTATCATGCATCATTATAAGTAATTCTGGAGAGCGATTATAAGAAGGAACAAGCAAAATCAATTTGGTTAAACAAGTCTAAAAATTAAGGGGCCAAATAAAACAGTGGAATATGTATCTTGCATTGTCCTTATCTTTTTTCAGCAAATGAGGTGTGGGTTGAGAAGCTGAAAGGGGCACTATCCCAAAATAACAAAAAGGTAAAATTCCATAATTTCAAACATAAAGCATATAATTTGAAGCAAACAGGCCAAAAAAAACAAAACTAAAGCAGGTTACTGGCAAAGACCTATAGCATTGTGTTCAAAAAGTTAAAGCAGTGCAAACAAATTAACACAATAAAATAAGATTATAAATATCACCCTTTCCTACGTCAGACATGAATGCCTCACAATAGGGTTTGTAGAATTACCTGCCGCATTTTTTACTGAGTACTGGCCTCCACCATCAGCATGTTTGTTGATATCATCTTCTTCGCAACAGCTAAAACAACTCATTATTCTTTCCACCAAATGATCTACTCCCTCGAGCAAACACAATGGCCTTTCTAATCCTTTGAGCAAGATAAAGTTTGCAATGATGCAGAGTGTTATGAAAAATATTCTCAAGGAGAACTCTTTTTATCAGGTTAAAAAGCCAGAGAAGACTACAACCAAATGGGGTTTGTGAAAATAGCATTCTTGAAGGAATAACATTTTCCAGTGAGTTCATTGATCTAGTTAGATTATCCCGCGCTCAAAACTCTGAATCTGAGTAGGTTTGCACGACATAGGCACTTAGATTAACAACAATCATGGTGACATAAAGTATCAAGAGAGAAGAGACCAAATATTTATTCCATCAGACTTCATGGCAATTTGCACAGGCTAAAGGTTTTGACTCTATTAGGTACTAGCCACACTAAATGAGCGTTCAAATAAGATAACTATTACAAAAATGTAAGCAAAAAGAATCTATGTTGAGCACACTCTGTGCCCATATGATAGTCAAAATTTCAGTAAAAGAATAAACAAAATACCATTCCACAATCAGGGCTACAAGCAAAAGCTGATGAAGGATCAGAGGTATCTCTTATCATGCCAACAAAAACAATTGTTATCCCAAGTGAACACCAACTCCCCGCAGCTTGAGAACAAGGAGGTAAGAAAGCCAGCTTATATATACATAAAATATCTCGAAGGAGACAGAAATTGATCAAATCTAAGAGTGGTCGAAGTAGCATGCAGTTGATGGGTTCAATGCGTTACAGTAAACACTAGTAGAATTCGATATTCTTTTTTCACCTTTGAGCTTCAAATTCTAAAGCATTTTAGATCTAGCAATTTTATGAAACGGGAGAGCACAACAGCAAAAAAAATTTTTAAAAAATGAAATAAATGGGGCTAATTTACTACAAGTGACTCGTGAAAAATTTAAGCAGCAGTAGTTTGATCAGGCAGATAACTATTGATGATCAGTAAGACTTGGAAAGCAAAAAAAAATTAACCTCTGGACAAGAAGCAAGATTATGGACCAGAAATAAAGCGCTCGGAAGAAATACAAGAACCAAACGTGAAAAATCAGCAATCGATACAAGTGAAATGGAGTGTGTCTTCAGTCGAGCCAATCTGCAACTCCATCAAGCAACTCCACAGGTACACAGAGAGAGGGTAGAGAGAGAATTCGGGTTTGGGCGGGCAAAAGAGAAGATCCGGAACTGGATGCCGGCGATAAGCACGGTAATCTAACAAAATGAGGTGTGAGATTTGGTATGATAATGGTCGCAGAAGCCGTGGGCCGTCGGATATTGACAAGATATTGGACTTACAGTGTGATTTTATACACACTACTTTACATTTTTGAACATGGCCGGACTTGGACTTGAGTATTTGTGAATATTTTGCGTTTAAATAATATGACTCAACCAAAATAACTTTAAATTATTCATCTCAAATTAAATATAATCATACTAATCATAAAATAATAATTCAAATCATGTAAAACGTCGCTGCTCCAATGCAGAGTGTCCTAGCAGTATATCATCAAGAATTAGGAACCACTCCACAATCACATTGCCAAAATTCAAAGTCTTGTAGAAATATTAAATTAACTCAAAATTCATGTGGATATGAACTCCACAATCACCTTTTACATAAATGTAAATATATAACAGTTGAAATGAAAAAATGATCCAATTGAATCTACCATAAATGATAATGGAATGAATCATGAATCATATAATAAAATGATAGCAAAAGGGTCATGAAATAGATAATAAAGAAACAATAGTCATAAAATTTTAATGCTTGTTTCCTCCCACAAGAATAATTTTTTTGTGAAATTCAACAATTAAATAACCAGATGGCAACTTATACCTTGCGATTTGTGTTGCGTTGCATGTCCCCTTTGGCTTGAACATACACTTAATAATATCCGCTTGAGGGAGTCACAGTAGAAGACTTGGCCTCACTTGAACCAAATTTCAATTTACACATATACAATATCGACTTTGGAACATGATTATAGCAGGTTAGTGCGTTAATAGCCTTGTGCTCGACCTTATTTTTGTGAGGTCTCAAGGGTTAGCTCAAATACATTGCACAGCCCAGGACAGCTTATTGAGTTAATTTTATATCCATATTTTCAATATTTTTTACTTAATTATTTAGTTGGTTTCATTTAATTTGTGTCTGAGTTTTGTGTATTTTGTTATGTGTTATATGAAATACTTAAGATTAGATAAGTATGGATGAGCCAAAGAAGAGATGAAAACGAAATAAATAAATTGTCAAAAAAAGAAAATTGGCGTCGAGGCGCCACAAGTCCAGTTCGTGATGTGATTGGGGCATTATTTGTATTTTGAACACAACTTGTTGCTCCAAAATTAATAAACTTGATTCTTGATTTAATAGAAGTCTAAGATATAAGGTGCTGAAAAAAAATTAAAATATGAATTTTAGGGAAAATATAAATAGAAGACTGGGGACTCTTATAAGGGATTTTTGCTATTAAAAATACTATGAAGAGAGCTAGAGAACACAGAGGAGACTTCAAAAACACAATTGAATGCATAAAATCTCGTACTTTTATTCTTGATTTTTTTTCTCTATTTCTTTTCTTTTTTTAACCAAGAACAAGAACTTGTTTATGAGTTTTTCGGAACTAAATTTATTTTCTAGAGGATAATGTAACTAACGTTGAATTTGAATCCTATGTGTTTAAATTTCAAAATGTTATTTAAAGTTTCTCAATTTATTTTTGTGTTATCATAATTGGATGGCATGCTTGATTAATTGGCCACTGATATCAAATGTTCGGTGTATGAAATTCGATACTCAAGAGTAAATATTTTATATATGATCATACGATAATACAATCTGAGTCAAGGGGCATGAACCCTTGAAATTTTATTGAAGAATCTATTGAGTTTTAATAGAATTTTAATATTGGGGTTTTTATAAAGATATTAAAGTTATAATTAAATTCATATTCACTCAACATGGAATTGATTACTTTAAAAATTTTTAACTTATAAATTATTGGTCTGAAATTGATAAATTAAATTGGTGAACATGGGTGAAAACTATGTGAAATTAAACATCTAGAATTAGTCCATCTCAAGTGTTTGATAAATTGTCAAAGTCAACTTTTCCATTTGAGTTTTAGGTTTTTTAGTTTATTAATTAGCAACACTCTTTACTTGAAGTTTTCTAAATAATATTAAAATTATTTTGATTATAGTACTTAGTATTAATTAGATTTCAATCTTTGTACGACAAATATTCTCATCATATTAAATAAAACTTGACATATGTATTAAAATTTTCATGAACACTAATCTCACTTTAAGTGAGTTTTTAAAGGTACGTGTGACCCATTCTTTGCAAAAATCCCTTCTTTGATCTCAGGGTTAAAGTCTAGTCTAAAATTATATTTTTCACCGCACTTCACCTTAGGAATGGAAATGAGGAATCTCTTGTACACTCTCCTCAAAATAATGTTATATAAGTTACACGATATAAGTTATTCATGTTGGGTTCGTTATAATCATAGGGGTATATAAAGTGAAAAATTAAATTTTTTATCAAAAATAAATTTAACCCCTTTGATTCGAAAGTGATTTTAACTATTGTGCTTATTCAAGTGAATATAAATATAAAATCGAATTATACCTTTCGTCCACTTTGATTGTTGTAAGGAATGAAACAATTAATTGTTTATCCTGGACTATCAGAACTCGCAGGGATTCAAGTGTTTACCCTTTATCAGGTCCACAATACGGAAGAGCAACACCAATAAAAATGATTCACTAGTACCCTTTTAATTGTTTACTAATTTAAAACCGGAGTAAATTTTCAACAACAATAAATATTGATTTTTTAAGTTTTTAAAACAATAATATGAAGAGAATAACAAGAAACTGATTTTCTTTTTCTTTCTTTTCTTTTATTGGATAGCAAAAATAGAACACTTTAAATAAAATATTTTTTTGCTCAAATTTTTGAATTCAATTATGTAATTTTCATCCTTCATATATATAGGGTTGAAAATTTTAATTCATTTCCAACTTTTGGAAAGTTTTTCAATTTTGAACTATTTCAAATCCTTATCTTGTAAGGATTCTAAATTTTCCAACAACTCTTCTCTTTTCTCTCTCCTATTGTATGTGAACTAATTTAAAATTACATTAATTATCAAAATTATCTACATACATTGTTAATATTAATCTGAACTTTTCAAATAATATCAAGATAGATATATATCATATATATACTATAATTATATTTATACATAAATTAAATCTTAGTGGCTGATTTTATCCCATAAAATTGGTCACTATATTTATTTATCTATAAATATGTTAATTAAATAAATTATATTTATTTAATTTATTCTCTTCATATTTTAGTGGACTTTTTAAGTGATCCACATTAATTTTGGGTTTGGACTCAAAAATCCCCAAATCAATTCAATCTCAATTTAATCAATCCAATTGATTAATTCAATTTACTCCAATTGGACTTCCTAATCAAATTATGTCTAATTAAATAATTCAATTAGTTAATTGAATAATTTAATTTAACCATTAAATTAAATAGAATCCTTAATTAATTAATTAATCAGTATTAATTAATTAATTTTCAACTATTGGATAAAATCTAAAATTAGAAATGTTACTTTCCATAAACATGTGTGACCCTCTTAGGTTCACTACTAAACTAGTAGTGGGTTTGCAATATTTGCAACTTATAAATAACAATTATTCTAATTAATTAATCCAATTAATTAATTCGCTTAAAATCAACTCCTTAATTCCAAAAACCTCACTATCCATGAAAATACCTAACAAGTAGTCATGACAAATTAGTTTTAGGTGAAATAGCAAGTAAACCTATTTCAGTTGCGAGTACCATACACGTACGGTCCTTTCGACAGCTAATTTCCTGATTGAATTTAAGGTATAGATTATAAGTCGAAATCCTAAATAATTCAATAACTGTGATCCCATTTCAAGTTCAAATGATTTTTGATGAATCACAATTCATACTGTCTTGACCAAAGTTTTTGAATCACGAATTATGAAAACATAGGAGATTCTCTTGTTTAAAAAAAAAACAAGTGTCAAATTCTATGTTGGCCACTGACAAACCTCCATGCACACCAGTGTAACACCTAACATACTCCATTTGTCATTGTCAAGCAATTAGAAGATATATCAAAGTGCTGTAAGATGTACACAAGGCTACCATTGTGCCTCAAGTTTGAGAACTAATCGTGTACTATCGCAACACAGAAATTCTTATTTCGACAGGCAAAGCCTCCAACTAAAAATTTCTTGTGGGGCATGTTCAGTGTACTTGTTTCTTAACAAACACTCACATACATGCACTTACGTCTCTACGCTAATGTCAATGGAATGTGACATTCTCGTCTCATGAGCATGCATCATATGTACGAGTCTTATTGAACTATTTGATATCTCATCTTAAAAAGGTCTCGACTCGGAACTTATTTAATACCAAAGCTTTAGAGGCATGTTCCATGATTACCATTATATGCGCGATCATGCCCCATAACTAAATTTGGTTTAAAAACTTTATCTAATGTGTAGAAATAAAAAATGCAAGACATAATATAAAGAAAATATTTTTTTATTAATATAATTTGTAATAAAATTATCTTTATAAAAGTAAAAAAGTATAATATACCCAATTTAATTGGGGTATTGGGCATCATACTCTAACAATTCATATACACTAAATCTTTTTCATGAAATCTTAAATCACAAATTATTCAAGGAAGTAACTTTTTTACAGGCTTAGCCTTTACCCTTGATCATATAAGATTTAGCCTTCATACTAGTTTTTCGTGTAATTTTGTATCTCATGGAATAAAACCCCTTGTGTTGAAAACCCATTTTTCAGTGAAGCTGCAAAAATAAAATCAAGTCTTAATCCTATATTATATATTTAATTAATTTATAATTTAGTTTTATTTATTCAATTTTGTTTTTTTTTATTATTTTGCAATAATAATTATAGTGATTAATTGTCATAATTAACAAGTAATTAATATTGGTAATAAATTATAATAATTAACAATAATAAATAAATATATTAAAATAATATTACTTGCATAAAATTCAAAAATAAAATACAACATAAATATTAAAAACTAAAATTTAAAAAATAAAATACTACAGAAAATTAAAGACAATAATTTAATAGTCTGGTAAATGCATTTCCGGAAGTTAAGATGATTATAAATGAAAATGATCGCTTTCAAGATTTTCTTACTCGATATACACAAATCAAGAATAAAAATGCTCACTTTACATTTCGAGATGCATTCATTGATCATTTGTTGGATAAATATACTAATTTTGATAATTAAATAACCAAAATGTATTAGTCTTTATATTTAATTTGTGAAAGTTTTTTTATTCTATGCGCAATATATAGTATTTTTCTTTATTGTGATATTAATTGTAATGTTTATCTTTATAATATAATCAATAAATATAATATTAATTATATGTAATTTTTTATTTAATAGAATTAGTAGTACTAAAATATAAATAATTAAATAACTTTATAAAAAATAAATAAGTGATAATTGATAAATTAAAAAATTAAAAATAAAATATTCATTTAGTATAAAATTTAGTATAGTGATTGGAGATGATTTAGGTCAAATTACACCAAATTTGGTGTGGTGGATTGGAGATGGCCTAATGTTTGAGTTTGGAATTCAAGGGTGGCAGGGAGAAGATGACTGGGCAAATCTAAGGCGATGGCAGCTGACGAGGAATGTGAGGGGCTGACACTAACGATGGGGCTTAGGGACCTGGGGTGGCGGGGATAGTAAGAATGGACCTCTTGGTGTTGGGTGGTAGGGTCGGGTGGGCAAGGCTAAGGTCGACGGAAGGAGAGGGGTTTTTGGATGGCGACAATAGTCAGTGGATTGGACGAGGAGGGGTTTATGGGTGGCGATGATGGGAAGGTAGGGATGGGGATGTGGCTAGGCTAGTGGGGGTAGTTGGGATGTGGTAGTGGTGTGGGGGTGCTGGATGGGAGAGGAGGGGGTTGGCGAGTCAGTGGTGTTGGAGTTCGGTGTTTGGTGGTGATGGTTGGATGGAAGAGGAAGACGAAGCAAGAGAAAAACAATGGGGAAGAAGAAATTATAAAAAGAGAAATAAAAATTTAAAATAAGGGAGGAGGAGGAAAAAATAAAAAAATAAAAATTAGTTTATGTTTTTATTTATAAATTAACAAGAATTTTATAATTAAAAAATTAATTATGAAGGAATAGGTGGTGTAAAATATAGTTTTTAACAATTTTAATCATTAATGGTTAAAATAGCACTTACGAAGTAAATTTGAAAATAAATGACATAAAATATTGCTATTTCAGTTTATATAATTGAATAAAGATATTTAAAGTCAAAAAACTTTTAAATTAGGTTTAAAAGAGACACTCTAATATATGGTTATTTTTAATTTTTTACAAATTAAGGTTTTAAGACCATAAAATATTTTTAAATTGGAAATTGGTTTGTGTATCAATTTGTGTAGACACTTTGAGGTCCCTCAAACTCTAATCCACAGCCTTATGATCTTCTGCTCCTTTTTGTTAAATTGAAACTGACTACATATTTGAAGGGCGGTAAAGCCCAAAAGTATGAATGGATTAAAACATAATTAATGGACCACCATAACTCGGCCCACATACAATTCTGTAGACGGATATAAAAACTAACCCATTTACAGAAAGGCCTTTTCTGTAATTCTCCGCAAACCCTGATCTATTTAAACAGCCGCTTCCAATTTCTGGCGTTCTCATTTTACCTCACACCAAAACCCTAGCCTTTGCGTTCCCTCCGCCGCGAAGATGCAGATCTTCGTCAAGACCCTAACGGGTAAGACCATAACCCTGGAGGTAGAATCCTCCGATACCATCGACAACGTCAAGGCCAAGATCCAGGACAAGGAAGGCATCCCGCCGGACCAGCAACGCCTCATATTTGCCGGAAAACAGCTCGAGGACGGCCGCACGCTCGCCGATTACAACATCCAAAAGGAATCCACCCTTCACCTCGTTCTTCGGCTCCGCGGAGGGGCAAAGAAGCGCAAGAAGAAGACCTACACCAAGCCAAAGAAGATTAAGCACAAGAAGAAGAAGGTGAAGCTCGCTGTTCTCCAGTTCTATAAGGTGGATGACTCGGGAAAGGTGCAGAGGCTGAGGAAGGAGTGCCCAAATGCTGAGTGTGGTGCTGGTACTTTCATGGCGAACCATTTTGACAGGCACTACTGTGGTAAGTGTGGACTCACTTATGTCTACAATAAGGCAGGTGGCGATTGAGATTAGCATGTTTTTCTGATGGAAACTTGTTGATGTTATATCGTTAAATCTGTCATTCGCGAAAGAATATTATTTCTATTATCTAGGTATTTTGTTTTGAACTTGAATTTTGTATTTGGGTAATGTTTTGAGACGTGGAATTTAATCTTAAATCATTTCACAGTTAAAGTTGATGATGATGATGATGCTGTTGGAATTGCGATATGAGTATGATTTTTATCTCAGAATTTGTGGTGATATTTGATGAATACTATTTGCCAATGTAAATTTCGATGCTACAGAGAGAGAGAGAGATACTGAGGTCTCTGGTAGGACGACTTAGGACTAACATTTTGGCTGTGTGACCTAAGAAGTTAGTCCAAGTAATAGTAACATTTTGGAAATGTGTTTATATTTTTGCTTTTGTCTATATAGATATATGTTTGCTCAAACACACTTGTTCGTGCTTTAGAGCAGATGAGGTTTTTATCTCTTGGACTTCTACCACGAAATGTTGTAATATTTGTCTAAATTATTATTTTTAGAATTGTTTTGATACTTTGAAAATTAAGGCAAAAAAAATATTTTTAGATGAATGAAGCTAGTTTCACCTGGTTAAACTTTCGCCTTAAAATGCAGCACATACAATCAATAGGAGCAGCCGGCGGGGAATGAAATCAAATGCGGTTTTGTTACCATCCGGTCTAAATAAAAAAATTAAATATATTATGCAAATTAATGTAGTGGTATTTATTCAAAGGCCTAGTGGACGTGTACTGATTTTTGATGTTAAATATCTATAAATCGAAATAGAATTTTGGAGTGATCCGAGCTAAATAAACGGAAAAACAATTGTTATATGCACCTACGCCCTGAGCTCCATTTCTGTGAGGCCATGCGCCACGACAAAGGAATCTAATCTTTGCTCCTCCATGCTAAAACAAATAAACGACATAACAAGAAACTGGTTTAATTACTTGGGATGATGAGACAGCGTGACTGAGCAGTTAATTTAACCAAATCATTTTGTATATGTAGTTTGGAGAAAAGGCTTTTGCCACTGGAAACCGAACACCGCCATGCTTGCTTGATTGCCTTCTCCAATACCTTGAGAATTGGATAGCCCCGTATTATATATAACCAAACAAAATAGGTGGCTTTCAAAGGAGACGCAGCTTTTCCTTGTAGTGATTAATATAGTTAAAGTGGTGGGTGGTGGGTGGTGGCTTTTCCTAAGCATGCCTTTTTTGTGGCTGAATGGAATCATTTGATATTAAGTTAAATCGTCACCTCACCGGAAAAGAGAAATTGCCACTCATGAAATTCATGGGGTTGCCCCAACTGTGTGGTTTGATGAGCTTCAAGTTTGATGGGTTGCGATTCAATCACTTAAAGTCCATTGTCGTATATCTAGGGCAAGAATTCACAGACACAGTTCGCATGTCTCCATCCTGTCCAGCGACCTGTCAAACCATGTTTATACTCCAAAAAAATTATTGGCGACATTCATATCGTTTTAATTTAAAAGAAAAAAAAGACCTAAAAGATAAAACTTAAAAATGCCTATTTTACCCACCTTTACTCATTTAAATGAAACCTTTTCTTCCAATTAAGTATTGAATATTAGTGATTGGGTGTAAATTGGTATGAACTTTATAGTTTACAGAGCAAAATAATGCACTTGCGAGTTTTGAAAAACACAATTTTAAGAGTTTGGAGGGCTATCGGAATCTTTTGCGCATTTCATAATGAAAGATTATGGTTAGGGTGTAATCGAAGCGAATCGAGGCGAATAGGAAAAAGTTCGAGTTCAGCTCGTTTTGAATTTTTCATAAGTTCGAGCTTGATTCGAGCTCGATTTAAGCTTTTATAATTAAATTTGAGCTCGTTTGTTTGAAAATTATTAAGTTCGCGAATGACTCAAATTTAATTCGAGTTTGATTCGTCAAGCATAAAATCGATTTCAAATTCAAACTCATTTTTGAGTTCTCTAAGTATACAATCGAACTCGAACTCAATAAATACATTTCATTTCAAAAAAAAAAAAAAAACATATTTTATTTTATATTTAAATCTATGTTTGTTATTATTAATTGAAATTCTTAATTTATGAATTATATTAAATATAATTAATATATAAAATTTTAGTTTATTAGTATAGTTTACTATCCTAAGATTTAGAATTGAATTTTAGTTGATTAGACTAAATATATTATTACATATTTATATTTTTATATTTTTATATTTTAAAACAAAATAACTATCTAATCTTCTAACTAATTTAATCTAAATGTATTATCTTGAAGTATGATATTTGATTAATTTTTATTTTATTATTTTATATTTTTATTCTTCTTTTATCTTAATTTTTATTAATTATTTTAAGTTTGACTTTTATTTTTTATTTAATTATTCTAAATAATGGTTATGTAGTATATTATTAAATATTGTTTATTATACTAAGTTTATTATTATTAACTTAATTTTTTTTTAATGATGTAAAGTGTAGGTAGTATATAAAATTTTTGATTGATTATTATAGTTTATCATCTTAGAATTTAGAATTTAGTTTTTTTTTAATTACTCTAAATTTATTATTCTCTATTTATATTCTTATTGTTAAATATTTTAAATGCAGCAAATTTATTCAGCATTTCCAAATTTATTTCTATTCCCATATAATTTTATTTTTATATACTAATCATTAATCTACACTTATTATTATTAATTGAAATTCTTAGTTTATAACTTATTTTAAATATTATTAAGATATAAAATTTTAGTTTATTATAATAGTTTATCATCCTAAAATTTAGAATTGAATTTTAGTTGATTAGATTAAGTATATTATTACATATTTATATTTTTATATTTTTTAAATTTTAAAGCGAAACAACTATCTAATTTTGTAACTAATATTATTTTAATTGTATTATCTTAAAGTATGATATTTGATTACTTTTTATTATTTTATATATTTTAATTATTCTAAATTGATGGTTCTATAAAATATTATTAAATTTTATTTATTGCTTTAAGTTGATTAATTAAATTCATTATTTTTTATTTTTATTTTTATTTTTAAATATATAAAATTTATTAATTTCAAATAGGTCATACTGTAGATGTTTCATAAATCATACTAACAATTGAATTTATTTGATTAACCTAATTTTATTAATTATTTTAAATTTATATTTTTATTTTATGAATTATCTTGGTTATATATAATTAATTAATTATTTATTCTAAATATACCATTATAAGATTTGTATTGATTAATATAAATTTATTATTCTTTATTTATATTTTATATTTTTAAATGTATGAAATTTATTAATTTCAATTAGGTCATACTCTAAATGTTTCATAAATCATAATAAGAGTTGATTTTATTTTATTAGCTTAATTTTATTAATTATTCTAAATTTGTATTTTTATTTTATGAATTATCTTAGTTATATATAATTTTTCAATTAATTATTCTAAATATACCATTATAAGATTTGGATTAAATTTTATTTATTGATTATGTTAGTTTTTAAAGAATATTTTAACATATTTAATTATACAAAAATGTAGTTGGCTCAATGGTGCTAGTTTTCACATTTTCTTTTAAGGTATTGTGTTTGATTCAATTGGAAAATTGTGTTTAAAATTTTTATAATTTTATTGAACCTATTATCGAACTTCTAAACGAGCCGCTTGCGAACATGTTTGTGAACTTATCAAACAAGCCAAACTCGCGAATAAGCTCGCGAATATATAAACAAGCCTAGGTCGAGCCCGAGCTTGCGAACAGACTTGCGAGCATATAAACGAGTCGAGCTCGACCTCGCGAGCATATAAACAAGCAGGCTCGCGAGCTAACGAGCCAAATACTATTAGACTCAAGTTCAACTCGATAAAATTTTCGAGTTCGGCCTCGATTCGATAAAGTTATCGATTGATCTCGAATAAAAAAATTTTCAAACCGAAATTCGAATAGCTCGCGAGCAGTTTGATTCATTTACAACACTAATTATGCCACCATGAGAAATATGAAAAGCGAGGAAAAACGTTAGGGACAAAGATTGTGAATTATTTAGACAACATGACGTTGAGTTTTGCATTTTGTGAATAAGTAAGTGACTTCACTCATGAACTTATAGGTCTAAGTCTCAGATCCGTAACTTTTGAAATCCTCTCATCACTTTACCATAATTTATCAGTTTCAAAAACTCATCTCCTCCCCCACCTGAGTAAAAGGGTAAAAAACAAAGAAAAAAAACAAAGAATAAGAAGAAGTTCATCTCCTGATACAGGCACCAAAAAGGAGAAAAGGATATAGTTCAACCAGGGCGAGCCATTGCTAGTAATTTGAATCGACAATTTGAAACTCTAGAAGAGTACATGTTCAAATGTCAGGTTATTTACAGTCACCTCCCTTGAAATCTTGACTTTTAACATTCATTTTTTTTTCAGGTTTGAATATTTGACAAAAACCTCATCTCTAATACTTTGTATCCAAAACTTTGATAATAGTAAAAATTTAATAAATTTTCTCTATAAAACATAAAATAACCTTATCACCATACTTTTGGGAAAAAAAAAAACATAAGCATAACTTTCAAAAGACTAATTGGTAGTATTTTTACATCATACTTTTTTTTTTGAAGAAAATAATGAATTAGACCAAAATATATTTAGGAGGTCTCTTCAATGATAGAAAGCGTATAAGCTAATTTTTGTACATAAGAAATAAACATAATTTTCATAATTTTATTCACAATTTTTCACATGCATAATTCTCGAAGTGGAGCAAGAGAGTGAGCATTATAATGGCCATCTTTAGTAATATTAGTATATCTGTTTTAAAAAAATCAAAAGGGGCATATTTTCAATTGCATTATTTTTATATAAAATAAACAATACTATATATTTGTATATTGTTGAACCTCAAATCAAATTTCGGTCTCACATTACTTTCAAAATAATGCATTTTGAAAGACTATCTCGTTTAATAATTTTCAAATTATTTAGTTATTTAAAAAAGCCAACTTACACTCTTTATTTCAGAAAAAATGTGGCTAAGACTTTAAAATTGATAATTTATTTATTTTGAAAAATTAATGCATTATCAAAGGCTAATTTTTTTAGTTATTATGTATTGTTTTTTCATATTAAATTATTAAATAATTTTCAATTATTAAAGAGGGGATGTTTTTTTTTTTTTTTGATATAATACACACACATGATGGTTGATTCTTTTGTTTTCGAATTACTTGTTGAACTGAAATATTTAAAATAGAATTGAACTAGTCACGCATTAAACTTTTGCCCGTTATTCTACTGATTTTGTATATTCTACATTTAGTAGGCAACATCCATACTCAAAATATTTTATTTTATTTTTAAAATATTACCCTACTACTCCATGGATAAGAATTAGAATAGATGTTGTTGAGGGGAAAATGATAGCAATATGTTTGCACAAAAAAAATCCTTTCTTTTTCCTTGGTTTTTAATAATTGACGCAATAAGCGCATGTAATACTCCTTCCCGAAAAGCAAAGCAAAGAAAAGAAAATCAAGTAAATTGGTCGTCGGTCAAATCAGAAATTATTGGGCAAAGGCAAAGGAGTGGATGAGGTAATTAAAAATATTCCCCTTGGTAACTTGGCAGGGAGCAATAATATTGTTGCTTGGATTTGGATTTGGATTTGGATTTGGAGCTGTCTCTTTGGCAAAAAGAGAGAACGGTTGATGTTATTGGAGCGTTTAATAATATATAAAGAAAGGAGGTGTTGTGGGACGACAAACAAAAGAGTAAAAGGGTTTGAACGGTCAAAAAGCAGAGAGGCTGAGAGCAAAAAAGAAAAGCACCCACCACCAGCTGCTTCCTGCCGCAGGAATACTGCTACTGTACTCTTATTAGTAGTACTAAAGGAATTTCATTTCATTTCATTTCGTTTCGTTTCGTTTCAGTTTTCACCATTTAATTAAAATATACACACAATACATTTACTGCATTTGTTTTTTAATGTTTTCGTTTCTCCTCTTTTTTGTTGACTCACTTTCTTCAAATACCGTCTCATATCCCACTTTTTTCCTTAAAGAAAGAAAGAGGACCAACTCTTGGAAATTGGTCAAACATTCTTGCCTGGAAGTTGCAATTTTTTGGTGATGCACCGCTTGCCAAGTTTCACCCGCCGAAGCTGTCTGCTTTCTTGTTATTTCCTCCTCCTCGGTAAATTTTCCTTTTATTTTTTTTTCCTTTTTACTTGTTCTTGGTCTGATGGATATTTGGAAGGGTTTTTGAGCTGAGATTATTTCAGTGACAATACTCGCTGCATTTTTGTATTTTATTTCTTCGACTTGCTTCTCTGATTCTTCTATTTTTCGTTGGAGATGCGCGTAATATCTCAAAATACTCGAATGTATTTACTAGGTGATCGTGATACTTGTTTACTCCTCAGATCTCGTTGTCTGATATTCTTTTGCCTTTTTGTTTCTCCACATTCTTTTATGCAACTGTATGGAGCTTGGTGCACTGGGATCTTACCTGTTGTTTTGTATTGTATTTTTTGAAAACATTAGCATATTATGCCATTAGGTTGGTTGCGTTTCGATTAAGTCTTTTGTTATGTATTCACTACCATAGTTGAAGTTGAACTTAACTCGTGGGATTTGCCCCTTTAACTGATCCATATCTATGAAATTTCTGTTTTGTTCTTAACCTCTTTAATATTCAAAACTCAAATATCGATCAACTTAGTCATCTGAGAAACGAGTTTCTGCATATTTTCATCCAGCATGCACAAGCTAGCTCAGAAGAAAAAATAAAATTACAGCAATGCTTGCTCAATTTGATTATACTATGTATCTATATACATGATTAAAATGCAGAATATGAGTAGAATGTAAATTTCTTAGTGGATTGTTTTGTAGTTTGACCTAATTAAGATAAGGACCAAACTAATTTGAGATTATGCATTTTTGTGGAGTTGTTGCTGTTAATGAACTCCATCTTTATTGTAACTCAACTACTGATTTATTGCTGATAGGTTCTTAATCCTACTTCTTTATCTGAGCTGGTTTATTTGGTGTGAAAACCTGCACGGTTTTCTACAATAAGAAAAGAATGGCCTCAATGAGTGTTGCTCCTGCATCTGGTGTTAGAGATCCTAGTGGAAAAACCGCTGGTCTAGATAGGTTGCCAGACGAGATGAATGACATGAAGCTTAGAGATGACAAAGTATGTGACCTTGTCTTTATTTGTCATTCCATGTTCTATTAAATTGTTTAGCACAAAGCCCACATTACATAGACATGATAACTATGATTATCCTTCGCAGGATACGGAGCCTGCTGTTGTAGATGGTAATGGAACAGAAGCTGGTCATATAATTGTGACAACAATTGGTGGCAGAAATGGCCAGCCAAAGCAGGTGAAATTCGGTGCTTAGATTCTGGATTAAGCTAAATATGGTAAGATTTTTATCTAGTCTAATATTTGTTTGTCCTTTGCTTTATTAGACAATCAGCTATATGGCTGAGCGTATCGTGGGGCAGGGATCTTTTGGAGTAGTGTTTCAGGTAAGCTGTTGTTGATTTTGCGATATTTTCATGGTAAAACAAAAATAATTAGTGGTTTCCGCATGTTCACAGTTAAACATTTCTTAAATCTTCTATAATATTGTTGTGCAGGCCAAATGTTTAGAAACTGGTGAAACTGTTGCAATTAAAAAAGTTCTTCAAGATAAGAGGTACAAGAACCGTGAGCTGCAAACTATGCGTCTCCTAGACCACCCTGACATTGTGTCTTTAAAGCATTGTTTCTTTTCAACGACTGAGAAGGATGAGCTTTTCCTTAACTTGGTATTGGAGTACGTTCCTGAGACTGTTCATCGGGTGATTAGACATTATAACAAGATGAGCCAGAGGATGCCTATGATATATGTGAAACTTTATGCTTATC
The DNA here is from genome assembly GCA_019321725.1 of Paulownia fortunei. Classification (NCBI taxonomy): domain Eukaryota; kingdom Viridiplantae; phylum Streptophyta; class Magnoliopsida; order Lamiales; family Paulowniaceae; genus Paulownia; species Paulownia fortunei. The sequence goes on from CM033116.1 coordinate 97,337, forward strand.
AGGTATGCTTTGACTTGCATTAGTATTTAGTATTGTTGACATTTTGCATTAAGCTTTAGTACTTAAATTCAATGTTTTAAACTACAGTGTGTTTACAGTTCAAATCCTTTTCTGAGTTAAAGCTGTTTCCCTGGCAGATTTTTAGAGCACTGGCTTATATCCATGGTACTATTGGAGTATGCCACAGAGACATTAAACCCCAAAATTTGTTGGTAAGTTAATATGTGGTCATGTTGTCAAAGGGGAATTATGTGCACCCCCCCCAAACCCACTTTCATTATGACAAAGAACAAGGATTTCTGAATCATTGGTTTCCGTGCATGCGACTCAGGTTAATCCACATACACACCAGGTGAAACTATGTGATTTTGGAAGTGCCAAAGTATTGGTTCGTATTATTATTTTTCTTTTCCATTCGATCAAAATCTCTCTTCCCATTCCTAATGATGTGGTCCATCTTTTCACTTCTTACTTGGCTAAATTTTATAGGTTAAAGGAGAGCCAAACATTTCTTACATATGTTCAAGGTATTATCGAGCTCCAGAACTGATATTTGGTGCGACAGAGTATACTACTGCCATTGACATCTGGTCTGCAGGGTGTGTTTTGGCTGAATTGTTGCTTGGACAGGTTGGTGATTCTCAGTTGTCTTTTTCTTCAATTGCTTAGATCACATGGTTGCTATGTTTTATTTGCTGAAAAAAGTTCTGCATGGACATTTCAGCCCCTTTTTCCTGGTGAGAGTGGAGTGGACCAGCTTGTTGAAATCATTAAGGTAATCATAAGGCAAAACAGTCCTATGATTTATTCTTTTGGTCATTTATTGATTTGAAAAATTGGATTTTATTTTAATAAGATTACATTTCTATCGGATTAGATAGTCCCTTAAGTTTTATGTACTGTAAGCAAATAGGTTCTCAGTTTAGAGACATTTATCTGCGTGTAGGTCCTGGGCACTCCAACAAGGGAAGAGATCAAATGTATGAACCCCAATTACACCGAGTTTAAATTCCCTCAAATAAAAGCTCATCCATGGCACAAGGTAATAGAGATATTACTACTTATCCACCTTTAATGTGAGTGTTCCGTGTAATGTGATCTGATGCTCTTTTCTTCTTCAGATATTTCACAAACGCATGCCCCCAGAGGCTGTGGATCTTGTTTCAAGGCTACTGCAGTATTCTCCAAATCTGCGATCCACTGCTGTGAGTAAAATAAGATTCGTTAAGTACGTAAAAGAACAGTCCTGTTAACATTTGTGGTGGTCGGGAATTCCCTAAATGTTGGACAGTATTTAGACATTAAGCTTCTTCAGTAACATACTATGTAGTTGTCTGCAAGTTTTATTGGCTGGGTTGTGCAAATTTATTGATTCTTAATAGATTGAATGTAAATGGGCTTTGGTTGTGGTATTGTAGGCTCTTGGGAGAGATTCTCCTTTTCTTTTTATTCTTTTCCAGTTTAATCACTATTCTCTCTCTCTCTCTCTCTCTCTCTCTGAGTGACCACACATGCCCTTTGTGTAAGATTTTGCAGCTCATGCAAGGCATTTGGTTGATCATTCCCACATAATTTTCATTGAAATTAATAACTGTGTTAAGACTTCATTATCATGATTTTCACTTGTGGTTGCTTTTTGTTTATGCAGTTGGAAGCATTGGTCCATCCATTCTTTAATGAGTTGCGTGATCCAAATGTTCGCCTACCAAATGGACGATTCCTTCCTCCTTTGTTCAACTTTAAGCTGCATGGTTAGTTCTCCTTGTCAGATGCTTATTTTTTGCTACCTAGTGTTTTATTTTTTCTTTTGCAAATTAGGTATGCCATAAATATCATTTATTTGAATTGCTCTATCTGCTTCTATTATTAGAACTCAAGGGCGTGCCTATGGAGTTGATGGAGAAGTTGATCCCAGAGCATGCCAGAAAGCAATGTGCATTCCTTGGACAGTGATATGCTTTGTGGTCTTTATATTCTCTATATCAGCAGACATTTGCGACTGAGATAATGAGACTAAACTGTAGCAGTGTTGAAAATCTTCTTTCTTCTCTTGGTATCCAAGTTTCTTGAAATGATTGAATGATTGTAGCAGCAGTACAAGGTTTTACTTAAGGTATCTCCAATGATGGGCGGGTATCTGATCATTTTTTTTTATGACAAATTGTAATGGGTTGTTGAATTGAAGCTGACTATATTATTTTGTTTCCTTTATGGGGGTGACATCCCTTTAGTGTTGTAATTGTAAATATAAACAGAAATAACTTGGCTGATATTTGAAGTGTGTCCAGATATCGTGCAATCATACTTGGTTCCACAACAATATATGCAGCTTATAAATTGTACGGCAACATTTATATTTAATGCTTGTGACTTACTGACAACACATTGTTATGATTCATGAAAACATCGGGCTGGGAGGTTGTTATGTGGTGCTTATGAAAACATAGGGGATGGTTTACTATTAGATTTTAAACGTTGTTTGCATCACAAACCCTGTATGTAGTGTTATATTTTCTCGTTAATATTTTTTGTTACTGAAACTGAAAGAAATCTGTTTCCTAGAAAGACATAAAACCAAAGGACCTGTGCTGCTTTTACATATTCTACACTTTATCCTACCTTACCAAACCCCCCAAAAATGCTGATTATGCTGATTGCATACATTTTGTGTATGTAATTTTTGTTCTTGAGCTTTAAGGAAGCCAAAATAATACTCCATACTACATTAAAAGGTAAAGATTTGAAAAAAAAAAATAATAAAAATTTAAGTAACAATTGTCTAATGCTATTATATATAGAATTGAAGTGGGTTAAATGTTGGTATGTCATGATCTATCAAGTGACCACTTAAAAATTTTCAATTGTCCTAGCCTCACTTACACTTTCGCATATTTTGTTACAAACACATAAAATATTCAAAATATTATAGTAATTAAACTAATAAGATACATGCATCGAATGAGTCAGGATCACTAGTATTTAAATAGATCCTTACTTTACATTCTTACTGGGTTAAATGTTGGAGATGCTACCTATTTTGTATCAGGTAAATAAATGTTATGTTAATGTAACTAAATGTTTACATTTTTTTTTTTCGGCGATGTTCAGTTATTTATGTAGGCTACAGTTTCAGTTTTGGCCCTCTTCAATTCTGTATGGTATAGATAATTATGTTCTAATCGAGAAGGATTTATTCAGAAATTGAGCAACATAAAAGGGCTACAGAAACAGGGGGTCCGTTGTGAGGTATATAGTAACTACGTTTGGGACCAGAGGAAGTGGGAAGTTAAGGGAAGAACATGGTGGCTTACATCCCCTTGTTGATATCTCTTTTTTCTCCACACTAAGAAAGCCCAGAGTCTTGCATGAAATTGGTTCGGTTATATTTTTGCATCAAAACCATTAAAAAAAATGTGAATGGCGCAGAGAATTCCGCAGGAACTTCCACTATTAGTTTATATATCGATTAATTCAGCCTTCCCACTTGTTGCATGTCTTTCCAGATTTTATTGGTATCAGCAAGTTGATTTTAGTGCTCAGTTTGGTTACTTATACAAAAACTCTTTAAAGTTTAGCATTCACATTTGACATTTCACGTCTTTTCACTCATTTGTCGACATTCATAAATCTTGTTTCTGGTTTGGCTCCTGCCTTTTCAAGATAGTGAAAATAGCATCCGTAGCGAAGTAATTTTCACTGCAACAGCGACAAATTCTGCTGTGCTGCTAAAGAGAATGTTGGGATTTCGAGTGTTTTTACTCATCTTTTATTTCATATCCCGTGGGCATGCAAGATACCATCACCGTCGTATAAACCACAAGCATCATTCACACCATGCTTCCCAATTTTCAATGCCCCCTTCTCTTCCCCCTGAGGCTTCAGGCCCATCTACTGATGAAAATTGGAACAATTATACGGTCATCTATGACGTGAGAATGTTTGGTGCTGTTGGTGATGGTGTAACAGATGACACTGAAGCACTCAAAACAGCGTGGGACGCTGCCTGCCAAACTGATTCTGGGGTCTTACACGTTCCCTCCGGTTACACTTTCATGATTCAGTCCACTATATTCACTGGTCCTTGTCAAAGCGGCTTCGTTTTTCAGGTGACTCTCTCTTATCCAGTTTCATTGAAGAACTCATCTCCTCCTCTCCCCTTTTGGCATAACTTTAGTTTTACTAGCAAAACTAATCAAATATAACAATTTGTGTACTCTTTGTGTCTTCGAAAAGGTTGATGGAACAGTAATAGCCCCTGATGGACCTGACTCCTGGCCGAATAATTACAGCAGGCGCCAATTGTGAGTGGTGAAAGTCTTGGAAAGGCAAATCTTTCGCTGGTTCAGTAATAATTTTCTGAATTGAATCGATCTTATTGCAGGCTATACGGTTCTATATGAGCAATAATCTGACAGTCCAAGGAATAAAGATCAGAAATAGCCCACAGTTCCACTTCAGATTTGATAGCTGCAAGAATGTTCATATAGAATCAATTTACATAACTGCTCCAGCCTCAAGTCCCAACACAGATGGGATTCATATAGAGAACGCAAACAATGTAGAAAGATATAATTCAGTAATCTCCAATGGTTAGTTCAACGCTGTTCATGTCTGTGTGCGCTCAAGTTTCTCTTGATCTCATCAGACAACTGTTTTCCTGGTGATGACTGCGTGTCACTAGGATCAGGTTGTTATGATGCAGACATTAAGAATATCACATGCGGACCAAGCCATGGCATCAGGTAAGTAATGGCTATTCAATATTGTTTTATATCCTACAATTCATGAAATCTCCATTTGCTAGCATTATGTGTTTTTCCCCGAGTTTTAAGCCCATTTTTTCTTGATTCAGCATAGGGAGTTTAGGCAGCCACAATTCACGTGCCTGCGCGTCCAACATTACAGTGAGGGATTCCGTGATAAAGAATTCAGATAATGGAGTAAGGATCAAGACATGGCAAGGAGGTTGTGGAGCTGTATCAGGTGTGACATTCGACAACATTCACATGGACAATGTTAGAAACCCCATCATAATAGATCAGTTCTACTGCATCAGTAAAGATTGCACCAATCACACCTCAGCAGTATATCTATCCGATATACAGTATATGGGGATCAAGGGAACGTATGATATCAGAAGCCCTCCAATGCATTTTGCTTGCGGTGATTCAATTCCTTGCACAAACATAACTCTTTCGGACGTGGAGCTGCTTCCGGCTAAAGGAGATATGGTGTTGGACCCCTTCTGCTGGAATGCTTATGGAGAACTGCAAACATTAACGATTCCGCCAGTTTCCTGCTTGTCAGAGGGCATTCCGCGGTCTATTTTGGAAAATGATATTGGGTATTGCTGAAAGAGTAGATTTTGGTGGTCTGGCATAATATATGCATACAGGATAAAATAAGTGATGGCTCATGTTATGGTATGTGAAGGTGATAGAGGAGGGGCATATTATCAATCCCACTTCATCATTTGTTATTATTTAGATGTCTGTCTTGAATATCATCTTAACTTTGCTTGATTTGGTTGATGCAGCAACCACCTACTGAACTGCTACATTCTTGTTGTCAGCTGTTTCAGAGTGCTGCATCCTGTCAGTTCATGACTCAATAGTTTTCTCCCCCGCCTGATAAATTGACATCAAGTTTTTCCGCATCCATCGAGTGTTTGAGGCCAAAAGTATTGTGCGTAAAATCCAAATAAATTAGGAAGAAAAAGAAGGGGAGAGAACAATGTATAATTTTGTAACTACTTCTACTTGATACTCTTTCTGAAATCCTTTCTATCCTTTTCTTTTGCTCACTAAAGTTGAAAACTAAATTAATACACAACTCTGAAAGGGTAATATCTGTACCCTCCATAAAAAGCGATTGCGGTGAGCGTGGATCGAACACGCGACCTTCAGATCTTCAGTCTGACGCTCTCCCAACTGAGCTATCCCCGCTGCTTGTTATGGTTTTGAATATATATTAGTTACAAATTAATGTTTCTACTCATAAAATTGCAACCTTTTAAGGTGCTACGTGCTTAAGCTTACTTGCATAATGTGGGGAAGAAGAAGGATGAATAAGGTGCCCTCACTTGCTAAGCTATCATTTAAAAAAACAAAGGGAGATCATTTAAAATTTGAGAATCAAATTTTTAGCTTAAAACAAATGGTATGATTAGTACATAGGAATTAAATGAAAATTAAATGATCATTCCAGTCCATTTTCATAGGAATTTTTATTTTCAAATCTGTGACATTAGTCATTTCTTTGCTTATCCCTCCATTTCTCATGGTTTTATATGTTTTCAATCATTTATAAATGAAATTTATATTTATTTTTGACAAATTATCCTCACCTATCTGATTTTGATAAAATTATTCTTACAAAAAATGCTATACCAAATACGAAATTGAATTAATAAGATTATTATCATTTTTTTTTATTTGATAATTTATTTAATCTTTTTTGAAAAAAAAATAAAAAGTAATAAAATAATTGAAAATTTAAAAATAAAATCATAATTGTATTTCTTATTTTTTATTTTTTGAAGTTTTGGTAAGTTCAAAAATAAAAAATAGTATAAAAATAATTAACGAATATAAAAATATTGTTATAAAGTATATATAAAAAGATGAAAAATTATAATTTGTTATTTAATAAGATTCACTAAATTGAAACAAAAAACCGAAATGGAACCAAATACCGAATATTTGTAAAAACAAAAATCCAATATTGAATTGAATTTTTAGGCTCAATTTTATAAGTACCAAATTTTCGATTTTGGTCACCGTCAATTGATTTATCAAGCTATAAACACCCCTATTCTTGAATGGATCAAATATTTTTTTAAATAATACTACTACTAAAGAATTGAACTCAACGTATCCAATTTTCAACCAGACTTAGAAATATAATATTTAAAAAATATTTTCATTAAAAATAATTTCATTCAATTCCCACAATTTATTTTTAGTTGAAGTCAAACAATAATGATTATTCGATTCCTTTTTTATTTTTTTGTAGATACCAAGCACATGAAAACAATACTTATATTATTCAGTTTCTAAACTAATTCTATGCTTATTTCCATTCCTAAATATTACTCCATATCTAGAGAAATTGTGATTAAATATTAAACATCTATCTGATCAAGAGAGAGTTTCAGATCTTAATATTGATTAGGGAAGACAAGGGTTTGCTTTCTGGCCCAACAGGAAATGTTATCAGTCAAGTTCATTTTAATTTGCATGGCCCTAGAACTAAGTAGTATACTCTGACAAAACATTTAGCATATGCACTGAGTTTTCTCTACAACAGTAATAATCATGAACATATATATAAACACACAGCATGAATTTGTTTACTATGTTACTGTATTATATATGGAGTAGTATACTGAAGTTGGGCAACATTAAAATTCTTGACTTACAACAGCATATAATAGTTCGCTTGTACACTTGCAAATTAATGGAAAACTAGGGATGAAGAGTCCCAAAACCAGGTCTGAACATCAACTTGTACATTGGCAAAGTATTTGTCGGAATGCTTGCCGGCCGAGACACTAGTTATGGTTGTTCTTGAGCTCCATTTCCCATCTGCTTGCGGCTGTGTTTGTGCTCCGTCGTCCTCAACCAGTTGCAAACTCAATATTTCATGGGGGTGTCCAAAAAGAGCTCCTATCAGCAACACTAACGATGCCATTAATTCCACCTCAATATGTTTTAGCCCAGAAACTGATTTGATGTATAAGACTAAACTAATAGTCCATTAGTACTACAATTCATCTGACAAACCGATTGTTCTATTTATAGGCACAAAAATTCATAGCCAGCTTAACTGTCATTGGAATTTCTGGAACACGAAATATATTAATCTGGAACCCTTTTTGCAATTGTTATTAGTTACTTGGGGAGAACATCTATGTGACACTTGGAATTACTGAATTACCCTTCTCCTTTCAGCTTGCACGTAAGTATCAGTTACGGGAAAGCGAGGATAACATATGTGGGGCTTATTTAAACGTGAGAAAAATAAAAGGAAAGAAACAAAGAAAGAGAGAGAAAAATGGTACCAGGCACAAATTTGGAATTGAGAATTCTCGAAATGTTGCTTCTTTCTTGCAGGCTGCAGCATATATGTTGGTCATGGAGTATTGGAAAAGAAATCCAATTTTTTTTTTTTTTTTTTTTATGTTTGATGCATTTATTCTTTGCCATCTATTTTTCCTTAGGAGTTGGCCAACCGCATGCAGACTTGGGGGAAAAAAAAAAGCCGAGTCAATTAGCCAGAGAGTTGTACAACATTTATTCTATGACATGCAACCAATTCAAACAACTCCTCTAATGTTCATGTTGTGATATTGTCTATAATTATATAGTATGAAAAAATGGCTAAAGAAGTAAGCATTTGTCAATCTGTTCATGATCATCAATCCCGATGCTTTACTTCCCACAGATGGAAATTAAACGCCCTGGAAGATTATAACCAAAAGCTCCATAATCACCTGCTCAGTCCAAAAGACCACGATAGCTTAAGGCTTCAGATGAACTATAATAGATGATTTTGCTCCTCGCTTTTCTTTAAATGCGTGTATCAGATGTACATGTGAGTCATGTTGTTTGGTTTCTTCGCCTCCAGTTGGGCCAGAAACTCTAGCACAGCTCAACTTGAGAGCTGTTTTTGAGCTTCTTTAGTTGGCTTTCTTGATGGCTGGAGGGACTAGAGTTAATTTAGAATAGCAAGTAGCCAGTATGCAATCCTGAGCAGGAATGACAAATTAAGGCGAGGGTGGATTTTGCTTCAGACAATGTTATTTGTTGCCTTACGTGAGCCAAGCATTGACCTGAGTTTTGTATAGGTTATTTGTTTTCATTCACGTTCCTTAGCTTTTTCTAATGTAAATTCAAATATTGTACAACTGTATATTGTGCTGTTTGATAGATTTAATTCTTAACTTATCACGAACTTGTGTTTTGTTGTATTATGGGAAACAGTGGAAAAGGGTATTGTTTGATTATTGCACTTTTACTGCTTTCTTTTCCATCGTGCCCCCAAAAGAGAAGGGGTTACTGTTTTTTTTTTTAAATAACTATTTCCCATGTTATTGGGCTTAAAAACTGTTTTAGTGGTAAAGTGTGTGGGGGTTGGAGAATTATAGTTTGACATTTGAGAATTAAAAGATAGATAATATGATGGCCGTTCTGGTTTTGACATTCAGCATTTTGATATTTAAAAGGTATGGGGTAGTTGTATTTGAGGGGTGAACTCCTTAAGTTCTCAAGAAGATCGTAGGGCTCCTCATGTGTTTTGCCTATAAGAGTTCCGTTAGCGGCTGTATCCATTAAATTTCAGGTTGCGCCGCTCAATCTATTATAAAATGTCTGAACTTGCAACCATTTTGGCAGACAATGATGAGGGCATCTTCTCAACAAATCCTTATACCTTTCCCATACCTCATGCAATGATTCCATGTCATATTGGGTGAATGTAGTGATGTCATTCCTCATATTTTTCATCTTAGCTGGTGGGAAGTATTTTGCTAGGAATGTTATGATACATGATAGAATACTAGTGGTTTTTGGTGAAGATTTTAGAATGTAAAAATGCTGCTGCGTTTCATTGAGATATCAACATAAAGGAAAGAGCGTTTTGTAATGAGTTGTTGGATGCTGGAGGTACGATTCCAAAAGAAGATGATAAATTTTGGAAACGCGTTTTGTTATTTCAATACAGTGAAGGACAGTTTTGGGATTAACGAAAAAAGTCATATGGATGTGGATGAGAGCAGAGGTGTATGGTTATTATTTGTTTCCACTGGAGAAGGGAAGGTATCGCGAACGCTAAATATTAGATGCAGACCCTGGTTGGCTTTGGTTCCCCTCGTCTTCCCAAATCCTCTCACCATCCATACTTGAAGTCGACGAGGATTACGAGCAGACCAATTTGCAGTCTGAAAAGGCAGAGCAAAATAAGCCTCAGAAACACTTGGCCAGCCCTCTCACTTGCACTTTTCGGCTCCGGTTTCTTTCTTGGTCCCCTCATAGATGGATTACATTCAAGAGTAAATCTTGTAATCTACCAAAACGGGGCGATTGATATTGGTCCTCTTCACACTAATATATGGGTAAGCAAGTCCCTAAACCCTTTTGCCAACATTCATACACTAAATACAGAATACTGCTGTTTGTTGGTGCTTAATGTTGGTTGGTACTTGGTAGGTGCCTCCTTTACTTGGACTATTTTACTGCACTGTGGGGTTATTGCAACTTATTTTTGATGAAAAGTTCTCTACCGAGGCACCTCCCCAAGGTAGCGCAGATAAAGCAGCTGCTTCATTAATGTGAGTGTTTCTTGTGCGCTTACCAGTATATATATTTTCATGCTATTGTCCACTTATAGAATAGAATCGTGTTCTGATTCTCATGAGAAATATTGGTCATTTTCAGAGCCCTGGTTCTGTTCATTGAATTAAGTGCTGAATTGTATAAAGCTGGAGTGCCAGACAACATTGAAGCCTACATATTATTTGCAGCGGCAGAAGTAGTATGGCTATTGCTGGATAAGACCAGGCTGGGATTTGCACTTGCTTGTCTTGTAGGCATTTGTTGCCCACTGGCAGAAATTCCGATAATGAAGTAAGATCGATCGATTGATCCACGTACCATTTCCTCTTCTTCTTCTTCCTCCTCCCAACCCACCCCCCACCCCCTCTCCCTTTTTTTAATGCTATCTAAGAAACCAGATGATCTTTCCATTTTATTTTTTCAGATTATACCATCTGTGGTACTATCCTCAAGCAAATGTTGAAATTTTCGGCCAGGTATTGTACCCGGAAGTTAAACCATGCATAATGCTTTTTGATCCTTCTCCTCGCAGATTTTCAGCTGCTTTTCTTGAATGCAGGGGTTAGTGACTTGGACCATCACTTGCTATTTTGTCTATACACCATTCTTGATAAATCTATCCCGTTGGCTGAAAACTATAGTTGCTGCTGCAAATGCTGAAGAAAGATCTGCGTAGATTTATTTATCAATTATATGACGTTGAGGAAGCAGAGGGTATTATGTCCTACTGAATATGTTCAACCAAGAACTCAAAGTGTATTTTGTGTACATGGTGCAAACTGCAAAGAGGACTGTGGAAAACCATGTATTACACTTTAAGCTTCCACTTTGGTGGACATTTGATGCTGCTCTGCAAGAAGACATGATTCTTCCATTACGTGAATGGGAGGGTGAGGGATTCTTCAGTCTCTTTCTTGTCTTTTGCTTGCATTAGCAAATTTAAATTAGTGTTTGTATGGTACAACTTGTGTGAGAGAGAGTGTAAAGTAAGTAAGAAGGAGAGCAAGAATAGGGCGCAGCAAGTGAAAAGAGGTGACTAGCGACCAACATGTTTGCGGACTTGGAAATTGAGCTTCAACTGTGAATCAATGTTCGTTTGAGCCACATGCTTTTAGCTCTTGCGTTTGCTACTACATTGATCAGCAAAGAAATTAAGCTTGTGCCACTGCTGCCATGGACATTATTGTTTTATAATGTAATACAGTATATAAATAAATCCAATAAAACTCTTTAATTTTGATGATTTTTTTTTTATAAATCAATAGACATAGTATATAATAAATAAATCAATGATCAAACCAAAATATATATATATGATTAATATTAATCCTTTGTGATACATATACTATTTTCTAAAAGTAAACAAGATTTTGTTCAAAAACGTGCGTGTATGATGTACCTCCGGTCGTCTAGGAAAGTGAACAACAATTAGCATGAATCATTAGTCACTTGGAGATCTATACATCTACCTTGTTATCTATTTATTTACTTGTATTTTCACACGCATATATATAACGGATATGTAGTATCGAAATAACCCAGAAAGAAAGCAAGAGAAAATATGATCGGGCCATCTAAACTGGACCCAATGAATTTGGATCCAAATTTAAGCCCATCTGTGGGCTTTTATACCCATCTCCCAGACAAATAGTAATTCTTTTTTGAGGAACAAAAAACGGAATGACTTATCTAATTGCGCTCTGTCGCCACACCTACTGCTACTGCTACTGCTCTCCACTCTTTTCTCTGCTCCCTCCGCCGACGTTTTTTTACGCCCGGTAATTAATCTCTCTCTCTCTCTCTCTCATTCCATTTTCCCTTAAATAATTTACAACTCAGTTAAACATTCATTATCTGGGATTGGAACTAGTTGAGCCTTTCCTGCTCGACTGATTCCGTTAACTTTGTCTTTATGTTCGTGAGTTACGGTTTTGTTCACTCGTTTGGAGTTACGGTTTTCTTATTTGGAGTTTGTCATTTCTATTTCTTGTTTTTGTCTTTGCTTTCATCGTTGTTCTTTTCTTTTTCACAGAAAAGAACAAATCTTTTTGGTCCCTTTTTTGTTGTTCTTGGTCTCTTGAACTATTTTATTTGTATCTTTTGGTAATGTTAATTGGGTATGGAGGATGGTGGGTTTAGACTTTAGAGTGTTATGAATTAATCTTTTACTGGTTATATTTTTGATGTGCATGGCTGTCTCGTATGGCTGTTTATTGAAATGCGCCATTTTAACACCCTGAACCAAACTTTCACAACCCACTGCATCATACGTAAAGGGATGGCTCAGTTACAGGCAATTTCTTCGTGTTCTTCCATCAATCTCCTTTTCCATTGTTTCTAAAAGAGGTATATTGTATCATAAAACTATTTGGACAAAATTTCTTTTCCTCCTTGTAAATGATTTTTCAGATGTAATATGAAGTAGATTTGGGTCGAATTTATGATAAAGTTCACAGCCCACAAGAAATGGCTTCGCACAGGAGGTATTTTATGCACAACCTACTCAATCAATCCACCTTTTATGAATGGTAAGAGGGGTGGTCGTTGTTGAGAGATTTTCGTTCTCTGTTCGTTAGCGATGTCAGCTAGGGATGAAAGTGAAAGTGAGTGAGTTTCATGGTCATGCAATCATTCAAAAGATAGCTATCTTTGGTCTCGCTTGTTACAATCATGGTATCAGCCTCATTGCTCTGGACGGACAGTCTCCTGTCGTACTCGTCTTTGTTTCTGATTTGATGTTATACAACTTTTCGTGAATTTTTTCAAAGAGCAGTTAGAGTCTACAGAGTGTTTTGTCTTTAATGCATAATTTTGTATCTTTTCTTTTTTCTTTTCTAATTATCTACATACAAAATGAAGTGTGCATGTCTGGAAATAAATCATTTAACAGAAATCAGTTGTTTTTCAGCAGTTACCTGGACATGCTACAAATTGCAAATTCAATTTTTTCTTTTTCCTGTGCCTACGCCCATTTTGATGTAATGTGTATGTGTGTACACAATATATATATGCATATTTGCGATGTAATTAAGCTTGTTGTAGTGAATCTATTTATTTATTCTTTCAGAAAGACATTGCACATATATAATCCTAAGAAATATCTAGCCATTTTATCTAACCCCCATTGAATTTGGATGCAGCTATCCAAGCTGTTTTGGCTAGTGAAAAAGAGGCAATGACTTCCAGTGGTGTGGATGGAAAAGTTTTGCGTAAAAAATTGAACAGAGTAGTGCTGGCCTATAGTGGTGGTTTAGATACATCTGTAATTGTACCTTGGCTTAGGTATGTTAGTTGCTCTTTCTCTTCATACTCCATTGGATGATTCATTCTCTGTTTCTCTTCTTCAATATAAATGAATAGCTTGGTGATATTTTATTTTTTACCCTTCAAATGCTTTAGTGGATGTTTTTCTTTTACCGGATCTGGTTGTTGGATAATGGACATCTAATTTTGGGTCCTGCAATGACAGTGTTTGATAAATCACGGAATTGTTTTCTTACTTCATATATCCAAATCCTATACGTAATGAGACTTCCATATCCACTTAAATGTGTTGCTATTCCAGTCCTTGCATTCGGGTATTGAGGCATTGAAATATTGCAAAAGTATTTGAAGAATCCTGATATAGATATTAAGAAAACACATCCCTAAACTCTAAATCATAGGATTAAAGATAATGTTAGATTATAAGCAAGGTGACACTGGGTTATTTCAGTATCTATCCTTTCTATGTCTACACTTGGTCACTCCAGACGTTTAAATTGCAAGTCATTTCAACCCATTCTCGGGAATAAGTCAAGACACACCAATGTGTCTTATGAAAAGCAAGGGTAGAGAGGTCAACGTTATGGTTGCTCTGTTTAGTTGAATGCTTATAATCATTATTCTTGGTTGATGATCTTCCATTATGTAATTATCTATAGATACCTCGACTTTTAAGAAGTTTTAGATTGTATATCAAAGATAAGAACGACTAGTAGAAGGGAATATTATTTTCTTGTCATTGATATGTACCTATGTGGACATTGCATAATTCAGTGCCACAATCTCTCATAGAATGTGCTTCCTGGCCTGGATTGCCACACATTGTTTCAGAGTGTTTTATCTTTGTTTACTATTTTGTTCATTGCAGGGAGAACTATGGCTGCGAGGTTGTTTGCTTCACTGCAGATGTTGGTCAAGTATGTGAAAATCTATCTAAACAACTGCATCAGTTCATATAAAAAGTGGCTTTGCACTGATTTACTTGAGAAATAAAATGGGTTTGAGGATTGCAGACAGTTATTTTTGTGGTAATCGAATAAATTTAAAGAGAGAAAAGGATAGGCACTGATAGACAGTTTATTGTGGTTTAATGCTATGTATTATCAAATCTGATATTCTTTAGGGGGTACAAGAATTAGAAGGTTTGGAGCAAAAGGCCAAGGCTAGTGGAGCTTGTCAACTAGTGGTGAAGGATCTGAAGGAGGAATTTGTGAGAGATTTTGTATTTCCATGCTTGCGAGCTGGTGCTATCTATGAGAGAAAGTACTTGCTTGGGACTTCAATGGCTCGTCCAGTTATTGCAAAGGTACAGTGTAAAAATCAAATAAAAAGAAAGATGGGCTTTCATTCTTTGACTTCTAGATTTTACCTATAAATAAATTTATTTGTTTGGAACAATAAATTCCTTGTTTAGTATCAGATGAAGTTTTATCCTTGAGTTTCAAAATGCTCTTGTTTCCTGTTTGTGACATATTTAACTTATATAAAATGTGAGCAATTATATCTATATGTACACGTCTTTCTTTCTCTTAGTTATAATATCGTTATTGGAAGATTTTCTCTTCAGCTTTTGGCTTTTATCTTAGTATAAATTATGTATTCTAATGCATTGAAAATGCAGGCCATGGTTGATGTTGCCAAAGAGGTTGGAGCTGATGCAGTTTCTCATGGATGTACAGGGAAAGGAAATGATCAGGCATGCTTCAGAATTTCTCTTGATATGTTCAGATTCTCATTCTTTTCTGCACTTTTGGTTTAGCCTTCTTCTTTGTCACAGGTCCGCTTTGAGCTCACTTTCTTTGCTCTGAATCCCGAACTCAGTGTGGTTGCTCCATGGAGGGAATGGGAAATAACTGGAAGAGAAGATGCAATTGAATATGCTATAAAGCATAATGTGCCTGTTCCTGTGACTAAGAAATCCATCTATAGCAGAGATAGGAATCTGTGGCATCTCAGTCATGAGGTAATTAGTTATCTCTTATGGTGGCAGCTTAGAAAGCTTGTTATATACTGGTTCAGTGTATTACGTGATTTCCAGTACCCTAGAAAGGCAAATTCCTACAATTTCTGATGTTCCACCCCTCTTAACAATTATTTTTTTCTGGCTACCAGATTGAAATCTCACTATGATAAATATGGACTTGGCATTGACTGACGAGCTACTTTTTATTTTCACTTTGAGCTCAAACTACTTCCATTTCTGTGTTGTCGTGATTATTTTTATTATCTATAGTAATTTTAGAACAGGATGTATGGATTGAGGGAAATTTTCCTAGAGAAAAAGTTAAGTCTTATTTACATGACCATGACTTAAATGTAGAGTCATTTGTGTTGGCACCTTGACGTCCCCATTGAGATCTTTAAGTTCTTTCTGACTGTGATCCAAATTTTGTTCTTTACCATGGATCTTTATATCAAAGTGTTGACTCGCTTGCGGTGATATTGATATTAAAGGGGGATATCTTGGAGGACCCAGCAAGTGAGCCAAAGGAAGACATGTACATGATGACTGTTGACCCTAAAGAGGCACCTGATCAACCAGAGTAAATTGCTATTCCTTTTTTAACTCCTATATCTCGTTTTCTTTGCAGTTGATTGCTTTTTCATTTCATGCACAATTTATACTTGGATGGATTATACTTATCCTTCCACTCCATCCATGCAGATACATGAAAATTGGTATAGTTCAGGGTATCCCTGTTTCAATAAATGGAAAGGAACTATCTCCTGCATCTCTACTCTCAGAGCTTAATGGTATTGGCGGGAAGCATGGGATTGGCCGTATAGATATGGTTGAAAATCGGCTGGTTGGGATGAAAAGCCGTGGGGTGTATGAAACGCCTGGTGGGACTATCCTCTTCACTGCAGCGCGCGAACTTGAGTCTCTAACACTTGATCGTGAAACCATCCAAATTAAGGATTTTCTTGCGCTGAAGTATGCTGAGTTAGTATATGCTGGGAGGTGGTTCGATCCACTTCGCGAGTCAATGGATGCATTCATGAAGGAAATCACGAAGACTACTACTGGATCAGTGACTCTCAAACTCTATAAAGGATCTGTTAGTGTAACAGGCAGGGAAAGTCCCAACAGTCTCTACAGGCAAGACATCTCCTCATTCGAGAGTGGGGAAATCTACAATCAAGCAGATGCTGCTGGTTTTATCCGGCTCTATGGATTGCCTATGAGGGTCCGTGCCATGCTTGAGAAGGGCCTCTGAGATGCTAGTGATCTTTATTCTATATGTTTTTACCCCTCCCTCATTCGTAGAGCAGTATGCTAGTTTTACAAACTAAAGGTTGTATGGGCACTTTGACTTGAACTTCAATAATTTCTTGAATTTCATGTCCTTCCGAATTTTTTTTACTCCTGTTAACTATAACAAATGGACTAGCATGCAATGGAAAGCAATTACTCTGCATATCTTTAATCAAACAAAATACAAATGAGTAGATAGATGCCTAGCCAGGCATCGATTACACATCATCTTCAAGCAACTTGTGAGCAATGCTGTAAGATGCATATACATCAGTGCAAGCTTGCTCAACCAGCTCCTTATCGATAACAATTGATTCCCAGTCACCCTTGTAGTTACAAATTTTGCTGCACTTTCTCATGGAAAGCCCGACAACTCCATATGCTAGAGCTTTCAGACTAGGCCTTCCTTTATAGCTCACTGGAAACAGTCGCTTTGCTAAAAAAATGTACGTCAACTTCTGGTTCACATTGAGTGCATAATCTTTCAATAGTTTCCGTGAGTTCTACAGAATTTGAACACCAACAAATGTAGTATGAGGATCACAGAGGAAATCCCTAATGGACTGGGGAATATAGTCCATGTGTAGCAGTTGAAGCACGAGACATTTTGTGTCCACACATAGCTGCAATATTGCAATTTTGTTGCTCATTGACCTGATGGGATGATGGATAAATTTACAGCCCATTCCAAGAATTCTATTTCCTCCATGTTGTTTCAACAAGTTGATGGATATTTTGCAGCCAATCTTCAGCCACGGAGGCCTTATTTGTGACTCTTTGTTTCAATGGCTTTGCCACCGAATTCAACCAAATGCGTTGTTTCCATTATCCTCTCAGCTTTTTCCTTTCCTGGACTTGCTCCCTCTCCTTTCTGTAGTATTTGTTGTTATCAATGGAATACGACTGAATGGCTGATTGTAAAGATCCATGTTTCCGTCTGTCTGTCTTCTTCTCTCATGACTATATATTCTAGTACAGCACTAAATTAAGTTTTAACCTTATTAAAGGTGGGAGTGTGGCTCTTGGAATTTGGGGCATCTTTTAGGGGATTGCATGAGTTATGAGTTCTGGCCGGCATAATCCAAGATGAATTTTTTTTGTAAGAGGAAGCAGGTGCAAATAAAATGATCGTTAATCAACCAATTCTGGACCAGGAAAAAAAAAAAAAAAAAAAAGGAAAACTATTACTTGTTTTAACCTATATTTAGTAGTCAAACAGTGCATGGTGACTTACAACCTACTGACTTGGAGCTGCATGCATATCGATCTTGATTTTTTTGCAATTAATTGCTCCTCCTCTTTAGTCTTTCCTATTTCAATTTTCAACAAGTTAATAGGCCATAATTCCATTGATTTTTCTTAATTCTAACCTGCTTCTTGATGACTTACAAGCAGAAATAAAATCTTGGTTAATTTACTGGAAAGATATTCCAATGTTAATGTTATTTACCACGACAAAAAATATATATACATATAATGTTGTGCGTACATGGAAAGTACCATTAGGAATTTCTGTTTGTGATGAATTTCTCGAATGCGATGGTGGCCTATGCTTGGCGTCATGGCGTATGTTAGTTGCACATTGCAGCAAGAATGGAAACGTCATTAGCTACCATTTTTTATCTTCTCTTTTCTGTGCTGTCACAAGCTACAATTTTAACCGTGATTCAATGAATCAAACTTCACAAAGTACGTTTCTCATGCACAAATATAGAAAGACAGGAACATTAATAATGTCAATTTCTTTTTCGTCCCACCATTCCAAATATTCAGTTTTCGTTCCACCATTCCAAATACTAGAAGATGCAGTCCCAATATGTATTACCCCTCAACAAATTCTCGCCATACTTTGATATCCCACTTCACTAGAAATGGGAATCTCCCGATCAAAACCCTACCCTCTTACTTTGATCGATTGTAAGATTAAGAAATTACAGAAGAAAATCTTACCTGCTGATGATCACATAAACAATGCATCAGTAATCCTTCATGAAATAAGAAAAAAATAGAAAAAAAAAAAAAAGATGCAATATAAAATAATTTTTTTTTGAGTAATATTGGGAGAAAGAAAATAATACCTCCACTGACAACCATATGTGTTTGGAACTTGCACTCTAAGATTACTGGATTTTCATGAATAAAAGATAAATACTTACCAGTAATTCCTCCATTTTCATTTAATTTACAAACTCTTTCCACTAATCATTCCGTAATAAGAGACAAACATCAATCAAAACAAACTTTTGTAATCACTACTCTTCCCTTTTAACAATGGACCAGGGCACCGTATCTGGAACAAGTCCATGGTCTGTCAGCAAAGCAAAAGGGGTGGAGCAAAAACGAATATGATGTGGAGCTCCAGCAGTAGTCATAATATTAGTCGAATTCATGTAACCACAATTCAATGGAACCGAGTAATTGACATGAGTTTGATGAGCAGATAAAAGCATTTGATCATCTCGGGGCGGAAAAGGGGCGCCTGTAATGCAACCAGATGATGAGAAGCTGGAACACGGAGTAGGGCTTGACCGTGGTATCATTGGGCTTGGATGAGTGTGTTGGCCTTCATATGTTGTCACAACAATGCTTGGGTCATTGAAGGATCTCTCCACCCTTTTCTTCACGTTACATGAGGCACTGGTGCACCTATAGTAGCTCCTGAACCAAAACCAATTAACAAGAAAATACAGCAATTAAAAAACAGACAAATAGAGTAGCAGAAAGGGTAGAAGCTAATTAAATCGTTGAAACGAGCATGCAAAATTGCAAATGCTGCTCAGGTGATACACAAGTATAGGGTACCAAACAATAACATAAGAAGAAGGGATTAAACTAAATTGTCATAAGTCACACGAAGTTAGAAATATATATACCTAGGAAAAGGGCTGTTTTTCACAGCTTTTTGGCCGTACTTTCTCCATCTGTATCCATCTTCCAGATGATCAACCTCGCTCTTTGTCATGAAGGCAAATCTTGGCTCTCTTTGCCTCTTCTGAATTATTTTCTTGGATTTCAGCCTGTTACCAGAAGCCCAAAAGTAGCAAGCGCAACATTAAAAATCAATTAAATGTTTCTCTGATCACCTCATGTCACAGAAACGAAAAACACGCAAAACACATAACCCCACATGTCTTTTTATCTGTACTCGAACAATATCCATAAAAATAAGACATCTTACTGTTTTTTGGTCTTCTGGTGTTCCCCTTCCTCTTCCTCTTCCTCTTCCTCTCCTCCATCCACTACTTCTTTAATGGGTTCATCGTTTTGACAACCAATGGATTCTGAAGAAATAGAGGAAGTATTGGGGGTGGCTGGTGCATTCAACACCTGTAATGACTCCTGAATTTGTGCTTGGGAAATCTGAGCTTGAATTGGGGGTTCTAATGATGGTATAGGCACTTGAAAAACATCAAATACTGAAGGACCAAAATCTTGCATATTGAGCAACTCCATGAACCCTAATGAGTTGCTCCTTTCACCTTCAACAGAGTAGTAATCCAAAAGCCCTGTTAATGTATTATCACTGGAAACTGGAAAATAATCTAAGAATGAAGTTGATGATGGCATTGGATTATCCATCTTTACACAGTACTCTTTCCTCTCAATATAACACTGACTATATTTGTCTCTATCAATTGCAAATTAATATCTTCACTAAATAGAAGGCCCTTCCTATATATCTATATTCCAGCACACTTTTTTTTTTTAATTTTTTTTTTCACAAAAGAGAAGAAAAAGTGTCCTTTGAGAGAGAGAGAGGGACAAAATTGAGGTTGCTTTGGTAGGAGAAAGAAGAAAGTGAGAGCTGATTTATTGCGAAGAAATGAAAATTTAGTTTTGTAGAGAAAGAGCAGTACTAGTAGGAGGGTTGGTGGGGGGTTTTTGGTTCTCTGTAGAGTCTTGAACATAAAGGTTGACCGGGAATTGCCAGTGGATTGTACGGAAAAACAAATGGGTCGGTGGGCATTAAATGTGAATAAATGGTGTTTCAACAGTTTCATGAGTTCGTTTTGGCCGGTAAACCAGTTAAAATGTGAACGCGATCGACTGACACGTGAGCTGATTACGGCATGAAAGTCTGAGTTGAGTTCGTGTGCATGTGAAAGTGTGTATCCTTGTAAAGATATTCCCTTTTTTGCTTTTATTTTCTATTTTCTTTCACTTTTTCCTTTTGTGTAAGAATTCACGCATTACAACTCAATTCCTATATTTGAGGATTTGGCTACACGCTCACTACACACGTAAGATTGAAGTTTTCAAATTTTAACTATATTTATTTAATCCTTATGTGTAGAGTTTGAATAATTAAGCTTATAAACTGTTTGAGAATTTATAAAATAATTGATAAAAAAATATGTTATTTAGTTTCCAAAAGAAGACAGAGAACTTAAATCTACGACGCATGTGAAGAGGAGTGGGGTAAATGATAGTATTATTTTCATAATGAGTCCAACTCGTGAATAAAGAGATGAAATGTTGAAGTTAATATGGAGTTTTAAATATTTATTTTGAAATGTTGTGGAAGGAGATATTGTTGTTGATTTTATTATGATGGTATAGGAATAGGAGGAGGCCGACAACACCAAAAAATGAGTCAAAAACTAGACTAGTAATGCGGGGCCTGCTTTGTCTCAAACTAGTATTAATTGCTCATAGTGATAGATGGGGGCATCAATTGGGTAGGTGAGTTGCTTTAATTTCAATTTTCACGCGCGCGCTCACACACATACACCTCAAATATGTTTCTATATGATAGAGACTGTGACTGCTGAGTGACGATGATTTGAACACAAAATAAAAAATAATTGGAAGAAAAATGGGACACGCTACCCTCTCGGATCCCACATCACCAGTCGGACGGAAGGCCGCGAGTCACGAATTATAAAGTGATGGTGTCAGCAGCACGTGCCCAATATTTACGCGTTTTTGGAATATATTTTCGGTGGGAAGTTTTGCTTCTATCATACGCTCCCCTCCAATCTCCCCATTCTTGTACTGCTGACACCCTTTCCATATATTTACAAATTAATTGTTCTATTTTTCTTTCTTTTCGTGTTTGGAAAGTATACAAGTGTTTTTCATTTATAATAATGTTTCGATCGCTGTTTAAATAGCAAATTTGTTATTACAACTTTATCAAGACATGAGTATTGATAATTTGGCAGCGTGTAATATGAATATAGGTTAAAATATTTTGATAGAATAATAGTTAGAATCGAAGTAAAAAAATTATTATTATTTTTTAAAATAAAATTGTTTCACACTTGGTGCTTAAGGGGTATGACAATCGTTTCCCAACATACAACGATTTTATATCTTATCAACATATTTAGAATGCTCTATTGAACTTGAAGAAAGGGAAGAAGAAAATGAATAAATGAAAAATGACAAAATTTAGGGATTTATTTATAATTTTCGAAAATTTATTGTGTCAATTTATGAGTGGATACAATTTTCGATTCGGATCAATCTGACCCGTACGACTGCATCCATCTTTGAAGATGGACACCCTTACAATGAACCCCTTTGTCAATGATCAATCTCCACCATCCGGTTGCAATTTTGTGCGAAACTCCACACCCTTTACAGTTAGTTATTGCTAGCCATCGATCTCAACCTTCTGTGAAGGTCCACACTCCTTCTAATGAGCTATTGTCAACCGAATAGACATGTAAGCGATTCGGTCCACTCACAGCATTTGAACGCTCCTTGTCAGCAGTTGTGTGTCCGCTCACGCTCATTCAGCTTCCAACCGTGCGGGTGTGGGTTCGGATGGTGCTAAACACCATTCTCGTAGCTCTTTGAGGTAGGTAAAACTAGCCAAAAAATCATTAGAGTGCACTATAAGGGAGCTCTACTTGATTACTTTTTAGTAAAGTGAGATTCTATACATGTAAGACAATCATTTATTTAAATGATTTATTTTATCCATTAATTTATCATTCACCCGAAATTAATTTTAAAAAATCAAATATACTAAATTTATCTACTTATGACATAAATTGTATTTAATTAAATTATATTTATTTTTAAAAAATAAAATCCACTTTATTTAATGGTCAAAATTGGTCAAACCCAATTTTTTTCAAATCAATTTCTAACAATGAGTAATGCGTATGGTTTCATTCTTTACATATTAAAATTTTCAAACTATTATTATAAATGATCAGTTATGTTCTAAGTATGATAAATCTTGGCTTTCTTTTGATCCAGGACTGTTATTCCCACGATATCCAAGCTTTTATAATATAAGAAATTGTTTTAATAATGTGAGGTGTCAACATGGCGACTGTTTTGGCTATGTTGCTTATAGGTTACGTTTGGAAGAGAGGCCCAAATAGTAAAAAAAAAAAAGAATAGTGATGATACATAATACCAAATAATAAAAAATAAAGTTGATTTGTCTGGTAGTGAAAAGTTATAGCATCTTTTATTTTTAGTTTGGAGTCGAGTGTCGTGATTCATAGCCCTAGATTTGACTCTGGTCATGTCTCTCCACATACACTGAATGCCCTACTAATGCAAAGTTGCAGCGAGCTAAGGTAGCTTTATTACACTTTGAAAAATATAATTAAGTTTTCATATGGCTTAATCATTAATTCTCAAATTTTCGTTTGTTGAAATTCACTTGTTTATAAACAAAGTTTGGCAGCTTTTTAGAGTTCAAAAGTTATCAAGCTAATCAATTAAAATATAAGTAGCTAATGCAGGTTGACATATTTTTAGTTGCTTAAGTTTCTCTTTTTTTAATTGATTTATTTAGAGGATTATTAGTAAGTTTATGAGTTTGTTAACCTCAGCGTATATGTATTTTAGAAAATTAATGTATATATATCATGACATCCACTATAGAGTAATACTCAGGGGAACAATACATTTTTATATCTTGTATTTATTATTAATGAATTAAGTACTAGAAACTTTGAATAATTATCCATGATCCGTTTCCAATGCATATTATATATTTCTTTGTGTGTGTTTTTTGTCTGTTAATAATGATTCATGTTGTGCACATGAAGCCAGCTACACCCCCTAATTAAGGCTGATTGTAAGCTTGAAAACTCTTGCAGCCGTCCCACGCTCGTGACCATTATTAATTAATAAAATTACTTATTTATCCAATCCCACCTAAATAATTAAATCTTATATATAATTGCTTTTATATCCAATCCCACCTTTGTTAAATATAGATTTATATAAAATCTTATATTTTTAGCAAGATTTCTAGTACTGTGTTGTAATCTTGAAAAACCCAAATTTAATAAGAGTAGTGTATTGTAATATTGAACAATCCAGATTAATAAGAGATTTTGAGGAATGGCAATTGACAACTCTAGGCTTTCAAAATTACATATATTGTATTCGCTTCATTTACACGTACTAAATGTCATTTCGTTATCTTCTATTTTCTTGGTGGTTTAAAATCAGTAAACATGACACAGCAATAGTGGCTGCTGTATAACCAATATCCAATTATAAACACTACTACTTTGATATTCAATCTTAGTAATATTACATAATTTGGCGGCTTATACAAAATTACAAAACTCCATATTTTGAATCCCAAACTTGGAAACGCAGCTGTTATAATTGACCGTTTACTGTGTTGAGTTCGAGTGATCCCGAGAGACGCATACGCAGGAATTTAAAATTTTAAAAATATAAATATATATATTACATCACATATAATTAAAATAAATTTCGAAATTCTTTCGCAATTATTCAGTTGTGCGTTTTCTGATAGTTAAAGTAAGAATGTTTCAGAAACTCTTACCTTGATTTGCACTCCGACTGATGTAGGGATTGAAACGATTCAAATCATTATCCCTGCATGAAAGTATCTCCATGTTCTTCAATTCAAAACCCCTTTGATTGAAATCTGATTCACTTTTAGAATTCCAAATGTTATCCCTCTAACGGTATCCACACTTTGGATGCTCACTCGAAACCGAATCCTATGCTAGTAGTTTTCGATTCGATAATTCTATACTAGAACGATATTGTTTGGAACAAGAACACACTAACATTTAGTATTTTAGATGTTTAATTTAATTCTTAATTCAACAATTAAATCAAGAATTAAATTAGATAAAAGGTTGGTGAACTTTTGGAGATTGAAAGGAAAGGAGGGACGAATTTTTGGTGATGAAAGAAAACTATTTTTTTTCACAAAAATCTGCAATTAAAATCTCCATAAAAATATCCAAGAAGATTGTTAATCAAGGCAACCACAAGTCCTTTCCATATAGAACTCTTCTTCCTTTCTTATCTCCAACTCTTTTGGTAAGTTTCCTTATCCCATGAGAACTTTCCTTTTTCCTTATTACCTCATAGAAATTAAATTCTCAATTCAACTTCCTCTAGGAATTGGATTCTCAATCCAATTTCCTAATGGGATTCCTACAAGCCCACATCTAATAGGCCTAGGTCTAAATAATCAATTAGACTCAACTTTAATTGATTCAATCAATTAAATTAATTCGTTTAATTAATTAGACTCATTTTACTTAATTGATCCAATCAATTAATTAAATGTTTCAATTGGGCTTCCTAATCCAATTAGGTCCAATCAATTAATCTAATTAATTAATTGAATTAATTCCACACTTGAATTAATTTAAATCCATTAATTAATCACATTGATTAATTAATCCAACACTTGGATTAATTTCTAGACTAGAAATGGAGTTGTCCAAGTTTTGTGTGTGACCCCTTAGGTTCACTTTAAACTAACCGTGGGCTCACAACTCTTGTGACTTAGTTGAACAATTAATTATTCTGATTAATTAATCCAATTAATTAATTCTCTTGAAATTAACTCATTAATTCCAAGAACCCACAAGACATGGGAAACATCTAGCAATGTATCATAACTCCTAGTCTAAGGTGAATGTGCGAACCTATTTCAATTACGAATACCATGCAAGTACGGTCCTTCCGTCACCTAATCTCCCGATTGAGCCTAGGGCATGGATGTTAAGTCGAAACCCTATCAACTCAATAACTATGTTTCCATTCCTAATAACTTGACTCGATGATGAATAATTAGAAAACCCCACGTCTAATTTTCATCCAACCTTGGCCAAGGATTTTAGAGTCAAATACAGTAGAACACATAGGAGATTCACCTATTCATCTAGATAGGTGACGGATCCTTTGTTGGCCACTCATTAATCTCCATACATGAAGATGTTACATCCAATATAAACCCCTTGTGATTGTCATGCAATCGAAAAATATATCAAAGTACAACATGGCATGCACAAGGTTACCATGGTGCCTCAAATCTAAGGACTAATTCTTACACTATCGTAATGAGAAAATTCCCATTCGACAATAGAATATTTTCAATTGGGAATTTTCAGGTGGGGTTATTCAGTGTACTTGTTCCCAACAAGCACCCGCATACATGCACTAGTGTCTCCACACCAATACCTATGGAACGAGGCATCCTCCTTTCGAGCCTGTATCGTATGCGAAAGTTTCAACGGGATCAATGATGTCCCATTTTATTAATCCTTAACTTGGAACGTTTTAAGATCACAGGCTTAAAGGCATATTCCACGATTACTATCATATGCGCAACCATGCCCAATAGTTTTGTGTGATCTAAGGAATTTGTCTAATTTTTATAATGAATTTAAGATAAAGATTACCATTAAATGATATTAATATAAATAAGAATGATTCGCAAGAGTGTAATAATAATTAGAATAATTGACACGTTGGGCACTACCCTAACATACAGGACATTAACAAATGTGAAAACGAAAGCCACATGTCGACAATAGACATGCATCTACAATAATAATTGTATAAAACAAATACGTATTGTGTAAGGTTTACACAGTTATATGTGTAAAACCATTTCATATTTTCAGTCAAAGAGGTTTAAATGTGAGTGAGCCCATATATCTTGACAACAAAGTAGGGCCTCACATTAATGGCTTTCCTATTGTAGCCGACATCTGCAAAAATATTTGGGCCAGGGCCATGCACGAAATGCTCGTCCGTTAATTACAACTAACCATAACCATTGTGTCCTTAACCAAATTAATTTGATAAGCTGTTGGTTATTCAGTGTACTTAAACATGGATTGTGAATACTAATTGGCTGGCATCTCAAATATATCCACACTTTGAACCATATTACCAGTAGTGATCAGTTATTCCACAGTCCTCATTGCATTAATCGGCGGGTAGATTGTGTTTTCAACTTTCAAATATTGGGTTTACCATTTTACACTCAATTAAGTTCATCTGGTTTAACCCGTACACGATCAAGTACAAAACTCCAAAGGTGTTCTTTTAATTAAGTGGTAATTGATATAAACTATAATTGCTTTAGTTATTTATTACATTCGCATCTCTCTTTGTAGGGTATGGAATGAATGCATTTCAATAAGATATTATTACAAATTTTGCAATGGATACTGCAACTTGGGGCTTCTTCCTTTTGTTTCTGCAAATCTAAAAATAAATTACCATTTTATATGGAGTTTTAATCTTTCTTCATGTTAATGTATTAATCTAAGAATCAAAAGAACAATTTGCATTTAAGTCCAACATTTACATATTTTAGCTAGAGTCTCAATAGAGTTATTTTAACAAGAACAAGACGATATATATAGTGTTATAATAGAAAATTCAACATCTGCCTTTCGACCCTTTCCCCTCTAATAAGTCATATTTTTCACACAATTGAAATAGATGACAATGCCACTAAAATCCAGGCAATATGGACTCATGTATTGTCGCCAGACCTCTCTAAAACCAGCTGCGCGCTATATAGTAAATATTACAGGAGATAATAATATTTAACACAAGAAGACTGAACGAATATAAAAAAAGAATGGTATCAGCCTTTACAAATTAAATAAATGAATAAAATCACTCATCATCAGAACCTGACGACAATGCGTCAACCATAATCTGCATCACTTTAACTCTCATTTGTAAAGCCACGATGTAATCTGCTGTCTCCCCGAAAAGCCTTTCCACTCCCATGGATTGATGAGTACAGTTTGGAATCAGCTTTTTCAGGATTCTCACCTTCCTTTCAATGGGATTCCGGGGCCTTATAGAACGATCAAAACGCGCTCTTCTCTTCATAAATATCCTTCTGTTGTTCATTTGTTGGGAAAAGCACTTTCTCCTGGATTGAAATTCCAAGCCCGGTTTTCTCCACAAAGGGTTGCTGAAACCACACTTTTCTTTGGAGTGGGATTCCAAGGACGAAAGAAGAGGAGGCTGTTGAGAATTTCCAGAGCCCATGACAGAGTTATAGAAAGCTTGTTTACTATAATCAATTTGCAAACTTGAAGAGTACGTAGTTCCTGCCAACTAATTAATATGGTGGTGAGAAGGCAACTCAGTTGTCATTCAGGGGACAGATATGTGAGCCTTTATATGTGACATGGGAGAGGGGTTGTTAACCATTAATTGAGGATAATACTGCAAAATAAAAATTATAATAAAATTTTTGAGGCTGCTATTATAAGTTTTTGAGGGTCCATGAGCCAAAATTAAGGTAGGATGAATCAATGTAAGAGAGGCATGTGTAAGTTGAGGGAGAAAGTTATTGTTTTGTGGGTGTGGGTGTGGGTGTGGGCATGCATGCATGTTCTCCAAGCTTAAATGCACATGCAACCACATGATTGTCTTCAGTAGCAAGGGGCAAGGCAAGGAAAGGCAAGGCTTCCCTATGAAGCCGCCACCTTATAACTTTCATAATACCACCTCCATGTATCTCTCTCACAATAACACCCTGGATTATTCCTTTCCCAACTTTTAATTTCCAAATTCAATGCATACACAGCACACAAGTGCATTGTACTGTTGATAGGGACTCCCCAATTCTTGTTTTCCTAATTATAGTATTCAATCCAGCTCAATGTGAGTGGCATACCACAATTCTATATAGTGTGCCCCTTTTAGGGGCGGTGGTTAGGGCTCCCATGTTTCAGAACAGGAAGCCTTTTAATTCATTATGCATTAATTGTTTGGACTTAGGAATATGGATTTATGTCAATGTTTGTCGAATTTGATTTTTGTGTTGGGATTAGGAGAGTATGAATGATATATATTCTGACAATTGGGTAGACAAGTAGTATTCTTTTCCAAATTTGGCGTCCAATGAAACATGAATCTTCTCAAAAAAAGTGTGTGAATGAACCATGTTTAAGCATGTTTTGTTCAATGTTTGCCCATCTGGATGGGAAATTATTTAAAATCTTGTTGAATGCATATAATTCTGATCTTTCGAGTTGATTCAGGAAATTTTTGAAGACATCATGAAAAGACAAATAAATATAGTGGAGTACAGGAGTACTTTGTTGGGCAATTAATGATGCATATGCTTCTCCCTACTTACTTCGTTTCTACCTCTTCTGTAGGTCTATGTATATATTTGGTACGATTATAAGAAGAAACAGACTCGCAATTTTTTGTCATAATGAAATGAAGTAATTTTCTGTTAATTAGCTAGCTCAAAACAGGCATTTTATTAATTGAACCTACTGATATATTGAGATACACAGCCATTAGCAAATTCAATTTCCTAATTTTCACATTCCCTCTTTTTCTTTTCATTTAAAAAGGAAGAAAACCAAAAAAAAAAAAAAGATAGAAATGAGAAACTAATGACAAATAATATTTTAGATAACATAATTTTTAATACATTATTCAATCATATGAAGTATACAAGATATTTTTTGATAATTTAACCTTAATCTAATATATTTTAATTTTTTTATCAATCCACGTGCTAATCAAGGAAGTAAAGGATCCATATTTCATGAGTGAATGATGCATTATGCATCTAGCACTGTGGTTATGGCACAAATTGTATGTAATTTATATGAGATTGAAGAACAAAATGTATGAGGCAGGATCGGAATATCAGATAGCCTTTGGGCCCGGAGTCCTCAAACTCCCTTTTATTCATGTGTAGAAGACTTCAACAATGGGCTATATTGGCTTGGAGATCCACAGTGTTACTTACTAATTGGGCTAACCCAACTTCAAATTTAAATTAAGGCCTGGTTGGATGAATGCAAAAGGTCCCAGTTGATACTTCTTTCAACTTTCTGAGTCAAGGTTTTTTGGTATTTACGAAACTCACTACTTGTTGATTAGTATGTGGGTATTTGAGTTTCTTGGTTGTTACTCTTAAAAAGTTGGACTTTAAAAAATTAAAGTCCACAACATCCAATACCTACCATAAATAAAGGGCAGAAAGAGAGAGAATTCCTAAAAAACAGAGAGGGACTAGGGTTTTGATAGTTTTGATACAGGCACTGGGAAAGTACAATCCTTCATCTCTTAAATTCTTACAAACCTTGGAAAAGAAGAAGAGATATATTTCGTGTTTGTGTGTGTATCTATCATCCATTTAGCACATACTCCTATCTATGTGTATACAGATAATGGGGGGGATTTTGATCCGTCAATTAGTTGACAAAATTTCCCCCTATTTGGTATTTGGTAATTGAGTGGTAGATTCACGCACAAACTCGTAATTTGTCTTTTCATTTGGATGCTCTGAGTTCGGCTATTTAAGTTGTAACCTCATCCGTCAGGCGGCGTTGTTTTATAAATCTCAGAATCTGTGACTCTTTGGTTGCTATAATATTGCTATAAACGCCTCTGTGGTCGTTAATACAATTTTTCAATTTCCTCAGCGAATGAATATGACGCGTATTCCTTTTCTTACAGTAATTGCGAGGAATTCTATGAGGATTATTTATATATTTGGGTCGGACATGATATCCAAAGTTGTATACCCTCTTACAATGGGATTACAATTCTTTATCTATTCAGTAAAGCTAAATATCCTGTGCATTTCTTTGCCTACATTTCATGAGTTTAATAACCAGAGAGGCTACTAGTATTTGATATCTTTTCTGTTTGCAAAGGTTATATATATATAGACTATAGTTTTCTTGAGTGGACTTGGAACAGAGGATGCTGCTTGCTGTAATTTTTAGTAAAATTAACTTTTTAAGTCAGAAGCATAACTTCTACTTAAAACTGAAATCAATGTATATTTCCTTTTATCACTTAACTAGTGTAGCAGGGACACTTCTTAGCATATGCACTATAGCCTATAGGATCACATTCAGAAAACAAAAGTCACATTCGAAATGCCACCAGCCTCTTCATACCAAGGAATGTACAATCCTAGCTTGCCATTTCCCGACCACTCGAATCCAACCTCAACTCCATTCAGGTATGATTTCTTAGGTGAAACACTGGAATAAAGAAATATCTTCCACCCTTGACTTCAATTTTGGGAATGGCCTCATTGTACAGCAAACCTAGAACCGTCCCTCCACTGTTAATCCAATTGGTGCGAATTTGCCCGCCTGACCAAGCTTCTTGAATCTTGATTGGCACGAAGCTGAAAATATTGAATGAAGACGGCTGAATGGTGATTGATATTTCATCAGAATCGCGTGGGCCTCACTAAGACAGTCCGCATATTCCTCAATAATGGTGATTGGAGCATCTCCTTACCAATCCGACCAATTTAAGTAAAAGATATGCCATAATCTAATGGACAATTCAATCAATAGTTTTATATGTCTGTCTCTCTAATATTTATTGTGGTGAATTATTATTCCATGGTCTAGACAAAAAACTAATGCCACTGTAAAAATAATAGCATTCATGTTTATTGTGTTCATGAGTAGAGATGTATTTGAAGTTCAGTTTTGCATAGTAGAGTTACCTTGTTGAAGTTCCAGATCTTAAGAATGGTCTTGCTGTCAAAGACAGGGTTCCTAAAGAGGCAGACTCTTGTCGGGGGAGCAAAATGAAAGCACTTGGGAATGGTTCCATCAGGGAACAGGAGCTTGTTTAGAAGATCAAAATCATGGCCACCCAAAGAATCACTCACATAAACAGGCCCCCCACAAATAGCCCTTGAGCCAGCAAATTTTGCACATAAATGGTCAGATTGAAACATGTCCCAATCTGGTTGGATGAATCGACCCATCCACATGCTGTTATAGGCCCAGTGGATCATATGGACGCCTGAAGCCAATAAACTCCAATTGGATCACCATTAGCATCTTGGAACCAGAAGTCCTCCCCTATTTACAAAGCACACTCGGACACGCACCCAATGGCAAAAATTAGGAAAAAAGAATAATAATGATAGCTAATGGATTCAGTCAAATATTTTATTCATTAGAGGTAAAGCTTCAGTCAAAGATTTTATTCATTAGAGGTAAACATTTTCTTACCAACTCTTCCCATAGATATCTGCTCAGTTCCAAGGAAAAAGAAGTCATTGCACTGCTGCAAGGGATTTTGACAGGCCCTTATAATAAGCCTTTGCAAGCTCAACCCTGCCTCCATATTCTTCAGAAATATATTCCAGTGTCTGTTTGAAAGGGGTTTGTTAGTTAATCACATCAAATTTAAAGAAACAAGTACCAGAATTGGGAAAACACCACTACTTTATAAGAGAACAAGAAACTTCTAACATGAATGACATCCACGTTCAGTCCTGTAATTCCAACTTTAGAAAGGTACGAGTGCATGGGGTTGTAGAAATCATCAGCTTGATCAATGCACAAGTACGATTGAACCCTCAATAATTTTCACTACTGCAAGATAAGTCATGGTTCCAGCAAGTCCAGGAGACAGTTTGCAAGGCACAATCTTGGAGTTCAGATGAGTTGCCCCTGGCCTAACCCCTCCCCAGGCATCACACAATGCGTGCCAAACGTATATATTGTCCAATCCTTTGAAATTTGTCCTTAAAAATTCCTGGTAAATGCTTTCATTCCAAAGTTTTCAGATTTGCAAGAGAAACTCGCACAGCCTTTGCTCGAACCCTCTTCTTCGTCTCCCCAGCCAAACAATTCATCCAATTCTTCCTTCAGTTTCTGAATCTGAAAGTCATATTGCGACAAATCAGTGACCCCTGTGACAGCTGCCTTGTCACGGGATTTTTCAGCAATTTCAATCTCAATAGCCTTAGAAATCAGCATCTTCGGCTTCTTGGGATCAAATGGAGGAAGATTAGGCCCCGTCATTGATCCACCCTGAAGCCTGGCAGTCATTTGAGTTCCCCCTAGTACATGTTTTTTCACATCCTCATTCGCGTCTTGTCCATCAGATTGATGCTTTGTCAGCCGTCATCAATTATCAGAAACCTTGGGGTTAGTCCTCCATCTGCAAATGCCTTTACTCCATGCCAAATTCCAGCAGGTTCCACAGTCAAGTAAAATGCATCCCAAGTGCACCAACCAAATTTATTCACAAGGGCTGGTGCTGATTTCTCTTCAATAAGCTTGAACGTATTAAGGTGAACTCTAATAGCAGTATAAGCCTCTTTCATCAAAGTGTAAGGATATTCAGACACATGAACATAGGCAATTGCATCAAAAGATGATTCTTTCACTTTGGTAGAACCACTCTCAGCACAAATCAAGACATGGCCATCAAATCCAGGATGAAGGGCTGATCTGAATTTTCCTTCAACTATTGGAATTATGACCACATAAGACCTTATTTCAGGTACATCTAACATTACCCATTGCGTTTCCATTTGTATATCTGAAACCGATTTTCCAACCCACTGAGTAGACCACCAAGTCTTGAACCTGAAAATGCTGATGAAATCTCAGCCAATGAATTTTCCCAAAGAATTCGTGAGCCGATACCCGGATTCATGCTGGCTAAATCCGAGGAATCGGCCCTTGAAAGACAGGGACTGGGCACGCTGGAACAGGGAAAGAGGAGCGTCAGAGGAATCGCATACGGAAGAAAAGCTGTTGAAAGTGACATTGCTTGGAATATCAGTTAGCAATGGCACGTTTCTCACGGAGAGTTTTCCATCGGTGAGTTCAAAATAGTTGTCTTTTTTGGTCGATTTCAGGGGACTGTAAATTGAGTTGGCGGGATCATTTGTGGGTGCCACGGGATAAAATAGGGGACGACCAGAGATCATAATATATATATATATATATATATATATATATATATATAAAAGCCCGAAAACCAGAAATTAGAACTCAGTGTGTTTCACATAACAGAAAGAACCTCTTACACTACTTGAACATCTTGGGTGTGAATGTTTGGTTGGGTTGAGGTTGAATTATCCCATCAACTAAGTTAACCTGCTCACCGCATTCATTGGGATCACTGTGATCTCACTCCCCTTAGATTGTTAAATATCAGAAGGTAAAAGTGATTTCATGAGTGGTGAAAAGTACTTATATGGGGCAAGAATTAACTACATTAAAGATTGTGATTTCAATGGTGGGGATAAAAAATGAGCATTGGACCTGCCGGCAAATTGCAGGGGACATCAACCAGAGTGCCCCAAGTACTGAAAAATTATATCAAGACATTCAAAGATCCACGGGTTTTTATATTAGTATAATTTAATTCAAGTCCGATCCATTTAAGTATGGTTTTCCAAGCAATCTTTTGATCTTTTATTTTTGTTAAACTTAAGCATAGAAAAATCTTTTTGGATCCAACCCAACAATCATAACTTGATTTCTATGTTTTTAAGACTACGAGTGCATTCGAATAGAATTCAAATCGATCGAAACCTCGAATAAAAATTCTACACCTAGAGCAATATTGAAATCACCTACAATATCGATACCCAAAATATATTAGGTGATTTATCTATGTGTTTTTTTAATAACGTTTTGTAATAAAATATGCTTGCAACTGTCTAACAAATTGAATTCAGTCGAATGGATTGTAATTTCCACAAACAAGTCGAATTTCAAGAGACACATATGTCAGTGACACGAGCTAATATGTGAAATATAAATGAGAGTTTGCTGAAGTGACCAAAATTCTTGTAGTTTTGCTCATCTCAAATTGATTTTTGAACTTTATTACTAACTACATTATCATTCAAGCAATCAATTCAGAACCCGAAAGGTGAAATATATTTATCAATTCAATAATTTACAACAAGACTAAAGAGAAGTATAAACTTGAGGAAGCTTAAAATCGTTTCTTTGTTTTTCTTTTCGTAGAGGGAAACAAATGTGTAATAGGTAACAAATACAGAATTTGGTAACAAGTAATCAGAGTGAGGATATGTGAATCATAAAGCAGAACGAAGAAGCAAACTTAGACAGCTAAGCGCTGAAAAGAGATGTTTGTTTGGGGCCGAAGGCATATATATAGAGAGAGGGGACGAAAGGAAAAACTGAGAAATAGAGCAAGTGGAAGTGGGAAAATGAATAACTTAAGAAAAAGAAAGAATCAAAGGAAAGCTGTGGAGCTTTTATAGGTTTGGGCGGTTGGTGATGAGTGGTGAGTAGTCTGAAATTTGGGCACATTTTGGGGTGGGCACTTCATGCTCTGTTCTTCTTCTTCTTCTCCTCTTTTTCCTTAATGCTATTTCTATTGTATTTCGAAAGCTCAACATGAAAAATAAACGACTAGTGGGCATCCATGAAAAATGATTGGGTAGAAATGCTCATTTTTCTTATACAACTTCATAGAGCACAGCCATGGATGCATGCATGGCATTTGTCCATGCATGTGTCCTGCGATTTGCCACCTTATTTTTTCCATTTTTTATTTTCAGTAACTTTATATAAAATGCAAAGATTTTAAGTTACGATCCCGGGAAGTTAATTCTATTAGGCCTATGTAGACTGGCACGCCTCTTTTCTCCATATTGGAGCCTCAAGCCCAGCCCTAAGGAGTTGATAAATTTTTCTCCATGTGAATTAGAATTTACATGTCTAATAAAATACCTCGGTTTACATTTTGAACCGAAGCAACAACAAAAAATTAATTTATTTACTGATTCATAGCACTTTCAATTGAAACTATTAAGATTATAAAACTGAATGTATATATATATATATATTGGGATTCACATATTTTTGAGATAGAATTGAATCGGCTGTGAACATTTTTAACAATTAAAACATTTCTAAAAATCAGCATTATTCCATTGACTATTGGTTGTCACCCACGCAGTAATTCTTTTTTCTTTTTCTTCTTTAATTAAACATAAAGCAAAAACAGAGCACAAGAACAATAACTTTGAATTCGTCCAAAACGTAATAGGGCCTTGATATTACAACTTGCAAAATCCTACTTGAACTGCTTGCTTGTATAATTCTCCAAAGTTAAATTACAAGCACTATTGCAGAGACAAAAATACCCTTCGGACTGATCACTACTGACTACAAGCAGCTCGACAACCAATCATATCCTGATAAAATAGAACAAATTCATTGCAATGAAACATGAAATTGACAAGGCCACCATGAAAACAAAAGGGGCTATTATAACAAGTAATACTCCAAAATTCATCCAGCCAAAGCCTGCCTGCCTAACAAGAGGTATCTGATGTCAGATTAAATTCTATTAATTTGCTAATTACCCTTTAGTCTCCCACAAGGGGCAAAAACAAAGTCTTCAGTAGGTCTTTTTTCTGACGGTCAGCTTCTTAACATCTTTCTTTGCAGTTGCAGAGGATCCTGACATTGACATTCCTACCAAAGCTTGATATAGATCCTTCAATCTACAAGTCAGATGTGCAACAAAATAAACTTCATAATCAACAACTGAGACGCGCAACAAATAAAATAGTTACTAAAATGACAGAAAAACGCAAAAGATGCATTGAAACCATCTCAGCTACCTTGGCATACTAATGAACAGGGCAATCACTGAAACTCCCACTACCAGAGGATACACAGGAGCAGGAGTCAATTCCTGAAGACCATCAAAAGAATGCAAGCATTATCATTATCTTTACATACCATTTACATGCTGTTATTATGTGCAGCACTGCCAAAATGGAGTTGCAACAGCTCCAGAGAAATATGCACATGAATATATCCATATAGGCAACTGCAAACGTCTCTGGTGAATAAATTCAAAATGCCAATCTTCTTTTTTTGAATTAATCAACTGAAAACCTCACCCAGGTTAATTGAAATGGAAATACCTATCCATTCTCTTAAATTTGAATTACTTACAAAACCAAAAATTCAGATGCTCCAGGCTATTGCTTTGCCATTTGCCAGGATGCAATGCAATTTTCAAACAATTGGCAGACAAGTTGAAAAATTACCTGCTTGTAGATGTCCTCTTCAATCCTATAGCTCAATGGACCGATATGAATTTGAGGTTGCCTCTCCAAGTCGACCTCAATAACCTCAGACTCAAATCTATGAGTACTAGATGGCATAGCAGATCGAAGCTGGAGGAGGTGCTTACCCTTGGGTAAGTCCTTCACCTGAAAGAAATTCGAAATTGGCAAGGGAAAGATGGACTCAACCTTCGATGGATCACTAACTGACCTAATCTCCACCCTGATATGTGACTGGAGCTCCTTGATATTTTTCCCCTCAACATGGCCACTTAAAATGGTCATATCTGGCTGTTCGAAGACCACAAAATCTAGCTCCTTGATATCCTCATAGCCAACCTAACACGACATAGATCAGGCAAATACAGTCCACAGGTTCAAGAGAAGAAAGAAAACGAGGATAATAACACAAATCTAACTGCACTGAAATGCAAATAGCACAGATGTTAAGAGCTACATAGTAAGATTATACATGACAAAAACTCTAGCCTAAAACATTGAATCTTGGCACAAATAAGGTTTTGGCATTGCTTGCCATCTTTATTTTTTGGCGCAGTCATTAGTACATGTTCATTTATCAGCATAAAGTCAACAGAAAGCATTAAACTTTGTGCATGAGAGCTCTTAGGATTTTTCTCTTTTTCTTATCACTAGAATATACGAAGGCTGTTAGGTTAGAATTTTCAAAGATTTGTAGAGACTATTTAGTAATACAAGCATTAAACTTGTGCTTGATAGCTCTCAGGATTTTTTCTAATTTTCTTGTCACTAGAATATACGAAGGCCGTTGGTTAGCATTTTCTAAAATTTGTAGAGACTATTTCATAATACAAGCAGTTGTCAATATTAAACATGTTCAAGGGCGGTGCCACTAAGCACTTGCTCTATCCTTCCTATAATAAAATTATGTAAATTCTTTCTAACCAAGGAACAAATAATTTCTATTCTCCTTTTCTTTCAAACTCTCTTGTTAAATTCTCTGGTTCCTACTGCTTGTATCAAGCATCATGCTTGACTGAGAAAAAATCTAAATCATGCCTTAGACTGGAGGAAAAAGTAAACATAAGATCACAGATTTGGTGATGATAGAGATAAATTCCAAATTAATGCTTGAGATACCATAGCACACTATTTAACCATTGTGTATACTCCACATTTGATATGAAGAATACCGAGTTTTTTAGCATACTGCTTGAAAACCGTACTTTCACAATTAATTATAGGAAGACAGAAAAATCAGTGACATGATCAGGAAAACAGTCTAGGGTACATTGCTGTCTGATTTTGAGATCTCAATCAACAAGTGAAACTAACCTTAACAGTCACGGACTCCGGAGATGCACGCTCAATATGTAAGCCATCAAGCTCACCCTTCCTTGCTATTTTTATTACATAGGTAGTGTCAGGTTGGAGTCCCCTCAGCCGGTAACTTCCTGATGTATCTGTTATTGTTTCTTCATAAAAGCCTTTTGACTCAGCCCTCGCTTCAACTGACACACCTTCTTTTGGCTGACCAGACAATAGAGTTACCTTGCCCATGGCACTGCAAAGGTAATAAATGATTTCAAGCTTCTTTCAAAGCGATTGGGCTTTGTTTGGAAATTTTAGAAGTGGGATCACGTTAGATATGATCCAAATCCATTAGAATAATCAAATAATTTTAGACAAGTAATGCTTTTACCCTGATTTGACATAGTTAAATCACAAATTATTTGAATATCAACAGAGGGTTTAAGAGATTTGGTAAGTCACTTAAAAAGAAAAGACAATATTGAGCATCTAATATAGGGCAAAATGTAAAGGATCTAAAGGAAGTAGGATTTTGTGGGTTGCACCTCTTGCACAGATTACCAGATTTAGACGACAATTGGGACTTAAGTTCTGGCTGATTTCCATGATATAAAGTTGTGCAACATGTAACACTCTAATCAGATCAGCAATACTGAACTTATGTGAAGCACTCTGAACTAAGTGATCCTTGAATTATTATAAAAATATCGAAGCATGTATTCTCATATTAAAAGATTGAATTTGAGACAGAATGTCTTAAATACCACTTGTTCAAGACTATCCAGAGCAGAACACTCTACAAGATATATACAAAAAACTAAAGATAAAGAATGTGTATTATTGCGGGACAGATAGAAGTTGCAACTATTATGGATACAAAATAAAGTAAGACTTTTGGGTAATGATACCTAAAAGCAACACGAGTAGCATGAAAGACAACTTCCTTGGATTCCCCAGAGCCAAGGTCGATTGCCTCTGCAGGAGGGGAGAAGGCATATTCCTGGAAGTAGGAAAAAGAACGCCAGTCAAGGATTATAACACCATTACCTAAACTCAGTTATCAAATGTGAACCACATATTTTGAGAAATGTGAAAGCATAACCAATAATGCAAATGGAGAAAAAAATATCACAAAGCATATGTTGATCTCAGTGTAAACCGAAAGGAAGCATGTGATTCTAGGGAAAGGTTTAAAACAAGTTTTTATGCAACAAAAAACAGATGTACATAATTTTGGTCGATTTGAGATTCTTTCAATTTTTTCTTTCTTCTAATCAACAACTTAGCTTGGAATGATACAATTAAAATGTTGTGCAACAGACATCAAAATATGAAATCAGGAACATTGTAGTCAACCAAAAAATAGAGTTAAAAAGTGTTCAATCAGCACAAACAACGAATGATAGCATTTTTTCAAGTACCTTCAACAAAGGTCGGAGATAAAAACTCCCTGGAAATAAGTTATCAAACATGAAAGTTCCACCAACACCAGTTACTGAATTGTTCCTATATCCATCTTCGCCACTCAACGACAAGAGAACAGAAGGAAAAGGCTCATTGCTGTCTTCTCTAGAATATAATCGCACAGAAATTTGACCGAGCTTCTGACAAGAAAAGGAATACTGTCCAACTTGTTTTACGTAATAACCAGGCTGCAGGAAAGAGAAAAGTTAGTCATCATGCATGTCGACTGCAAGAGCAAACCCTAGCATGGAATCCTCTGAATATGATTTCCTATGTGCATTCAAATGACAACTTCAATTAGCAATATCGTATGCAAGTGTAATTAGCTTTCAGTGTTAAAAATTAAAGAGGTATCTTGATTTGTCTTCAGTTAACACATTGATCGACACACTGCAATTGTACAAGAAAGAAATGTAAACTAATGAGAGGCTGGCAACTATCCAGAGACTGAATTATATATTCGCATATTCTGCTGACATTTAATTAATGACTCCTTCCCGCTGCTTTGTTGCAAATCTATCTATCAGACCCCTAACTGATGGAAAAATATGAAGGTAGCTCACTTTGTTCTTCTATGAAAGAAAAGGAATTGGTTATCAGGAAACAGAAAACATTTCTTTCAATGGGAAGGCAAATGCAAAATGTATTTTCAGTCAGGAAATGAGTAACAAAACATGTAAAAGTCCTTCCATTTTCCAAAGGAAAAGGCAAGGGAAGAAAAAATGCACCTCCTAGGATACTCAGAACCCAACATGACTCATAAGTTAGCATCAGGCAAGAAGCAGGCTTAGTTCTCACTTTTGAAGAAAAAAGAGCCTGCCCAGAATCCTCAGTTTCTGAAAAGTCCCTCTTCTAAAGATACTATGGTTGCTAGTATAGTTGGAAACTAATAAAAAGAAATGAGCAACAATTCTGACTCCAGAAAAGTAAGACCTGAGCAAAATTATCATCATAAATTAAACCTCATGATCGGGAAAAAGTACACTTAAAAACCAACTGGCACAAAGACTTGGCTGGTTTATCAAAAGACTGGCTCGGAGTATATACGGCCTATATATACAGACTATTCAACAAATGCTGAATTTGTACGATATGCTACTCATATTACATTTTTCCAGAATCTATCGAAAATCCAGATAACACTTAAAAATTCCCAAAAAACTTCCAATAGTTAAGTTTGCAGGAGTTAAATCAACAAAAAAAACATCCTTGTCAAAGCAAGGTGCTGACTAGAAGCAAGATAACCTAACAAAATCATGTCACATTAGGCATAATATAAACTGTATACATCAAATTTTCAAACCTTTGATGCCTCTATGCTGTAACCTATATCATCATAGAGAGGTCCTGCAACAAATAAACCATCTGTCCCTGTGGTAGTTTCAATTGCTGTATCGCCTTTCTTAAGTGGAGAGATATGGCTATCTCTCTCAGCAAGAACTCGTACATAAACATGAGAAAGAGGGGGTGAAACTGATCCTTCAATGTATAACCCCAATCGA
The DNA here is from genome assembly GCA_019321725.1 of Paulownia fortunei. NCBI lineage: Eukaryota > Viridiplantae > Streptophyta > Magnoliopsida > Lamiales > Paulowniaceae > Paulownia > Paulownia fortunei. Next base: position 138,545 of record CM033116.1, read on the forward strand.
CCAGAAAAAGGAGCAATTGGAGCTTGGCAGCCATCTTGTGCCACTGAAACCTAATTAAATATGAAGAAAACCTTAAACAAACTGACATTTTCCACAGATACAAGATATAAGTGGAAAGGAAACTCTCAAAGCCCCTTACATGCTGTTGTCTTGGGTAAAATAAAATTTTCTTTCCAACATCATTCCTGCAGCAGATGTAAACTAAGGATGAGGACATAAAATTCATAATAGCAACTGAATAATCAATTATAAGATTGTATGATAATATTTATTTGATTTGGGAAAGGACAGAAATAAGACCTTTAATAACTCATGTTATATTGAAAATTTAGATTTTCTTTCAATGGGTGTCAACCCCCTTATCAGATTTCATAAAATAACAGTCTCATTAATACAACACTGGTAGGAAGAAGGCAAGCTCAAACTCAAGTTCTAGCAAGTTGACCTCTAAGTTCAGCATCCTCTAAAAGACAGATTATTTCATCTCTATATATCAATAATGCACTTTATGTCATTACTGTGAACATAAAGAAATAGGAAAATGCAATTTATGTCATTATTGTGAACATGAAGAAATAGGAAAAGGAAGAAGTTATATCTCATGGTTAGCACAAGTAACTTTTAGAAAATCAAAATTGAGTAGCAGTTGTACTAGCCTTTATGTTCACCAAGTGGCAACATATCTTGTTAACTGAACAAGCTGTAAAGATTTGATCAACTCTTTTGCAGTTCATATATACAAATCAATAAACATCATTCTAGATATAAGTGTGTTGGCAAAAAATTTAAGTGGCAATAAAAACAATTTTTCATTCTGATATGGGGCAATACGAACAAGTTTGAGAGTTAAACTTCTTAGAACGTAAATCACAATGTCGTAAGAGTGCATCTTATAAAATGGCATAAATTTTATAAGAAAAACAAAAAACATCTTTTCAAGTAAGGGAGACTTCACTAAGCATTCAGCAGCAACCATTTTCCTGTGTCTAAACAACTTTTACCAACAGGGATAGGCAATCCAAAGAGAGAAACATAGAGAAAGATGAAAAAAAGATAATACAGAGAAATCAGGTGAAATTACTGAATCACTATAGAAAGTTCAAAAATATCTCAGGAAAATGCATAGTACAATGTAAAGCAAAATTAACTCTTCTGGACAGAAAAAACTTCCCAAAAAATACGAAAGCATGCAGAATTGAGATTGAACCATAAGCGCCAAAAACGCAACATACATACCGCGAGTCCCGAGGGACAAAGATGAGTTTTTCTCCAAAATTAGCCCAAACAGAATACTCATATACAGAAGGCCCTGATTGATCCACTTCAGCTGAGACAAGTCTGGCAATAGTACCATCAACTAATGTTTCTTGATTGTCTAAGATGTCAAGTGGTATGTTCTCAGGTAAATTCTTGTTTGATTCAACATTTATATGTCCTTTGACCAGATATTTCTCTCCCTTTAAATTAATAGGCTGCAGAAACAAGAAATAAAATGAATCCGAAAGGAAAAGAAAAAAGCACAATCAAGTAGATTCAACCGCCTCCCACCATCTCCTCCCACCCACACCAACATCCTCCCCACGCCAAAAAAAAAAAAAACATAAGACAAAGAAAACAAAAGAGAGGGGTTAAACTTGATAAGCATCATACTGATAGGTTTGATGTATCAACTCTCAAAGTGGAGCTCCCAAAGGAAATACATGAATCAATAAAATGGAGTTCATGCACACCAGGAGACTTTACACAAATCCGCTGGGAACCTTTCTGCAATTGGAAAGAAGTTATGATGTGATGATTCGCACAAAATGATGGATTAAATATTTAAATAACCAAGGATGACTCTGACCTTAATTTTCAAATTCACCCGAGTACTATCTGCTTGAAACAGGTAAGCATCCACATCATGGCTGGAAATTACCCTAACCCAATAGCCTTTTTGAATAAAACTAATCTCTTCAACATCCTCAACACCAACATCCACATTTATAAAGTCCTGTTCCCAGCACCATATATCTTCTCCCGATGTGATTCCGGGGGAAGAGTTTTTGACCTAGAATGGAACAAGTTAATTATCATAACGAAGAATTTCTAAAATTGGAGGTTAAAAGGAGCTCTGAACTTCGTCACTGAGTAATGATAGCTACTTTTTTGTATCAGGAATAACATGAAAAATTGAGTGGTCAGTGTCGTATTGCTGTTAGTGACTACTGCTTTAGATGGTAATGCCGATGGCTTTTCAAGTAGGTCCAGGTAAAACACTTATACATGTAAGCAGTCAGTAGGATAAGAGATTAAAAAAGCAAAGAAAAGAACAGAAAAGATGCCCAAGATCCCACACTTTCACGTCTGCCAGCAACCATTACCAGCAGTTCAGAACTGCAAGAATCCCATAGAATTAAACACAACTGATTTTACCATAGGCTTTAATTATCATGATCATCATCATATATGTATATGTATATATGTATGTATACATACATACATAAACACATAACAAAAGAAATAAAATAGTACAAAGAGAATCAGAGAACAGTGAATATGCCTCTGCTTTAGAAAGAAAAAGGAATCAAAAGGCTGAAGGCATTACCTCAACTCTGTATTTCCCCGGGAGTACATTGGAAAAGGAAAACTCACTACTCTGATCAGTCAAATTAATTGTCCTTTCTTCTTTACTTTTACCATCCAGTCTCACAAGCATAACAGAAACAGCAGACCCACATTTATCTTTGCAGACTACTGAGCCACGGACATTGACTTGTGCCTAAATTTTTTCAAACAAAATAATGAGAAAAATAATGAGAAGTACTAATATAATGCAGATGTCTTTCAGGGTAAGCTTTGAACAATTACAAGGTGGGCAATATGCAGAATCAGGAGATAAAATAAGTCAGACCAAAAAGAATGAGAATTGTCAACCATCTGAAAGAAGACATGATCTTAATTCTTAAGCATTTCACATAAAGAAAGAAAAGCATTTCAGTCATCTTTAAATGTAAACTCATACCTGATAAAACTTGACACTTAGTAACGGTTTATTAACATTAACATCGACATAATTTGGAGAAAACAGAAGTTCTGGAGAACTCTCAGGTGTGGCTGCAAAAGCAGATAAGCGGTATTCACCAGGTGGAACCTGAAGAACATTAAATACCCCAATTTATATGACAGAAATGAAAGCTTGCACTTTTCACCCTTGATATAACTTTATAGGTTATTTATTGGCTTGAAAAAGATATGAAATAGGCAATAAGGTAAACACATAAGAAAAGTTGTGAATGTCAACCTTAAGAAATAAACCCCATAAACAGGGAAAAGAACTGCAGCAGGATACGAGCTTACCTCAAAGCAGAAGTTGCCACTGTCATCAGTTTGTTTTACTTGGGGTTTGACATTCTCTGGTCCATGAGTCAAAGCAACCTGGCATTCAGATGATTTGATTACTTTACCAAGCCACAGAAGGCATAAAAAAAAGATAATAAAGCGTTTCACATTTTCAAAAACAAACAGATGTAAACAACTCGTAAATAAGTTTCAAAAAAGTTCCTAAATGATATTTGCAGTGAAACAACTGCCACCACAGCCAGCAAATACATCAATCAGTGGATGCACATGCCCTCAATGTCACTACCACCAAACAAATTAAATTCTCCAGATCTCTATAGAAGATTTACATCCACAAGATTATCATTAAGAGACTTCTCCACCCATCACACTTCAAATTAGCTTCCATAACAACAATATGTCTATGGGGCTACAACCAGCGAACAACGTGCAAAGTCCCAGCTACAGCGACACTTGCTATAGTTAATCATTATCCAAGGAGAATAAGATAAAAACAAAACTTCTCATTGGTTTCTTTTTCCTAGTCTTCTAAATCAAGTATCTGGCCACTTACTAATATAAAAATGAATATGCACAATGCTGTTGAGATCTGCAATGAGGTGACAGACATATTACCTTAGCTTTGTAAGCAGAACTAACTGTCTGAGCCACGCCGCATAAATCATATGATATTGCTTTGATATCAATAATTGAAACCATGTTTGGTAAAACCTAAGCAAAAATCAGATTAGGGCAGAAAAGATATAAATCACTGAGTAGCCAATGAAGATCAAAAGGAGATCAATATTAATGCTGAATTCCTTTTGTTTATTTACTTGTCTAATGTACTGGAATATTGGCAACAAATAAAAGCTTAGAGATTGACTCACCAAAAAGTCATTCAGCCTTTCAAACTTATAGTGCTCCTTCTTGGCTTCGATACTGTATCTTTTAGATGTAACCTAAAAGCATTGACCAATCATCAAGCAAAAGCCAAAAGGGGAAAAAAAAAAGAATAAATAATTTTCATATCAAGTGTAAAGAAAGGCCAGCTGATTAGATGAAATATCCAGGACATTTAGATGGCACAGTTGAAATAGCAACATTCTGTTTATGCGCATATTTTAATGTCTCTACCACGGGCCACAGTTTCTTCAATTTCTAAAGACAAAGAAGAAAACACTTTGGGTGCTTGACGGTTTGTTTGCAAATGACGGGTAGCACTACAAAAATGTATATGAAGCACACATTGGACATTATAAGGAATGAGAACGGATTGAATAGAATGCACTCACGGCTTTATTGTACTCAAGTCCAAATTCTCTTAAATTATTGTAGTTTACTTAAATAATTGTAGTTGATTATGTGATTCCAACAACCTTATTAATATGCTCTCATAAGGCCTAGGCAAGTCCTATGCGAGGGTTTTGACACATTTAAATTGGATGCTGATAACTATCATAACTAACGATTGGAAGGTTAATTTTTCATGTCACTCTTGTCTACAGTAGGATTTATAAAGCTATAATCTAAACTCCCATGGTATAATTTGATAACTTCACAGTTCCGGACACCACAGTTCCTTGGACATCTATAACAGAACACAGGACTTCAATACACTAAAATGGATAGAATATACCTTAAATAAGTAAGAAATGAGCAGGACATAAACGATGTAACAACGTAGTTGACAGCATTTACCATATCAAAACTGGAAAACAGAATGGAAAGGGAGAATACAACAACAATGGGTAAGGACAACATGAAATGTTGCTAATATAAGTAGGAACATAATTTTACCTGATCAAGTTTGTAACATCCTTCTTTATCAGTTATTGATCTTTCATGGCCATCCACAACAATTTTTGCAGCATCCACTCCAATGCCATTACCATCGACCACACGACCCCCAACGGAAAACCCAGTAACCTACATAACATAAATGTGGCGAATAATGTCCAAAAAAGGAATGAAATGGCAAATTACAATTGACAAGGTACTGTTACAAGAAAGAGAAATAGTTCAAATTAGGCAATATCATTCAGTACTTCATTCGTCCTAGGGATGCAATTGCATGAACTTATGAACAGAATAGTCCTTGCAGGCAGAGGGAAGCTTAAGCAAATTGTAGAGTGATCTTACCAACGTTTATGATTTGCAGCACACATGTTGTTGGTCACAGAAGGAGATATATGGATAAGAAAAGAATAATTAACCGGCTAATGGCACCACATAACACTAATCCTGTAGGGTAATATGATACCATTATAACTAAAACATCCATTTTCAAGGAGGAGAAAAACAATACTCTCATGCAAAGGCGAACCCACAGATATTTTTTCAAGCTGCCAATAACAACAATACCAAGAAGATCATAAAATATAAGAGTCAGCAAGACACTTTTTTCGGTGCAAAGTCAATTCATTAAAAATGAATATATATAAAACTTTCAATACCTTTAGGCAACACCATGATGTCATATCAAAAACATCAATAATTGAAACTGGATGTAGGAAGATAACAGTAACACACAACTAGAAGCATGTCTTTATATTTTTAGATACATATTCTCGGATGCATTCCTAGCTTGAACTAAAAATTGTTGCTAGATAAACAAAGCAACCAATTCCATACCTGAAACCTTTGAGGGACTATAGCATGATCGTGCTGAACAGAGACCAGCATCGAAGGAGGTGAAACATCAAAAACTGTATTCTCACCCTTGTAGAAAGGTATAAGCTTGTAGGTCCCTGACACATTTCACCAAATCATAGGCTAAGCACCAGAAAACCCAACAACTTACAACAATTGTGGGATTATTGCACATGCATTCAAGACTAGAAGTTCTGAAGCAATAACTTTCAGATGGCTGCAGGACTTAACCCAACACCAAGGTACAAGCAGACAAGCATGAGGTTCGTTTGACATAGAAATTATTTTAGTCGTAGCTATAAGTGCGGGCTATTGGCTTGTAGTCCCAATTTGATGCCTACTAAAGGGAACCAGGAACTTATGGATAAAGATTAAGGAATTGGATGTATTGCCCTAATTTACATTCCTGGTGAGCAAATTTAGCTTTGGAAAAAAAATACCGAACGGGACCAATTCCATATGCAATCAGCAATTCCAATATAGGAGGGATTGTGGACGCCTCTCCAGTACAAAAACTCAACATCCAGAAATTACACCAGCAGCATAAGGCATGTCAAAACAGAGAAAAACAAAACCTCTACGTAAAACAAGCAATCCCATACGATAGGCAAAAGAAGAGCACATTATGCCAGAGAAAAACATGACAAGGTGCGCAATACAACCCCAGAAGCAAGACAGAACAATTCCTTGAAAACACAATACTCAAATCATAAGCAAATAAAAGGCCTGAACTCATGGAAAATCTAACACTGAATCACCACACAAAGTAAAAGCCTGAGATCTTGGAGAAATTGTGAAACCTTCAGGTCACATGAAGAAAGCTGAAGTTAGATATCAAACTTTGCATTATTAAATGAGTAAAATGCATAGGACAAGAATCACTATATAACAATGTTTACAAACCAACAAGAACCATGAAAATCTAGCATTAAAAAAAAAAAAAACTGCAGAAGTAGAGAGTAGTACCGCATGGTATGGATGTGAATGTGAACATCCCTTCAGCATCAGATACAGCATGACAAAGAGCTTTCCCCAGACCAGGTGCATTACCAGAGTCATGCGGACAATTCACCTCCAAGACATCATCTGAGTATAGATAAAAGTGAACTCCCAATATGGGATTTCCCTATCAATATCACATCAGAGAACATTAGATTTGTTTGTTTTAGGATAATACCACATAGTGACTAAAACAAATTCTGATAGAGTAGAGGCACTATTTAATGCAGATAGATCACCGTAAACAATTTTTTTTTTAAAATATAGTCCATGATAGATTAAGCAGTAGAAGTTTGCCTTGGAGGCAGTTAGCAATTGTCATATTATAATCTATAAGCTACCAAAACATCTCAGAAACAAAATTCTTTTCCAGAAACTAAGGCTTGATTTGGTTTCCTATTGGGGGCACGTTTTTACTATATTTAAAACATCCTAACCATATATTTACATCTTCCAATCATTACATTATTATAAATATACATCATCCAATTTTCACATTAATATAAAAACAAAATATAACAATATAAAATTGTAATGTGACACCGCTAATCTACGGTAGAAAGCATCACCCCAAGAAATAAAACTAAACACTTCTTCCAAAAATACACCAAATCAACCATTTCCAAAATAAAACCAAACATACTACACATTCCCCAATACATTTACACAAAACATTTTCCCAAGATATTTTCCCAAAAACACTCAAAAACAAAACCAAATATAGCGTAGGCCTTTTCTGTATCATCAAATCTCATCTTGCAGTGACTAAATACATGTTGAAAGTGCACCAGGTGTACTAGTCTAAAAGATATGTGCAGAAGCACCATGACAACAAATAGCTGCAAAAGAGTATCGTGTTCCTCATTAAGCACTATATGATAGTCAAGAATATGCAATGACAACCAACTGCATAAAAAGTAAGCAATGACCAACAACTGCAAAGAATGGAAAAAAATTGAATGGTACATAGACCTTGTATCATTCATACAAAAAATAGAGAATAGAGTAAGTGGCAAGGACAGAAAACGATTCAAAAAGTACAATTCTAACTAACGCTTTCATGAGGCCGTGATTTATTACATTCAATCTGAACAACCAAGTAGCAATGTTGCACTTTTGGGCTGCCAAATAGAAGCTCAAAAAAATTGAAACAAGTACTCAATTGGACGTTGAAAAAAATTTACCTGAGCAACCACATATCCACGAATATCATAACCAGACGCAAAGAAAATATCATCTACCACACCGTTATCAAATCCTAATTCCACCTGCACAATTATATACGAACTTGAAGCAACATTATCATTTAAGATTGTTGAAAAAAGAAATTGTGTAATCTGCACCAGAAGACATGCGCTAAATGTCCCAATAATAGTTGGAAAGAAAAGGCTATGATTAATTAGTGAGAGGAAAAAGGGATCCCTGTAGTTACCTCTTCCGAACCTTTGATCTCGATATTTAAATCACGACGTGAAGCACCTATTTTATACTTTCCTACACCCAAGTAGATAAATTGTTAAGAAAATCAGAAAGCATTAACTATGAGCAACATAAATGTATAAGCAATAAAACACCTAATTGTTTCAACTTAAATTATGGAAAACAGAGGTTACTTTCCTCCTCACACAGTCATCTTACACCATAACCACTTCATAGAAATGAAGTTCTTGCATGGTGGATTCCAATGTGCTGTGCATATTTTTCAAATAGACTAAATCAAAAATTACTATATAGTAAGAATTTTGTGTTATTTTAATTTAAATACTTTTTAAATTTTGTGATATTTTATGGGTCTATAACAATTCAAGTAGTTGAAGAAAAAGGAAAAACACAATGTATGGAAAAAGAGAAGATATGGTTGTAACGAAAAGAGGGGGAAAATGGAAATAGTGGAACATATGTCAACTATTGAAAAGGCATCAGTTGGCAGACCAAACTTGTGAGAGGTTACCTATTAGGCCATCTTCAATTATTAAGAGAGTATACATGCTATAGTGCATGGTGAAGAGATTGGAATAGTAATTAGACCTGGAATTATGTTTTTGAATGAGTAACTTCCTGTTGATGTTGTTGAAACTGAAGAGACAACCTCTCCACTGGGAGACAAAAGCTCGACATTCACATTTGATGGACCACCATTTTTATGCGAGCAGCTATCCCCAGAACCTGCTCCCACAACTCTTCCAGATAATGTGAACCTGCAGAAATAGTAAGTTAGTAAAGCTAAAGACGACCAATAGATGTGGGGCACAGACAAGTCCTGTGCTGTCCGTCAACAAGAATTCACTAATTCAGAAACAAGAACTCAAAACTTAGAAACAAGTAATACCTACCCAGTAAATCGAAAATTTATATCTTCATTGGCATTACAACCAGTGTGATCAACAACAACAGGAACCTAAAAAAGAAATTTGTAATGACAAACTATAAATCAGATACATGCAAAAGATGCATAAAATAAAAACACTGGATAGCTTTAAATAAAAATAACACATTGATAAAGACAAACATATTAGTAAGAAACAACCAAGAAACTCAACTTGTTCTGGGGCACATGTCCATCCCTCAGGTCCCTTGATTTTGATCAGATAAGAACCCTGCAACCATGATAAAAGCATATTCACAAAATGAAATGATATGATTATTACTCTATGGAGATAACACAAGAAGATTAAAGAATACATCCATTGAGGCATATAATTTATAAATCTCTCTAGTTGATCCGACTTGTCATTGAACTAATCATTCAACCATTAAAAGAATTGCAACTTGAAAAAGAAACCAAAAGGATCCAAGTCCAGTTCAAAATGAATTACTCTCTGCTTCAGCTTTAAATCTCTTTTTATTTGATATAGTTGATCAAGCATGCAAATCCCCAACCAATACATTGAACAAAGTTTTTCTAAATGTATGAGGGTTTTAAGATTGCAAACACAGCATTTGCACTAGAAATGACTGTAAAAGGACACAACAGAACTTGCTCTTCATTTTTTCACCTTACTCAGCAGCCTCATGCCTTGGGCATGTTTGGTAGGGAGGATTGGAGGAGGGGAAGGGTGCACACTTCTAAGAGGGAAAGATAGATCAATAGGGAAGAGGATGGATGAGGCAATCACTCATCATATACTATTCAGAATCCCTCATAGGATGGAATTGAGGAAGGGATAGACATGTAAAACACAAGTATCTTCCCTTCTACTTGGTTTCAACGTGATACCCAAAAAGAGAAGTGATTATCTTTTCCTTCCCTCCCATATACCAAACAAGGTTTTTTAATGAACCTTGAAAAATGCTGAAGCCCATGTCATTCAAATTTGAATGAGCACCACAGCAGTTATCAAACTGAATCTATTTGGACATATTTGATTACTTTAGAACCCATTTCATAAAGTATTAAATTAATGAGCCAAGCGAAAAATGTTTACAAGCTAAAAACCAAGTCCAAGCTTTTGGGGTTCTTAAACTAGCTTTAAAGAGAACAGGCTCGAACAGATTGCAATTCTCCACACTCGAGCATATCTATAAGCCTAAGTACATCCCAAAAACCTGAACATAGACCCACAAGCCCATTCCCATTCTCAATGCATCGTCTCCAAGTGATTTACAGTTCTCACCCAACAAAAAGGAAAGAGGTACACATCCACAAGCTTACAACTTGAACTATCACAGAAAAAATTTCATTCAACTAAGAATCCTAAACAGAGGTTATGGAAAAAGTAGATTCAAGAAAGCCAAACCAGATTGCAGGTTAAAGCATTAAAAAAAAGAGAAAAAACAATCTAATGAATGACCTTGTCGTAAACTGGAATGAAGTAGTAACCATTAGGAGCACATTGTGTCCGGTCCTTAACCAAGCCATCCAATGTCCGAAGTTCAACCTGCATTCGTGGAAACCAGTATCATTACACTTGCACTTAACCAGATTCCAACTCTAAGAAAATAAGTGAATAAAAAATTCTTTAATATTTCGTACATCTTTAAAATTAACTAAGATAGTAACAAATTCTCGTACCGTAACGTGAGAATAATCCAATTTTGCATCAGTTGGCTTTCTCGACTTTATCAACGCTGAACTCGCCTACCAAATGACAAATAAAATTCACTTCCACAATAATCTCTAACATTAAGTTCAAAAATAATATAATCTCCACATTCTCAATGAATTTAGTCAAAAATCAGTAGAAAACAATAAAAGTCCGATAAGTTTGACAACACCTCAACGAATCCACCACATCCTTGAATAGAATCAGCAATCGCGAGTCGATAACCGTGGAAAAGTATAATTGCGAAGAGGAAATAACAGTTTGTAGAAGCCATTGTATTTCTTGATCGATGCGATCTGAAATCAAGAAGAGAAGAAAACGGAGAGCTCAGATCTTAGTCGCGCATGATTTTCGATTTTGGTAATATCGACTTCTTGGAATTGGTTTTGGGTCGGTAAATATCAGGGTTTATCGTTTTATAGTATATGTGGTTTTTCTTTCAAAAAAAAAAAAAAATATAGTACATAACCCCCAACTTTTATTATTTTATTGCACATAATCCCCCGATAAATCAATCATGACACCGGGATAAAAGGAAATAACACATTACTCTCGTCCCCTACAGTCAATTAATTTTTCATTTTGCCCCACTAAACAAATTTTAGGCCAAAAAACTCATTGATTTTTTATGTGTAACTATTGCATGATTCCTTAACATTCTATCCAAATATACTTATGACAACACATCACCTATCTTCAAAATCAATTTTTTTATTTTTTCCATTCAGAAAATCCCAAATAGCGACTTGTTATTAATTGAATTATAATTTGTCAATATTCTATTTAATTAACTATTAAATATACAATCCCTAACCTAGAAGAAAAATTATTTATAAATTATGCAATACTCTCATCAGGTGAGCTTCAAATTACAGTAGCAGATGAAGATTAATTTTCCACAATATTACTAATGTTTCAAATTTTAAAAAAGATACATGTGCTCATTTGAGAAAAATATATTCAAGGTATTCCATATGTTTTATATAACAACATTTGAAAGTATTCAACTATCTTCATAATAAATAATTATGCACAATAGAATTTTGAATGATCTATCACTAATAGAACGTTGGTCTAGGCAAAGTATGAACATCTACCAATTTGTTGTTCATAGGGAACAAGTTAATTGTAAATAAAAAATAAAAAATTCTGGAACCAAGTAATAAATTAATGATTATAAATTGAAAAAAAAAATATTGTGAATTTTGGGCATTTTATTGTATCTTCACTTGAATTTTTATTATCAAGGGGTCTGGGCCTTCACTGCTACAAATTTCCTATTTGAAAAGCATAAAAATTAAATGATTCATCCTTCTTTATTATGATAATAATATGCAACTAGGCACATATGGTTAAATAGGTACATTTGTACAAGAATGAGGCAAAAAAGATGATAATTCTTAACAGAATCATGTGGATTTTAGTAGATTTGTTTTGCCTAAAATAGATTTTGGGGTAAATTTCATTTTACTTTCCTCTATTTTAGTTGAATATTATTTTACTTCCTTTTACTATCAATTATCTCACTTTAACCCTTTATATTCTCATTCTATATCATTTTACCTCATTGTACTCTCATTGTCTCACTATACCCCCTTGTACTCTAAAAAAATAACCAAATTACCCTTACCAATTATTTGTAATAAAATTACTTTAAAATTTTCTAAAATTAATAGATTTATATTTATATTCTAATAATTTTTTTAATTTAATTAATTAATATTTGACATTAAATTTATTTAAGATTTTTTTTATTATACTTAAATTTTAATAGTTAATTTTTAATTTAACATAGTTCTTATTAAATTAGTATATAGTATAATATTCTTTATTAGCTAATACAGTTTACTTATCAATTTTCTACTCAATATAAATTCACAAAATATATAAAATATTTTTAAATAATATCTTACAAAATACATAAAAGATTAGTAATATTTTTTTATTATTAATAGAATTATTATAAGTTTATATAAATTATGTTAAATTCAAAAATAATCATTATAATCAAGTCACATTAATAAAAATAATTAGTAAAATGATTATAATTTCTTAAATAGAACATATTATCTATTAAATTATAATAATTCAACTATTTATATTTTATTTAATAGGATTAAATTATACCTAAAAATAATTATTTTAATTTAATATTATTTTTATGAAATTTTAATAATTCCACTAACAATGAGAAATTTATTACTAATATTTTATATATTTAACAAAATACTTTTTAAAAATATGTTATATATATTTATTATATTTATGATAAGTATAAAATTTATAAGTAAAATGTATTAGTTAATAAAAAATATCATACAATATAGAAATTTAACAGGAACTATATTTTTTAAAAAATAGGTATTAAACTTTAAGAATAATAAAATTTAAAATAAATTTAATATTAAGTGTTATTAATTAAATTAAAAAATATTAGAATATAAATACAAGTATATCAATCTTAAAATTTTTTATAATAATTTTACTATAAATAATTAGTAAGAATAATTTGATTAATTGTTTTAGAGTACAAAGGGCAAAGTGAAACAATGAGAGTACAAGAAGGTAAAATGAGATAAAATTAAAGTACAAGGGGGTAAAGTGAGACAATTGATAGTATAATGGGGTAAAATGACACTAAATCAAAATAGAGAATGATAAAGTGAGATTTACCCTGGATTTTGAGGGCAAAATACAAAATCAATTAATTTGGGGGTAAAATGCTATTTTTTCATCATGTACCTATCACACAACCTGACCATGGTTCAGGAACCGTCGGTTCCGGTTTGGAACCGCCGGTTCCACGGTTCAAGAAAATTCCGACCCTTAACCTTAATCGTCAAGGCTTGTTACGGTCCGACTTGTGGAACTGCCGATTCTGATTCCGGTTACGGTTCTGGTTAACCGCCGTTTTCGGTTCCGATTCCAACCCTTATATTTTATTTTATTTTTTAAAATTTTTTTGAACTTAAATTTGCAAAAAATATTGTTATTTTTTGAATTTAATGAAAAAAAAGTAACTTAAATTTAAAAAAAAAATAACTAAAATTTAAGTATATGATCCAAAACAAAAATGATTAAATTAATTTATGAAATTTCTAAAAAATAATTTTTTCATTTACACTGTACTGATAAAACACAATTTACTAAATTTTGATTTTTTGAGTTATTATTATCATATAAAATCGATTAAACATTACAATAATTTAATAATATTAAATGAGAAGTTGGGAAATAAACAGTAGATATTGTAAAGTAATATTATTAAATATTTTTAAAAAATTATAAATTTACTTATTATTAAGATAATTGTAAAGTAGGATCATTAGATAATTTCCAAAACTTTACTTATTATTAAGATGAAATGTAGAATGCTTAAATATAGGTTTTGATTTGTAATTTGTTGAAACTAATTAATTAAATTTGAAAAAGGATACAATATCAATTATATTGATTTTCAGAAACAAGACAAGCAATTTGAGTGGGAAAAAAATGAAAAAACAAATCATAAGACTTATTTATGTACTTATTCAAAATTATAAACATATGGTCCATTAGTTCAATTGGTTAGAGTGTTCTATTAATAGTTTTTAGGTCATAGGTTCAAAACCTATATAATACACTTTTACACTATTTTAATTAAAAAAATTAAAAAAAATAAAAAATAAAAAATAAAAATTATCGGGTCGGGCCGATCCGGATTGAACTGTTGGGTCAATCCAACGGTTTACGGATACAAAAAATTCAGACCCTAACTGGCCCGTGAATCCACGAGCCGGCCCGTGGTCAGGTCTGCACAATGGGTTTTTAGGAGGATTTTGGCCAAAAAAACCTGCTGGAAGAAAATATGAAAAAAACAATAAAAATTAGGTGCTCGGGGCTTTTTTAGTACTAGGAAGAGATTATAAAAATATATATTTTTTAGGAAGCGAAGTGATAAGTGATGTTTATACTTAAAATTACACAAATTAATTTATCTAAATTAGTTATTAATTTTCGAGTTTGCCACTTGATTCATAGAACAATGTGAGATTTACTAACTTCATGTTTTCTCAAATAATGCAATTCTTTCAATCATAACTTTCAAAAATTTTAAAAGAAAACTGCTTGAATATCACGAGGACCAAGCTCTTGGGGCCTTTTATCTAGATAAAGCCTTCTTAAGTTCGTCTACCTCAAGGGATTTTCAAGAACAATTTTTTCATGTAGATTAATGAAGGAGTTTAACGAGATCCATAGTCAATGTATCTTTCACTTATGAATCACATGAATTATTAAAGAATTATCTGGGGACAAATTAAATTGTTCAATCAACTCATTCACAAAAAATAAAAAAAAAAAAAAATCATATTCTCCATAATAAATTATTTTGTAGGCCAGGAGGATCTTTACAAAATAAATAGAAAGATAACCATGGGTAAAAGCAAATTTGTCATGTCGTAGTAGAAGCTTGACAAATGGATTGGTTGAGACGTCTTTACTTGCTGTTTTCTTGGAGTTCCAATCATTAAAGCTGAGATTTTCACTCATCTCCATCCATTTTTTTTTTAGATTCTCCTACCTCATCAATGGATGCATGGACAACCTGGGCAGGAAAAATAAAAGCATAGAAAAATGAAAGAGAGAAAAGGAAAAGGGCAAAAAATATACAGAAGATCAACTCTACCATTTAATTTTTTTCTTTTCTTTTTTCCAGTATTCCTGGTCGTGCTAGAGATCCTTAGAATCCATCCATGGAGACCAAGTAATGGTCAACCTCAAATCCGTAAGAGCAAAAAACAAAAAATAATTAAATTTGAAAAAGAAAAGAGAAAAAGAAAGAAAAAAAAGGAGGAGGAGAAGAAGTGGAATAAAGTTTCCAGGCGTACAGGAAATTAGCCTTGTCCCATTTCTATGCAAAACATTGTTTTCCTGTATGCCAATTTTCTTGTTTGTTTTTTCATGCAGCAATGATAACCAATACTCATAATTTTCTATGTTTTTTAAGCCTTTTTCTTCTTTTAAGTACAATCCATGCTGAAAACAAGGGACCAAATGCATTGCTTCTGAGTTGTGGCTCTTCAAACAGTGTAAAAGATGCAGATGGTAGGACGTGGGAGCCCGATGCCAAATATCTAGTGTTTGGTGAAAAATCTATTGCGGCCAAAGCTGAAATTCAAGACCCTTCATTACCTTCTGATATTCCTTATATGACTGCCAAAATTTTCCAATCCGAAGCAACTTACCAATTTTCTCTCCAAAATTCAACCTCTCGTACTTTGCTTCGCCTCCATTTCTATCCATCTTCTTACCCAAATTTCAATATTTCCAATTCTTATTTTGCAGTTGTTGCTGGAGGTGTTACATTGTTGAATAATTTCAGCGCTTCTTTAGCTGCTGAAGCTCTTTCTCAGGCATATTTCATCAAAGAATATTACCTGGCTCCATCCAAATTTGCCACTCTTAATGTCACCTTCAAGCCATCTGATAAACAAACTCAATCTTTTGCATTTGTCAATGGCATTGAGGTGATATCAACACCAGCATTATTTGATGTGGACCCAATATTGGCAGGTTCAGCTGGACCAGATAATGATTTTGACGCTGCAATTACGATACCAATATATACCAGCAGCATGGAAACAATGTTCAGATTGAATGTGGGCGGGCAATATATTGCACCAATAAATGATTCTGGTGGACTAATGCGAAGTTGGTATGATGATAGCCTCTACATTTATGGTGCCGGGCGTGGAGTTGCCTTGCGAGCCAATACCACAATCAGTTACGAAGGTTTGCCCTCTTATATGGCACCACTAGATGTGTACGGAAGTTACAGATCAATGGGTGCTTTTGTAGATGTAAACAAGAATTCTAACCTGACATGGATATTCCAGGTCGATCCCAATTTCATGTACCTCCTCAGGTTCCATTGGTGTGATTCTGAGATGAATAAACCTAACCAGAGAGTTTTTGATATGTTCATTAACAACAAAACTGCCACAACTCAAGTAGACTTGTATGCCTGGACCCATTCCACGGCAACTCCAACCAAAAAGGATTATGTCGTTCAAATCAACAACAAGAGCAATGATGACGCTCAGCTCTGGGTGGCACTTCACCCTACAGACAAAACAAAAGCTGAATTTGCTGATGTTCTTCTCAATGGGCTGGAAATATTCAAGCTCAGCGACAATGCAAAGTCAAATCTTGCAGGCCCTAACCCGACCATCTCAGATATGATGAAGAAATATCAGGAAGCTCAATTGGCACCCAAGTCCTTTGACACTCCAAAGAAATCAAACACTCTCACGGTACTTATCACAGGAGCAGCAGGAGGAGCTGCTGCATTTGGGGTGACAGCTGCTATATTTCTATTCACTTACAAGATGAAGAAAAGAGACCCTAAAACAGATACAGCATCTACATGGCTGCCAATTTCGTGGAATTCCAATTCTACCACAATCAAATCTTCCATGTCAGGCAAAAGTCAAGGTGGCACCTCCATTTCAACAGATGCGGCTTGCAATTGCCGCTACTTCAATTTGGCAGAGATCAAGAATGCTACTAAGAATTTTGACGAGTCAAATGTCATCGGAGTCGGCGGCTTTGGAAAAGTGTACAAAGGTGTTATCGACGGCGAAACAAAAGTGGCAATCAAAAGATCCAACCCATCTTCTGAGCAAGGAGTAAATGAATTCCAGACTGAAATTGAGATGCTTTCTCGGCTCAGGCACAGACATTTGGTCTCATTGATCGGATTTTGTGAGGATAATGGAGAAATGATCTTGGTTTATGATTACATGGCGCAGGGAACATTGAGAGAACATCTTTATAAGGGCAACAAAATCACCCTCTCTTGGAAGCAGAGGCTGGAGATTTGCATAGGAGCAGCCCGTGGGCTCCACTATCTCCATACCGGCGCTAAGTACACAATCATTCACAGGGATGTCAAGACCACAAACATTCTCCTAGATGATAAATGGGTTGCAAAGGTTTCTGATTTCGGACTCTCAAAAACAGGCCCCAATATGAACAAAGGTCATGTCAGCACTGTGGTAAAAGGCAGCTTTGGGTACTTGGATCCTGAATATTTTAGAAGGCAACAATTGACAGAAAAATCTGATGTTTACTCATTTGGAGTGGTACTTTTTGAGGTACTATGCGCCAGGCCAGCCCTGAATCCAAACCTTCCAAAAGAACAAGTGAGTTTGGCCGATTGGGCACTAAGATGTGCAAGGAACAAAACCCTAGAAGATATTGTTGATCCTCAACTCAAAGGAAAAATTACCCCAGAATGCTTGAAGAAATTCACGGATACGGCCGAGAAATGCTTGGCGGATCATGGGGTCGGTCGCCCTACCATGGGCGATGTGCTATGGAACCTAGAATTTGCACTTCAGCTCCATGAGAACCCTGAAGATAAACGAACCAATTCAGGCAAGACAGGCAGCGTGGATTTTGAAAATATTGAAGAAAAAATTGATCAAAACAGCCTCATAGCCATGCACCGGAGCACCTTAAACCTTCTAGATGACGATGAGGCAAATACTCAGGCCTAAGACGATGATAACACCGATGACATTTTCTCACAGATTGTCAATCCGAAGGGCCGGTGAATAAGAGATGAATTTAACCAATCCAACAAGTACTAGCCACCAAACTTCAAGACTATTACTATGTTTGGTGAAATGAACATGCATGGTATTCTTGTTTCCAACGGTACAAGTTGCATTTCAATGTGTTCTCATCTTAGTATTTCTTACAAGGTGTTAAGAGAACCTTATGTGCTATGTAACTAAAGATTTGTTTCACATTTCCTCTAACATATTATATAATTTTGAATTTTAGTAGCTTCTGTAGCCAGTTTCCTGGTGAATATTTTTCATGTTTGTAGCGTAGAATTGATAGGGACTGGCCTTTAGTTGTTTTAGATCTTGTGGGAACCAAACCTATATTAAATATACTGTTTCCATCGTATCTGGGCTAGCAAATGATACTACGAAGTTTATTTCTTGAGTAATTCTAGGAGCTATTATTGTGTTGTAGATATAGTGAATGGAGTATATTAATTTCTAATGCTCTTCAATTCGTACCACAAGAGATGTTTCTTTAGGTCAATACTTTTCAAACTAATGGCTGGAATGTTTTTTTCTTATTTTTGTTTGTTCTCGTCCATATTTTCAATGATGAACTAAAATTTGACATGTTATAATTACTAAAATTTGAAATAATTATCTCTATCTTTTTAAAGAGAATGGAACAAAATATTGTGAAAACTCATTTAACATGGACTAAAATTAAATTGAAAATAAAAGTATAATGATCCAAATATATAAATTATGCAGAACTATAAAATGAGCGAAGTTTTTGGGATTTTTAACTCATGATATGAAAATACCACATAGTCAATTGAAACCGCTAAGGAAAGCATTTTTCTTACCACATTCTTTACAAAAATTCAAAATTCGAAGATTAGAAATGTTAGTGATACATAATCAAAATTGAATTGAGTTTTGATCCACAGAAAAGCCCCCATCATATTATTAACTTCAATCAAATAATACTAGGGTTTTATCAATTTAATATGCCTTAAAAATATTATTGTGTAAATTTAAATTTTTTGATGTTGTACCTTAGAAAAATGATACTTAATATTGAAAAGGAAAAAAACATATATATAGAGATATATGCTAATTCATCACTTTGGAGTAGATATTATTTGTTGTTGTGTTCAGGGCTCATTAATAAGTGTTCTAATTTCTTAATTAAACAATTTATATATATATATATATGTAATTGCCCTCATTAAAAAGAATTTATGCACGTTGAACCGTATTGCAAAGGTTGCTATTATTTGAGTTGAATTTGAAGGAGTAATGCATTAGAGTAACATTTTCTTCTTCTAAATTCCAATGACAGGCATTAGCCATTTGAAAATAGGGAGGTTTAAGTAAGAATTTGGGATAATTTGGGGGAGTTAAGTGGAAATTACTCACTCTCATTGTCACGCGCAGTTATTTTATTTTTTTATTTTTTAATGAGCCAAGTTTCAATTTCGACTAATTAATTTTAGAAGAGAATAACCTTTTTCTAATTTGTCCTTTTAATAAATCGGATGTGATCACTGTACACAATTAAGCAAAACCTTCAGTTACATGACCTGATAGGAACCCGCATGAGAGTACTCCTTTTGCCTTTAACCATATTACCGTTGTGCTATGCCCGTGCAACGGCGACGTATGTCTTGATCAGCAATTAGCGGGTTTTAGAGTTAAAAGTTGACCCCCACAAAACATCAGGCAAATGCTGTGAATTGTGATTCATACCTGAAATTCGATTTTTTGTTACTGATAGATTATATCTGAACTGCAGTCTGTGAAGCAGAATTCACCAAATTGCAGTAATAAGTTTTCCTTTTTCATTGCGAAATTTGCCGTTAATTTTGTACTGAAATATTGAAGAAATTGTTCTCATTTGTCGGTTTTTGCCCTAGAATAAATCAGGATCAAGTATTAACTCTCTGCTGCTAACATTTTTTCCTGTTTTTAATTTTAAGTATAATTTTTCTAGTTAATGATTTTTCCTTTTTTTTGTTTTGGGGGGGCGGGGTGTTGGTTGGTATCGACACTGATTGTAGTTTTCTATATACTACTCTCCTTTCTTTTTGGCTGAATTTTGAAATTTGTATATTTCAGAGGTTAGACTTTGGAAATTTTAATTTGATTCTTCAGTGTTTGAATACATGAGAATGAGATTATAGGCTTTCGATGCTTCCTATGTGATGTTTGGTATAGTTATCCCGAATCTAATGTTGTGCGAAAAGTATCTGATGTTTTTAATTCCAGTTGCTAATGGGAGATTTTCTTCTATAGAGCTTAAGATTTGAAGTTTGTAGCGAAGCATAATGGCGAGGATCAAACCTCAAGCTCTGTTACAATAGAGTAAAAAGAAGGGGCCAAGTCGAACTAGTGTAACTACCATTGCAATTTACTGCCTAGTTGTTGTTGTCGTGGCATTTTTTCTTTTCACTGCCTACAGATACTGGACTCGAAGGTCAGTTGATTTTTTCTTTTTTCCTCAAAAAAATTCCTTATCATTTATTTCTCTGTTGTTGGTGTAGTTCTGCTTAATCCAAATGCTAAGTTGTTGATTTAGTAATCTGTTTCTGGTCTTTCTGTACGACATTTTGACAACAAGATAAATGTGGTGGAACTATTTCAACCTAAGATGGTTCTAGGGGCGTTGAGGTGAGAACTACAGGGGTTTGGTTTCTCTGTTGGGTTTGAATTTCTTGGCACATGCAGTCTTATGAAATTAGAATATTAATGGTAGATGTCATCTCATTTACTCTACTTATTAAATGTCTAGCCCTAGGTCTCCTTGTTCGATATGGCTTGGAATTTAATTTGGTCGCATAGATTGTTGCTGTGAAGTAACTTAGTCCCAGAAATGTATTTTTTCTTTTTTTTCTGGATAGAAAGGAACCATGAAATGTGTATGGCAGTCATAATTGTGTATAAGTTATAGTTGTTACACAAGTAGTTAGAAGATTTATTGCCATGTATTTATTTATTTAGTTGCACAAACATTCTTCATAACCTACATATTTTTATCTCTTTAGGTCAATTTCAGACTAAGGACGTATTGTCTGGTGTAGAGGTATAATGACTTCTATAGAAACTGTTCTATTTTATGAAATGTCTTACACTTCACTACTTGTTTTTGCTATATGCCCATTGTGGTAAATCAGAATCGATAGTTGTGCTACTGATTAGATAATCTTAGATTTCTGCTTACTTTATCTTCACGTTAAAATTACGTGTGCATTGTTCATCCTGGATGGCAGTGCCAACCACACCATTGTCTTCTCTTATTTATGTTTTCTTCTGAAATCAGCTTTGTCTGCTCTTCTGCAGCACGGTGACTCGTTTGGTCATCCAAAGAAAGTTGACATCCCCAGATATGCTGTAAGTTTCTTGGCGTTCTGGTTTATTTACGAGTATGTGCTCTACCTGTTTAGATTTAGCACTTGATAGAGTTACTGAATTGGATATTCTCATGAAATATGCCATGATTATATCCCTAACCACGAGCCTCAGTGGGAACCATATGCTCTGTTAGTTTCTATTTATGAAACATTTTTAAAGAATGCATTGGATAATGTTTATAATAAAAAGATAAGTGAATCCACTCGTTGCTCGTTATTGTCGAAATCTTTGAAGCCCCTGTTGTCTTTAGCGCTTTTTTCTTTGATAGAGACTGACTTGCTTTCTGAATAGGGAGAAAGATGGTAAATTCAGACACAATCAATCCCAGTTCATCTATTTGAGGGATGTTTGGTTTTATTTTCAAACTATGTCAAATTTTATGTTATGTGTCATTTCAAATTGGGTCTATGTGATGTTAGTGGTGTCAATCATGTATTGTGTGCTAATAATATAAAATTTGAGAATGATTTTGTGAATGATGTTGTAAAATAAGTATTTAATTTGTGTTACAACAGTTTATTATACTCCATGCTTAAGAAGAGAGAGAGAGTTTGTGGTAGGTGGGAGATTACTTATGAAGAGAGAGAGAGAGAGAGAGAGAGAGAGTGGAAAGGGGGTGGGGGTGGTTGAAAATGGGATCTTTAGAGAATGAATTTGGATTTTTTGAGTTAGTATCCAAAAAATGGTGTAAAAAAGATGCAAATCCATTTTCCAACTGCGCAAATTTGGATTTGTCATCCAAAATCTGAAACCAAGCAAAGCCATCGTTTTTCTCATTATACTTTGCAGTTTCTTCTGTTTACTGGATGTTTGTAGGTGCAGCAATCATTATATGTCTAAACCCATTGCTCATCCTCTTAGTAGCTTGTAATCTACCCTGAAGTGCTGTCTGATGTGAATGCTGCTATATTTATACATAAAAGATTAATGAACAAAAACCCATTTTGTGGTATGGTTAGTGGCTCATAATTTGTCTTAAAGCTGGTTAGATCTCATCTGAATGGTTGTTTCAGCAATTTCCTTTTTACTCCATTACTTTCTGCTCTTTTGGTTCTTTTTTATTTTTTCAGGAACATGTTAACATATATGTGTTTGCAGGTGATAAACACCTCAATAGGTTCAATAACTGTGGAACTTTACAAGGAAGGTTCTCCTGAAGTTGTTAATGAATTTATAGACTCATGGTATGTACTACACCAACATTATCCTTTTCACTCAGTAAGCATATCGACTCTTCTTTTTAAGTATCAGTACCCATCGCCAAACCCACCCCACCGCTTGCATGGGCAGGTCTAGCTGTTGCCTCTTTTCTGTGCCTTGAATGATATTCTTCACTAGCACTTGCCCTTCGAATGTTCTGGATGGGCATCACAAACCTCAATTAGCATGACTTTTATTATCCAATTTAATTTGCAGTCATAAGGGACGCTTCAAAGAAATGCTTTTTAATCGTGTAATAAAGAACTTTGTCATTCAAGGAGGAGATGTTAGTAGAACCGGAGCTGCAGAAGATTGGACTTCAAGGGGAAGCACTACAATCAACTTGATACAAGGTCTGTCTAACCTCAGATCTCCATATGTTCTTTTTCACACACAACTTTATCTTAGTAAACAATGGCTACTGAATTAAGGATACTTGTTCTAGCCTGAAGCATGAAGCTTTTATGTTTGGCACTTCTAAAGCAAAACATGATGGTGGAAGATTTGATCTTTTCATTACAACAGCACCAATCCCAGATCTAAATGGAAAAATTAATGTATTTGGACGCATTATCAAGGGTGAAGATGTTGTTCAGGTGAAATATCTTTAGTTATTCTGGCTGCTCTTGTATTTCTCTTCATTAATTGTACTGATTCGATCTGCAATTTTGCCTGGAAAACTCATTTGGGCATTATTTGGACGTAAAACCTCTAAAGCTAGACTAGTCAGCGTTGTTATTTTAGTCTGTTTTCAATCTCAGCTTCCTTTTAAGGGCACATGAGCTGCCCATTTGAGTGTTCCTGCCCTTGTTCCTTTTTCTGGGGTCTGTATCTCAGTGCATACCATCATGAAACATTTCCAGTACCTATCGGATTCATAGGAGAGTTGGAAATTAATTATGCCCATTCAAGCAATCAGATGCGGTTACCAATTTATATAGCGTTATTAGCACTATGATTATCATGAATTTAAACATACTTCATCCTAGGTCCATACAATATGGTGTTTATTTAGCTTTTGGTGAAATTCCAGGAACTTTTTGCCTGACAGTTGATTATTAAGCTCTGAGATCTTGGTTTTCATGCAATTTGGTGGATTTGGTTTGTATGAAAACTGAGCCATTAATAGATCTATGGTGGTCATTTCATCAAGTTTTCTAATTTGATTTTGCTCATAGTATGTCGTGTGCTAATTTAAATCACTTTGTGTCACGAAGTCAACTCATTTCAAATTTTATATTTATCTTGGTTTCTGTTTCTGTTTTGTTTCAGCAGGATGTTATAAGGAACTTTAGTGACCTTTTCTATGCCTTTTACTTTAAATGCATCATTCTATGTTATGGTTACCAGGAAATTGAAGAGGTAGACACAGATGTGCATTATCGGCCTAAAACACCGATGGGGATCATAGAAGTAACTCTAAAACAAAAGGTTTGATGGATATTTTGCTCTCTGACCGCATCCCCTGTCATAGAATCACGCCTTCAGCATTATCAAAAAAAGCCTCTTATGGTTGAGTTATCATTCCGCTCTTGTGGGATTATCACCAGAGGATTCCAACTACCTTTGCAGCTTTCTGTCCTCGGCTCTGGTGCAAAGGCTTCATTTTGATCCATTTGTTATAATTTTGGTTTAGTTTTAATTCCTTTTTCTTTTTTTTTTTTTTTAAATGCTTTAATTCGCTCTCTAAAGGTTTCATCATTCTCTTGACGCAAGTCTTGTTGATCTCCGTTACAATTTTTTGTCACCACTCAATTTGACCCATTTGAGTTTATTTCCTTTTGGGCGTCTGCTTTGGAACTGATATGTACTTTTTCCTTTTGCATCGGGAATATATGCAACCTTTATCAATGAACTAGTAGAATGGCTCAGCAGTACTACTAACATCACCCTCTTCTTTGATGAGGAGCAACATTTGATGCAGTAGTTTGATTCCAGATTATATACCCAATACACAAACCGTAGTGCGAAATCATTGTACATTAAAAAGTAAAGTGGTGGAATATGTTTTTCCAGAAGTAATATTTATTTATTTTGAGGAAATCCACAATTTTATCCAAGATAATCGTTTTGCGCTGATTTCTTACCAATATGCATACTAACTTGATGAATCTTTTGGTGGGTGCGCGCTTTTTTCTTTTTTAAATTTGAGAAGCAAAGTTTAAGCTTATTTGATCTTCAGGCAATTTCATCGTGCATGAGTGTAAATATTTCAAGTTGCTTTTCCCATTTAAAAGAATATTGGGTGGAGTTATCGGGATCAAGTATACAATAGTTATAGAATGCGTGATAAAGACTTTGGTGCAACAAAATAATTGAAAAAGATGTTAATAGCAGATACATTCTTTCAAGAAAAGCCATAAAAAAACAAAGAGATAATAAATTTTAAATTTATAATACTACATTAAATCTAATAAAAAAGTAAGCTTTAAGGTAAACCAAAAACCCTCTTTTCATATGGTTTAGATACTTGCAAAGGGATTTAGTTATTTAGTATATATGCTTTTAACATGTTAAAAGTGATAAAAATTAATATATATATATATATATATATATATGCATATGATATAAATCAAACACCCTTTGAGCACAATTCTGGTGAAACTATCAATTTTAATTTACTTCCAATAGGGTGGTGGTTCGAATTGTGGTGGGAATCTGCTGTTAGTGGGACCTTACGGCCGATACGAAACAATCACTGTTATTGGAACTTTACGGCCGAAATTTAGTATGATGCAATTAGTATGGGTTGGTGTCAATGGGACCCTACGGCCAGTATGACACAATCACTGTAATTGGGACCTTACGGCCGATATTTAGTATGATGCAATTAGTGTGGGTTGATCTCCTTGTGCGTATAATTATACAGTTCTTGTTGGGAACTTGCGAGTTAATATACAGGTGTTATGAATGTTCAAAATTAGTTCGACAAAGATGGGATATCTGGGTCATAAAAAATTAAAATAATAATAATAATAATAATAGTAATATAATATAATTGTAGTGAATGGACAAACAGAAAAGGGTCTATGAGATAATTCGAAGGTTTTAGAGAAGTCTACTATTCTTCCTCCCAAAAAAACAGGGGAAAAAAAAAAAGAAGGAAAAGATCTCTCAACACGCCACATTCTCTCTTCCACTCACAGTCGCCGCCGTTAATTGGATAAGCCTCCTCCAGTTCAGTGCGCTACCGCCTCCGCCGGCTCTCTTTGGAAATGGCGCATTCATGCGTTTCTTCTTCTTCTCTCAGATTCAACTCATCTTCACTTTCTCTCTCTTCCACAAACCCTTTTTCTTCCCCTTCATCCTCCTCAAAAAACCTCTCTCTCCCCTTCCAACCCCTCCCTTCCAGGTACAATTCATTAATGGAACAGCTTGCCAATCTCTTTTTTTAGATCCTATTAATGTTGAGTTTTGCAGGAAATTGAAGAAATCGAACCTCCGGAGTTCTTCAGTGAAGGCGATGTACGCTCCGGAGTTTTATGCCCCGGAAAATAGCTCACGCCATGGTATTTGGTCGATTAGGTAAGGGTTTTATATAGGTATCTCGGTTCTTAAAGGACGAAAATTTATAGCACACTAATCTATGACTACCTTGGTCCTAAATTGAAGTTCATCAGTCAATTTTATACTATATTTCGCAAGTAAAAATGAATAATTTAGTCAATTTTACTTGATTATTAGCTGAATGATACAAAACATATAGCAAATATCAAAATTTGAGTGTTTTATTATATTAAAATTGTCAAAAACTCAAAATAATGAATGATGACATTGTCTCGGTTTGTAATGTAGCAGCCAGCACATTGATGTCCGAGCAAATGGAGGATGCTATTAATTGGTTAAAAAAGGCTGTTTAATTGCATTTTGGGATGATTTGCAATTTCCATTGTCTTATAATAAGTTTTTCCAAAAGAATTGGACAGATTGACTTTGAACTCTAGCTTAGAGGACACTAATAGGCGAACAGCGTGAGTATGTAATTAATTGGTAATAATGGAGTTTTGCTTGCATTTTAGGGATGATTTGCAAGTCCCATCATCGCCGTATTTTCCGGCTTATGCGCAAGGGGCACAGGGTCCACCTCCCATGGTCCAAGAGCGCTTTATGAGTGTTATCAGCCAACTTTTTCAATATGTGAGGCTTTTTGTATGAATCGAATTGAAATTTTGGGTTACTAGTTTGTCTACCTTAGTTGTAATTCAATTTGTTTTCAGAGGATAATACGATGTGGTGGAGCAGTTGATGATGACATGGCGAACATCATTGTTGCTCAGTTGCTCTATCTTGATGCTGTTGATCCTACTAAGGCATGTTTGTACCCCCCACTCTCCCCCTTTTTGCGACTTATCGTTTCTTAGTTAGTTTAGTTAATCTGTATGACCATCTTTAAAGTTATTTTTTTCTCTCACATACATTTATGCACATGAACATGCAGAATTTAAGATTGTTATTCTTAGTTCAGTAATGTGTAGTCTTATTACTTGTGAAGTATGTCTTGCCCAAACATCAGGCGAATTCTTTGTCTGCTGGGTGCTGGCTTTATTAGTGGTTTCCCTAGTATGGTATATATGGAAAAAAGAGAACTAGATAGTGTTCTGATAGCGATAGCTTAATCACAGTCGGCTTTATAACCAAGTGTTGTCCCATGGAAGTCTTTCCTGGCCTGCTTGATTGATTCTTCTAAGTTATGGTAAATAAATTTTAATTCTTTTCACATGAATTCAAACAATTGAACTTAAGGAATACTGTTCTAGTGGTTTTTCTTTTTTCTTGAATAAGTTTTTTATGTAAGTGCTTTACTGTTCAATTTGTCCTCTAATTGAACAGGATATAGTCATGTATGTGAACTCTCCAGGTGGATCAGTTACAGCTGGTAATAGATCTTGTTCAATATTTCCATTATTTCTGGTAGCGAAGTTTATGAATGTCTTATTTGCTTCTTTTTACCCTTTTAGGTATGGCTATATTTGATACTATGAGGCATATAAGGCCTGATGTTTCAACCGTATGTGTTGGGCTAGCAGCTAGGTGAGGACAATTGACACTGGTTTTGGGTAACTTGCTGTTAATTATGTCAGTTTGTTTTGATATTTCAAAACAACATTTTAAATTGCTTTTTTCTTTGTAATGGAATATATATTTCTTGAATAAATCAATGAATGAACAAGCCTTAATAAGTTTCCGCTGCTGTGAGTCCCATTATTTGATAAATAGATAATTTGAGCTTATGACAAATTAGTTTTTCTTAGATTACATGCTGTTGGTGGTGGCGGCGGTGTTTTTTTTTTTTTTTTGTGTGTGTGTGTGTGTAGTTCCAGGTTGCACCACCAATTTATAAAACTAAGTGGCTTTCATCAGGATATCTGGCTAATATTTATTTATTTATTTTCAAGCGATATTGGATAATGTCCCCTGCTATGTGTTTGTAGATACATATTTTAGCTTTCAACTCTTGATAAGTGCTCATGGAATTTGTGACTGGGCTTTTGCATTCTCCTATTCGTATCATTTCATGATATAAAGAGATTTTGTAAATTAAATTGACTCTATAACCTTATTTGTGTGCAGCATGGGAGCTTTTCTACTGAGTGGTGGTACGAAAGGTATACGACTTGGTTTATTTCAGTTAGTTTGAAGATCCAATAATGGTTTCTTGCTTTCTCAAATGGTTTTACATTCTTTTTGTTGTTGATGGTCACTGAAGGAAAAAGGTATAGCCTTCCCAACTCAAGGATAATGATCCATCAGCCTCTTGGTGGAGCACAAGGTGGTCAGACTGATATTGATATTCAGGTAATTGTATGCCTATTATCTTTGAATTTCGAAATAGAAATATTTTTTGATATTGAAATATATATTGCCTTCTGCTGCAGTTTTTTGAATTTGATGAATAGTTTTGAGGTTTTATAATGTTTTAATCACGATTGCAAACTAGCCAAGCTGGTCCAATCCGTACATTAGGTTGTTCGTGCTTGTGTTGATTTCTTGACGAGCTTCAGGATTGAGATTAACTTTGCATGATTTCTTAATGGGCTAATCAAACGAACTTTAATCTAGCCAAACTTGAATCGAATCATGCTCAAGTAACTTTTCTATGTATTTTCTTATTTATCAGCTATATGGTTGATCTTGGAACTAATCCTAAACCAGTGGTTTTTTATCCAACCGATCTCGAGCCGAGCTTGTGTGGCGTGATCATTTATCACAATAGTTTAGGCTTGTGAATGGTTCTTTCATTTGAGCAAGATGATTTTGGCTTTACATTTTGTTTTAAATTCTTGGTTGGGTACGAAACATGCAAGGCATACAGACGGAGAAGGAAAGATATGGGTGGAATATGCATGTGTTCTCACACAAGTGCAGAACATATTCAGAAGCTGGAGAAATGTTGGCTTTTATTTTCATTAGATTGAGAAACAATTTCTTTGTTGACTTCTCAGCTCTAAATGAGATTAAAATGATTTAATTTGCCTTGGACATTTTCTGTGCCTGAACAGTATTAAAAAAATCGCTCCTCATTTTCTGCTTTGATCACAGGCAAATGAAATGTTGCATCACAAAGCAAATTTAAACGGTTACTTGGCCTACCACACTGGTCAAAGCCTAGAGAAGATCAACCAAGACACTGATCGTGACTTTTTCATGAGTGCCAAGGAAGCCAAGGAGTATGGGCTTATAGATGGTGTTATCTTGAATCCTCTTAAAGCCCTCCAGCCACTTGCAGCTGCAGCAGAACAACAATAAGTCTCAGAGATTAATCCTACCTCTTTATCATGATTTGACTCAGGTTACATGAGCAAAAAAGCATGGGCTATGTTGATTTCATTTAAAGCTAGAAAATTTAGAATTAATGCCAATACACCGTGACCTGTTCCCATCCATGAACCACACTATGTACTGCATTTGCTGTTATTATTTAGTTATAGTCTGATGAACTTATTGGTATCCTGTGGAGTCTATTTCTGTCTATTATCTGTGACATGGATGTAAGTTTCAAAGGTGGAGTTTTCATTCACATCACCTTAATTTCCTATTCCATAAATGTTCTTTACAAGCACATTAAATTTCTATTTTCTAGAGATCATTGAAGAACGAGAGTATTTAACAGGATAAATTTTAGCTTGATTTCTTTTGAATACTAAAGTGTTTTTTTTACTGTAGACTCTGATTGTACATGAATTCACTTCCAGTTTGTTGCTCATTGTTAGTGCTTAAAACATCAGACCTTGTCGACACTAAGATATACCACCCTCCAACCCTTTTCCACGGCTGCTATTCAGCCCTTCCTCACGCATATCAGCCACCATCATTTGGGTTATGAAGTGTCATCAGTATACTTGTAATCTCTTTGTTAATAGTGGATTCATTTTAGAAATTCCGTAAATTATTTTTTGATTTTTCTTCTTGTCTTTTTTTCTTTTGTTAGTTTAGATTGATTTTCTCATAATGTGAGATTTCGCCCTTACAACTTTGATATAAGAATAAAATATACTCAACACTAAATCCAATTAAAAAAGATATACTATAACCAAACCACACGGGCAGTCGTCGCTATTCTCGTGAGTTTCGTGCTATTTATAACTGCGGACATGGGAAAGACAACAGCTGAAGAACCAATTATCGTGAGTTTCGTGCTATTTATAACTGCGGACATGGGAAAGACAACAGCTGAAGAACCAATTACGTAAATTTATTACTTCGGACCTTCTGATATTGCTCCCCCATCTTATCTCTTTTCATACCCTTTTCTAAGGCGGAGTTGGTGTTTTGTTTCGCCATGGATTTACATTGCATTGATCTCAATATTCACATGAATCCAGTGAAAGAAAGCAGAAACATAAGTCGCAGAAAATTTATCTAACAACGAGTGGCTAGTGGATTTTTTTTCATATGAACATACGAATGAACCAAGTAGTGACTTCTCTTGACACTGAAAGCTAAGCATGCACTTGAAATGCATGCCGGGATTTTTTTTGCATCTTTCCAGCCAAGTAGATCAGAGGCCGGATGATTGTGGGTAGATGCGTAAGCGATGATGGGAATTGATGCATCTGTTTTTTTGGCTGAGCAACCCCTGGATGTGCTGCATCTGTAGTAACCCCTGCAGTGACAAACTCTTTTACTCTTGACTCTTAGGTAATTAATATCATTCTTTTTTTCTGCTTTTGTGAGTGCGTCCGCGTGTGTGTTGTTAGGTGACTTGATCAAAATATTTCGTAGATCCATACAAGGTGTGTAAAAAGAACTGAACTTTCAATCGATAGGACGGTCATCAATGGGATATATATATATATATATATATATATATATATATATATATCAATCGATCATTGCTCATCAGATCAATAATTTAGATTTGTGGCTGGTGAATTGAAATTTAATACAACTGCTTGAAGGTTGAACGTGGAAGTAAGTAAGCCCACCTGGGTTGTTGATTTGATTATTCTTGTAAATTTTATGCTTGTTATGTTTATGGTAAGTAAAAGTTTATGCAATTTATTCTTCTTATTTTATGGTAAGTAATAGTTTATACATGACACATTAAAGGGCTCACTTGGAAGAAAAAGGGTATCAATCTATTAATTAATCAAATCACATTGTTGATTTGATTATATATTTACATCTACAAAGAAGGAATATAATTGAAACGAATAGCAAACTATTGCTTAAAATACCTGGCCCTTACGGGCTGTTACAAGGAAGGGGATTTTGATCAGTTCCAACTCACGCTGTTGTTGGTTTTTCTTCTTCTCTCTCTTTTTTTTTTTTTTTTTATTTCCCCTTGAATGAAACACGGTATGGTTGGTACTGGTTGGTACTTGGTAGCCCCCTTTTGTTGTATGTGGTGTAATATATAATATATTTAATCCAATTTGGATTTTCCGCTCATTATGTATGCTAACTATTTTTTTGTATATATAATAAGTATTAAGTATGTACATTATATTACGATATATAATATAAAATATAAAATAAAACATAAAATTTAAATAAAAAGTTTGAATGACATTTGTTGAGAGAAGACTTGAAATTGAGATTAATGAACCACCAGCCCACACTCGGATTAATTATACCACATTATCTATGTAAACCATTGGACAAACTTTCGATAATGCGACCCTGTCCTAAGTCAACCAACAAACCAGGTCGTGCCGACCACTTTTTATTCCCCTTCTCAACTCCTCATTATAGCATATATATATATATATACGTATCTATATCTAAACCCATGTTATCTTGTTCGAATACCATTCACTCTCAAGTACACGGATTCAATGGGGTTGAATTCATCAGAAACTTGTCAAACAAACGGCAAGAAAAACAGGGTTCGCTGGGGTGGCGGCGCCGTGAGGGAGCCATTCCAAATCCTCACCACCACCCTCCTCAGTCTCCTCCTGCCACTCTCATTCCTCCTCCTCGCCCGCCTCTCCACCGCTCACTACCTTCTCTCCGTCTCCGATAACTACCCCACACCACATCCAACTTCTTTTGTATGCTCATTTTTCTTATACACTAAAAAACCTACAATTCTCCACTTACTAGTTTCTGTCATTAGTGTATCATCTCTAACTCATGCCTTAACCGGTAAAATCACATTCCTAAGCCAATCCCCTGAGCACTTAACACGACCCCGTTTATACGCTGCGTGGATTTTTCTTTGCGTTTTACAAGTTTGCGTTGGGTTGGGGATTGAAGGGAGCATAGCCGCCGGAATCGACGGCTCGGGGTTTGGTCAAGAGAATAGTTATCTTTGTAGAGTGGTTTTCTTTTTCGGGCTGCATGAAACGATGTTGTTTTGGGGGAGGGCAGTGGTGAAGCCGGTGGTGGATGACACAATCTTTGGTTATTGGAGGAAGGAGGGATGGGTGGAGAAGGTGGCGATAGGGCTGAGCTACGGCTGGTTGTGGTGGTGGCGGCTGAGAGAGGAGGTGGAGTCGCTGGTTGTGGTGCCGGAGGTGAAGAGAGAGCTGATGATGGGAATAGGGGTGGCGGACTTCATGGGGTGGTGGCTGTATTATCTGACGGTGACAATTGGGATGGTTAGGGTGGTCAAAGGTTTGATATGTACAGTGATGATTTTGACACGTAGGAGAGAGGAAGGGGAAAGCCGACCAAATG
This sequence comes from Paulownia fortunei, assembly GCA_019321725.1. NCBI lineage: Eukaryota > Viridiplantae > Streptophyta > Magnoliopsida > Lamiales > Paulowniaceae > Paulownia > Paulownia fortunei. The sequence continues at coordinate 171,852 of CM033116.1, forward strand.
ATGAGAAGGTTTGAACTTTGAATTGGACCGGGTTCAATATAATTTGTTAATTGATTTTATTTAATTCTGGTGTAATTTATTATTCAATTATGGGGGACTCCCTGAAATTTCAATGTATGAAGAGGAACATTATTTTTTTCTAGAATTGAAATGAAATTGTTCTTTATTTGTCTTCCATGGAATTGCAAGCAAAATTAGGGTCCAAAAAACTTTGATATTGAACAACTATGATTAGTTTTGTTGTGCTTGTTATGAATATCATCACTTTGAAATTAAAGATACAAAAATTTATTGGATCAGTTAGATTATACTAACATTCAAGAATATAAGATGTACATATATAGTAATATTGCAAAATTATAGGCTTTTGAAATTAGAGTGATATTGTTTGAACAATTAGGAAATGTCATCTAATATGGCATATATATATATATATAACTAATTAATTCAATTCCCGGGCATTAATTGTGGATGGGTATGATAAATAAATGTTACCGAGTTTATACAGTACAAACAAGTTGAACCTGTGTGCTTTGTTTGTCTAATTTTCTGATTCTAGTTCTAATGTTTTCAAACGGTACTCTCGAGTTGTACAACTTTTTGTCTTTTCAGGATTTACGTGTCTAATTTCAGCTATATTCAATTCAGACTGATTGTGAAAGACGAAAGAGATATGAAGAAGCAACCATACATGAAAAAAGGAAAATTGCTGGCTCCAGACGGATGATGGATGTTCATAATTCTGAGGTTTGGACCGTGTCAAAATTATTTGTCATACAAATACAATTAGTTGGCCAAGAAACTCACCTTCATTGAAATTTCATCTCTCTCTCTCTCTCTCTCTCTCTCTCTCTCTCTCTCTCTCTCTCTCTCAAGTTGTTGTGCAATCATTTTTTAAGTGAATTTAATTTGGGTTTTTTTTTAATAAGGTTTTGATATATTCAAAAGAGGCACTAAGTCTTACCTCACACGTCTCCAGCCATGGCCTCATTTTCTCATAAGCTTCTTTTTGTCTACTCTGTTTGTCCCTACTCGTATATTTCATTTCATTAATCTTATCCGGCCTACTTTGCCTCAACGCTTCCAAAAAATTAAATTAATGCTATGGCTTTCCTATATGTTTATCATTCTTTTAAAAAAATCTTATATTTCCTGTAAATGAATACCCCCGATTAGTTTTGTCTTCATTGATTCTCTTCCAGATGTTACATGAAAATATCACGCCAATTACATTGTTTTGGCCAAAGGGTCTTGAAAACTGAGATCCAACCTTGTTGTCTTTTTTATATAATTAACCTGATCCTTGATCATTCACCATCTGACGGGAGAGTAGACTGCAGAGCTTAGTTTTCCAGCTGAGTATGGCAAATATTGTATTCTCTTCATTTCAACTCAATGACATTCCGGGTGATTATGATCCTCTGCCTGGATGTGTAAGAGATGAAGCAAATTCTAAGAGTAAAGAAGATCCATGGTTCGAAATGGATTCAAGCGGATTTATGGATTTGTTTTCCTCAGTGTTTGGTCAAGAAAATACCATGGAGAAAAAAGCTGAGTTGTTTGGAAATTTACGACAACATGTTTCGGATGATGGGATGCGGCATGATTTTTGGAATGGGATCGTGCCCAAGGAAATTGAAGCCAATCTTGAAGCTAGGCAGCATGAGGATGTCCAGCCACCAATATCAGAATTCAGCAAACATCTCAAGGAAAAGCCACTCACTTTTTCTCTTGCATCATGTGATCTCTTGAACAATTATGGTAAGAGATTGAGGATGCCAGGACAAGAAAATTTGAATGATCTAAGCAACGTGAGCAACGCAGGTGAACAAAAATTATCAATGGAGGAAATCTTAATGCTTGCTGGAGAAAGGTTCATCCAATTCTCCACAAACAGGGTTGACGGCATTTCTATGTTCATCCACCCTTATGGCTCTTCACTCTCAGGTCTTTCTATGGATGATGCAAGGGATGTGGAACTTGTACACCTTCTCCTAGCTGCAGCAGAAAATGTGGGCATCCAGCAATTTGATCTAGCGAATAAAATGATTTCTCGTTGCCTGTGGATGGCATCTGATTCAGGTACTCCAGTCCAGCGTGTTGCCTTGTATTTTGCTGAAGCTCTTCAAGAGAAGATCAATAGAGAATCTGGGAGGATCACAACAGAGAAGAAAAAGCAACCAGATAAACAAGGGAAAGGGCTTGCGTTGGGCACAAACAGCACATTTCTGGCATCCCACCAAGAACTGCCCTTTGCCCAAGTGATGCAATTTGCTGGAATACAAGCCATCATTGAAAATGTGAAAACAGCTGGGAAGATCCATTTGATTGATCTCCAGATAAGGAGCGGAATTCAGTGGACAGGCTTGATGCAAGGGCTTTCAGAGTGCCCAATACAGAGTCTCAAAATAACTGCAGTTGGAACAGCTGACCAACGACATATAGAGGAAACTGGCAAGAGATTGCTGAGTTTTGCCCAGTCCTTGAATTTGCCTTTTTCGTTCAAGGTTGTCTATTTAACAGACATGAGAGCATTCAAAGAAGATCTCTTAAACATTGAAGCTGATGAAATTGTGGTGGTTTACTCCTACATGATGTTACGGTCCATGATATCAAAGCCTGACTTGTTAGAAAATCTAATGAGAGCAATAACAAGACTCAAACCGGCTCTAATGGTAGTCACTGAAGTAGAGGCAAATCACAATTCCCCTTCATTTGTAGATCGCTTCATTGAAGCGCTCTTATTTTACAGTGCATTTTTTGACTGCTTGGAAGATTGTATGGAGAGAAACAACCAATACAGAGCAGAACTTGAAGGCACTTATTTCGGTGAAGGGATCCTGAACATAGTTGCGGCTGATGGTCAGGAAAGGATCACTCGAAATGTCAAACTTGATGTGTGGAGGGCATTTTTTATGCGGTTTGGAATGATTGAAATCGAACTCAGCCACTCATCTAGGTATCAAGCCAGTTTAGTTCTGAAGCAGTTTGCACAGGGAAGCTCCTGCACTCTTGAATGTAATGGGAAGGGCCTCACTGTTGGATGGAAGGGAACACCACTCCATTCTCTTACTGCTTGGAAGTTCTCGTGCGGTTAAAAGTTCTGTGAAAAAGGATGATTTTTCAGCATATAAATTGGGAACAATTTTAGTAAATTATGGGATACTTAGCAGTTCAGTTTATTGATTAACCTTAACATTAGTAGCAGGTGAGAATATTTTCTACTCTTGATCCCAAATTAGCTTCATGTTCATCCAACATGTCTGAACTTCTCGAGAAAGGTAATTGAATGCATACAAGTAGACGACTTTGTTGTTTACGGAAAAAAAACAAAAAAGAAATAGTGTACGTCAAATTCATTGGCTGTGTTAGATTCTTTTATAATAAAGGTTCACATCCAAGTTTATGAAGTGAAAAACCTCTACATAGTGCCAGAACGCTGAAATCAAAATCATTTTCACAATAATGGGGTTGACAGTTGTTCTTGTCTTTCTCCTTTTATTAGTATAACACTATTCTTTAATCTTAAAACATCTGATGTTGAATTCTAGAAATAAAAGGATATTCATAAATTGTACCCTCGACTTAAGTAAAGAAAGCAGAAAAATCTGATTCAATATCAACCTGTTGGTTTGAGATGGCCAATCCCTTGTGCATTATTAATCTCCTCCAATTTCCATAAAAATTCATTTTCTGGGATATCAAAATCAAGTATAGATATTGATTCATTCTGTAATAATATGGAGAATCCAATTGAGGAGTCAAGAGCTAATAAGAAAGCAAGACTAACAAACATTATATATCCTGTCCTAATACTAATACAAGATACTCATCATAACAACGGATTACACAACTCATGATGCTCAACCCGGGCTTTAAGTTTTCAATGCACCATGATGGAGTCTTCAGTCTGTCCAGATTCCTTAGAGCTGGTCAGCTATTCTCCAAACGCAATTCAAGAATGTAAATTGAGATACATTTATTTATATGAATGATAACAGAAGCTAAGATAGCCAGAAACTATATAGCAACCAGCAAATCCTGAAGCTGGCAGGAGAGAGAGCTGTGCAGTTTCCTTCTCAAAAGTTCGTTACCCATATGGTTCTTCTCTTGTTGGTCTGTCCAACCAAGGATAAACAAGATCTGTGTAATGCACCTCTTGTGCGTCCCAAGTTCTAGCCCACTATATGTACTCTCCTTTTTTGCTAGGTCGCTTGCACAAAATGCCTGTTCAATGTCGGCGTGACCCGGCGTAAGAACTCCGACGCTCAAATGAGTATGAAAAGCAGATAAATAGGTATATTTTTGCTATATCAAAAGTGTAACATATGATATGATATAAATTCTCCTAATTATAAATATTCAATAAGGGTAAAAGAAATATTTCAAACATCAATCTATTATAACAGATTACTGCACGTGTATCCATGTTTTCTTATTTACCTTACGAAAGTTCCCTGTCATTTTTTAATCATAACTGTTTCTTTTTCGTTTTTCTCGTGAATCTGTCCGACCTGAAGGTCGGTAAGCTTTTCAATTTTAGATAAAAGTCGCCTAACAGGTTGTGCTACTATTTAACAGGTTGTGCTACTTTTTTTACTCATGTACTGAACTAATTTGTTCACTCAATTTTCATATCAAATCATCCCAACCTGACCTATTTCCAACTAGCTCACTAAATATAATTCGAGCTACGTAAATCCGTTTTGACCTATATTGACCATTTTTTTAATTATGATTTGAGTTGTGCAAATCCGTCCGTGAATTGTACCTCTTTTTTACTTATGATTCAAGCTATACAAGTTCGTTATGATCTATTACACATCGATGTGGAATTTGCACAGCCTCTTCTTGCTGCAGCTCATAAGGTGGGATGCCAACAATTTGAAAGAGCATGCAGATTACTCAATAATCGCCAATGGATTGAGAATCATGAAGGAAACGGGAAGTTCAAAGGAGAGAAAGGAAAGAAGTTCAAAGGAGAGAAAGGAAAAGCTGATAAGGCCTGCATGTTGAGAAACAAAATTACCTTAAGAAAACTATCTACATTTATTCAAAAGTTTTATTCCTAAATTCTATATTTCCAAATAATTCATAATTACAAATAAATAAATATTTCACAATTATTTTTTATAAAAGAAAGATATTTATTAGTTCTTGAATTTCTCTCCAATTACATGACCAATACAACATGATTACAAATAGCTTATCAACAAACCACTTATTTAAAAAAAAAAAAAAAGGAAGAAGTTATAATTAAATAAAAATTATAAATTAAAAAATGGTAAATAACGAACAAAAAATTATTGCCGTTTCACATCAATTCAAAATCCTATGTTGTCAAGAGCACCGCCCTAACATGCGCTCATGACAAATTCCACCAGATGTCCTAACATGTGATCATGAGCGTCACTGCATATTTCCGCGTGAAGATCACGCCGAAAATTCTGCCATGTAATTGGATGTTTATATATTCGGCTCTGTACGCCGGTGCAGCTAAAATTTCCCTTATTATGGAGTGGCCTGGCCACGTCAGCAGCCCTCCACATGTTGTAAGCAGGTAGATTCTTGATCTTTTTTCTCACATACACTCACTCTGTCTCGTATTCTCCAAATACTCATTCGGAAATCAAAGTGATGGACTCAAAGTCGAGCATATCTTCTTCCAATTTTAGAGTTTGTTCTTCTTTTTCTCTCTCTTCTTTTTTTATCTTTTTTTCTGAATCCTTTTATCCGATTTTTGATTCCTTCAATTTTATTTTTGCGAATTGTATTCGCATGAAATTGATCATCGCTTCAAGTTTTTGATACTGATCATTGAATTGTCTTATTTGTTGATTTTCTTCTCAAATTGAATTCGTATATCATGCAACTGAATTATTTAGTGATAGCTTATTATTTCTTGCTTCGAAATCTTGTTATCTTATTGTGGTTTAAGCTTGTACAGAGAAATTACAAAAAAAATAAAAATGATGGAAACTGGAGTTTGTTTAAGCTTGATGTCTTATCACCGTTTTATAGTATTTCTCTTCGTGAAAGAATGATTAAGGGAAAGACTTAAAGAACATGCATTTTCTTGAATATTTCCTCTGTTTGAGTGCGGGGAGCGCAGGTGAAAAAGTAGAATCAATCTGTTTCTCATGTTATAAAGTGTCTGTAAAGTGATAATTGATAAAAGTTGTCTTTTTTGTTGACTATATTCTCTTGGTTTCCTCCATTATTATTCAGTAAATATGTGAAATTTTTGGTGTGTTGAAACGGTTATTACTGTGTGTATTCCATGTTATTTCTGCCCGTCCACTCTTGGATTAAATATTCATGCTTTCTTCTTTTCATTATTTGGTTGAACAAGAATTTTGCCAAGAATGGATTGGTAGGGTGATTTTTCTTTTTTTCTTTTTAACAGGGGAGTGACGCCATGGCAAACTTGACTTATAAATTTACCCAGCTGAAAAGGCAGATTCAATCCGAAAGAGTTGCTTCAGTTGGAGTAATTTTCACTAGCTTCATTCTATTGAAATAATCTTTGCAAAAGTATCTAGTGTGTACATGAATTGCTCTTATTTGATTAATGTTCTTTGTCCTAAAGCATTTTCACATGTTGGCCTTTATTTTATTTCACCCAATACCAAGATTTTAATTCTTCACTGATTTAAAATATTGTTTTCTTGTTCACTATGTATCAATGCCAAGCTTTGTATTTATCCTACAATTTTTTGATGAGTTGGTGTTATGCAACATTAGATGTCGACTTCATTGATAATGAATAACTATAAGGAATATTAATTTAAATCTTGAATCTTATCACGTTGATAAGCATATGCTTCAATTTCAGATGTCATAAGTGAATTAACTTTGTTGACATTTGCGCATCCTATTAAGTAGTATTGTATCATTTTCTATTGATGACATTGCTTAGAGAAGTTGTGGTTATTGGGTTCTTATTTTTTTAGGAAAAACTTGAAAAAAATAGCAAGAGGGTTCAAGCTTATGTTTCTGACCTTGAAGCTTTGGCTGCATCAAGGAGTGATTTTACTATTAGAAGGATTAATGATTCAGGCAATTTCCTTTCTTTGAGAATGGACAATCCTCTCTGCAAAATTAGCGGGCTTATTCAAGGATCTGCTGACAGAGAAAGTGTTAACAGTGAAGAAATTGTATTTTCTACAACTGCCAAGCTTCCTCCTATTGAGAAGATGCCTCCATACACTACTTGGATTTTTTTGGATAGGTACCAAATCTTTGTATTATCTTCCTATTTTATGGTTTATTATTGGTAATCAAGTTGCTATTTTCTTCTCTTTGCTTTTCTTTTTGGTTTTTCAGGTGAAGGGAATGGGTGTTCTCTGATTTTACTTTTACATCTTCATTTTATATGTGCGATAGAAATTAGCCTACTTGATAGGACGTTGAGTGATGTTCTGAACAAGATGAGTGGAGATAACATCTATATGATATGAAATGACACTTGGATCATATAGGCTGAACTTTCGTTAGTTGCAAGTATGAACCTGGGAGCACATGACATCAAATTAAATTCGGATATGGCACAACCTGACTTACAGCAGATCATGTAGGTGGTCAGAAGTCATGACAAGTAGTGAGTAATTTGGCTTGAAACCCCAATACCATTGACATTTTGCCCAAAGCCAAGATCGTGAACCACAAAGCTTTGGTGTAGCATGAATTTAGCACATTAGCATTCAATAGATGATGGAATAAAATAGTGAAGATTCTTTATATCCAAATACGACATATAATACAATTCTTCTTATAATTTTGTTAGAGTCGACATCATATCAAATTGATGGAATTGTTTTCTGCCAGCTTGTTTTATTTTTTTACTCATACTGAAGAATGAAAGAGTAGAAATAAGTGCATGTCTGTGGCCATCCTATTCTTTTTGGAATTATTCATTCTGCAGTTTTCATCAACCAAAAAATTATCTGTGACAATTGTATTTGCATGATAAAATGCTTCAAATTACTTTTCCATCTAAATGCATGACCATAGTTTTTCTCAGGGCTGACGATATATTCGAACATTTAGCTGTTTCAGATGTTGCCCAAAACCTCTTGGGGATTTCTTTCTATATGCTGTAGGGTGGGGAGGGAGAGGGAAATGGAGGATGAAGTGGTAAAGAATGGTTATAAACCCCAAAAATTTGAGTAACTGGGAAAGGTTAAGAGAAGTCTGAGATGGCAGTTTCTTGAGAAGTGCATCAGCATAGTGAACTCCAGAAGAGATTTCCTAATGGATCAAGAACTAGGGGAAAAAATGTCAGAGAGCTTTGATCTGAAGTTAACAGGTCAAATAAATTACAGCTGATCATCTCTGCTGCAACATCCTTATCCCAAAAGTTGATGACTTTGAATGACCAACTAAGTGTTGCTTACTGACCGGAAATTCCAAGAATTTATACTTATATGGATATATGATGTCAACATATGTCTACTTTCATGCGTTGGAGTTGAACTCAATAGATATTAATTTTTTTAGGCACTCTAGTTAGCTGATAAGATTGCTTACCTTCTTTTTATTTTTCTTTGTATTCAAAATGTTTACACCGTACCTATGCGCAGTTTATTTTTTCTTCCTGTTTGAAGTTAAAAATTTATTTTTGCTATTGTTTTCTCAAGTTTTTTTCACACAGCACAGAAATCAGAGAATGGCTGATGACCAGTCAGTCGTAGGGAGGAGACGTATTTACTATGATCAGCATGGTAGTGAGGCACTGATCTGTAGTGACAGTGAAGAAGAACTTGGAGAACTGGAGGGGGAGAAACATGAATTTTCAGAGGGAGAAGATCGTATTCTGAGGTTAGTTTGAACTATGCCTGTGAAAGTAATGCTTCCAATAATACATCCTAACGGAACTCAGTTAAGTAATAGTATGTCTTGTTTTCGTTTGGGGGACTTATTTACATTAATATGTTATCAGTGCTCAGGAAAGAGATAATACTGTGCTCACTTAATTGTTACTTAGTACATTATATTTTACTGAATGACTTGAATGATGTAATTAGGTTTCACCTTGACAAAAAAAACATCTGTAATGACTGATATTTTGTATTCTCTTCTGCTTATTCTGATGTTTTACCTTATATTGTTGGTTGAGAAAGACGTGTGTTTCTCTGTTCTAGTAGAAGGTGCATCATCATCTTGGACTTTATTGAACCACCACCACCACCCCTCCGGGGCCTCCAGCAGCCCACACACGTGAATTTCTCTAGGAAAACGTTGCACAATCTGCTTCAGAATAAAAATCAATAGAAATCCAACAAATGGATTTACTACATCATGGCTTACGTATATTCCCCATCTGTCTTAACTGAAAACCTCGGGAATTGCATTTCTTTATTTTCTTAGTTGCGGGTGCTGGATTTGTTACCCAAGAAAATTAAATAATAGCCTTTCTTAAGAAAGAAAATGAAAAAAAAAAAAAAAGAATTCCGTACGTGTAGTTAATTTTCTGATAGTGCAAAGTTTGAAAGTTGAGATTTTATTGTGCTGGGCTGGCTAAATCAAAAGTGAATAGGTAAACATTGGGTATATGGGAAACTCTCATGGTAATTATAAATATGGAAAACACCTGACACATTGTGCACTTTCATAAGACCCTAAGTCCCGTGATCACTGTTTTATACTCTTGGTCCTCTGCTGGTAAAGAGCACATTGTCCTCTGTTCTTAAAATGTAATGTGGCTTTATAATACTAAAAACTGTGGACATCATCAGTATGAAAATTTTGAATTGGTGGGATTGTTTCTTTCTTCTGCTTTTTCAGTATGTGAAGTTCATTGGCAGTTTCAAGATATGCATAATTGTGATTTCGTAGGGTGGCTTTTCAGGAGTGTGGCGTTGGTGATGAAGTTCTCAACACATTGACCCAGTTTGTTGGAGGAACCTCTTTGGAAATCCAGGTAATCTAGATTGGTTTTATGTAAACATGTTAAAAATTGAAAGAGAGAAAATATAACATTTTCACGATTATGGGTGTATTTGATGTGATTTCTTTTTTGTCTTTTATTTCTGGAAGGCTGCTATTTATCATCTGCTAAATTGTACTTTCAATATGTTTACTGTTGTCTCTCTCTTTCTCTATTGTTCAGATGTATTCATTCACATGATATGCAGGAGCGCTGCAACATGCTCAGGGAAAAGGATCAAATGATAGAGAAACGGAACATGAAAAGTTCTGAGGAAGAGGGATCTGAAGATAATGTGTTCTTGGACAAAAGCCTTAGTGCTGCTTTAGATTCTTTTGATAATCTGTTTTGTCGCCGTTGTCTGGTATGTGGGCTTGGCTTGTGGGTTGTTTTTTTCTTACAAAAAAGGCAATGCTTTTTTAAATGGTATCAAAAATATTCCTGTTTACTTTTCTTGGTCTTTTTTATTTTCCCTGCCATTTCATATCTACTCAAATTTAAAAGAAGTGATTTGTTTGGTATAAATCGAGGCATATGGATTGCATCAAGTGTGAAATATATTTCTAATGTCACTCTGCTTATGAATTTCAAGTCACGCTTATAGTTACTTTTTGTATTTATTAGTGCTTCTTGTTGATTAACAGGTATTTGACTGCCACTTGCACGGTTGTTCCCAAAATCTAATATATCCTGTAAGTGAAAAGTTTGTTTAAAGTCTTTTGGAGATTTGAGATTTTTCTCATGTGCTGATATCTAAAGTATTTGGTTGGCAGAGTGAAAAACAATCCTCCCCATCTGATCCCGAAGAGGACCATAAACCATGTGGTGATCAGTGTTATCTTTGGGTATGGCTTTCTTAAAAATCTCTAAATAGTAATGGGGCTGTAGTGATCAGTTTAAAGAATGTTTTGGAAGTAAATGTACAAGAAAACATAATTTTTTTATCTTTGTATAGCTTGGTCACGTCATGTTTTAAATATATATTTATGTCAATCTACCGTTAGAATATTAGGAGTAGATATGGAAGTTTGCCTGCAATGAGTAAACAAGGTTCAGAGTACAGGAAAATCACTAAAAGTTAGTATGTATTGTTCCTTTCTTTATCCTTTTAAACACCAGTCAAATGTTATTGATTTTATCTTTTATCTAAATTGGTGTTTATGACTCATGCTGTGAAAAGCTAGTGTTTCTGAAAAAATAAAAGAGTACCTAATCAGCTACCATTTTGTCATCCTAACTGTTTGTATTTCTGGGACATTTTTGTTTTTATACTTGCTTGTGAGTTAAATTGTATGTCCAACTTGCAACAACTTACAACACAGGTTTGTCATTTGGTTAATCTTAAATTGTTGGACCTCACCCACTAGGAGGTTCTTTTTAATTTTCCGTTGCTTTGATTAACTTGAGCATATTTTAAATTCGTGATTTTTCTTTGGCATAATTTTATCTTTTTTAACTTTATGAACATTTATACACTTATCACTAGAGAAATAAATGTGGCAGTTGTAAACATGAGAGGATGATGTCCATAAAGCAAAATAATGTCTAGAACACAAAGCTTATGATGATGCATCTTCTGGTGGTCCATTATCATCCTTTGATTAATGATTTTTCATGACTTCCCAATATCTATCTTACTAATTTATTGATTTTGTCCTCTGAGGGAAATTTTCATTTTGTTGCCTTTTAGTTGAATGGTTTGAAAGACTTGCCCAAGAGTTCAGCTGTTTTTTTGGATGGATCTCAAACTAAAGCGTCCAATGAGGAAGGCAAGACCTTGTTCTCTCTGTATCTTATAGAGCAAGTTGAAAACAAGATAATGTTTACGTTTTTGGTTCTTTTGCCTATTTTGTTCTTAAGTTTCTTGATAGTCATCTGAGAAGAATATATCTATTATCTTGACAGCACATAATCTAGAAAGCAAAGGAAAGCACAAAATATCTGAGCCTACAAATTCTTTGGCTAAGGCATCAAAGGTGGTTTCAGACGACCTAATAACTTCTTCCAGTAAGAAACTAAAGCTGGCCGTTCCAGATCCTTTGGATCATAGTACAACTACAGTGGGTCAGTTCCCTGAATTGGATGCATCCGATGAATATGAACTCCAGATGTCCACCCCTTCTCCAGTGCATGTTTTTCACAAGCACAATGTAGATGCATTTGATTGTCATGCTGTAACTGCTAATAAGGTCTGGGATGTTGTCAGAGAGAAAGGAAAAGACATTGCTGAACTCCCTTCAGAGAAGGCATGCAATATCATTGCAAACTCAATTAAAGCTCCACATAGACGGAGCGAGTGGAAAACTTTTGAGAAAGACTTGTACTTGAAGGGATTAGAGATATTTGGAAGAAACAGGTATGGTAACCACAGGTTTCCTTAGCCATTTCCTTCAGATAATTAGAGTTAGTTTTTGATTCTTGTTCAAGCATGTCATTTGAGTACATTGGATGTGATTGCATCAAGCTGATTTAAGTTCAACATAGTCTAATGATAGTCTATTAAGGTTCTAATTATGTGTGCCAAGAATTAGTGCCTTAGCAGGGACCAGGAAAATCTTCAAACGAAAGGAGGATATTATAGTAACGTTTCAAGCATACACTTATTTTGCTGTTCCACATTTGCCTATTTTCCAAAGGCAAAAAGTTATAAAAAAAAAATAGCTTAAAGGGTCTGAAGGTAGTTCATGGTTGGGTTAGGGGGGATAAAAGCAATGTCAAGATTGGCAGTCAAATAGTAGAATATTGCATGTAAGACTGTTTGAATTTGAATCATTCTTTCTTTTGAATTGTCTCTCTCTTATACTTCTAGAAACTCGAAAATTATTTATTTACAACTTACAACTACAGTGGCTATCCTACATCATCTTGAGGTAATTGAGATCTCATGTTCTGCAGTTGCCTTATAGCCAGGAGTTTGCTCCCTGGTCTGAAAACTTGCAAAGAAGTCTCCAGTTACATGTATGGTGATGGGGCGGCTATGCCTCGTGGATATTCAGCTATTCCGAGCTCATTTTTCGAAGATGTTGGAAAAGCCGACATAAATTATATGGTTGGTGACAGTCTTTCCTCATCCTTGCCTGCAAAACAATTATATGAGTCAAGTCTTCTGAATTTACTGGAAACTTAAAACAAGAAAGGTCTTTAAGGGCATCATTAACAGTTGACGGTTTGGTAATAAGCATTTCTAACTTGAGTTTTCCAGCCTAAATTTGATGGTTTTCAATTTTTGGAGAAATAGTAATTTGAACCATCTGCAGAAAGTGTGTTTCCAGTACGTCTAGTTTAAGTTCCTCGCATGGAATACCTTATTTGAACATATCTTTATTCTGAGACTTCCCTTTTAAATAGATATAATGGGTGTAAGTTTTTTCATGGATGTCCATTGAAAAATCATTGTCTAGTCAGAATCTCCAGATCAAATGGATTCAATCAAGTTCATTGCTTATTATTTTCTGATAAATTTTCCAGATACCTATTTGAGTAAATAATTTTGTTCATTTTTCACTTTTATTTCCAGTATAGTACCACCAAGATTTCTTGACCTTATAATGATTGGAAAGTCCTCTTTTCAGTCATAAGGGGGGAAAAGAAAAAGAAATTAGTAACCTGCTATTGCTTTGCATGAGAATCGGTTCAGCAGCTGGTTCAGAAAATTAGCAACAGAAGTTGGCTTCTTGTTTCCAGATATCTATCTAATTCTATTTTGGGATATATCAGGAGCCAGAGATGCCTGTCAAGTCAAGAGTATGTCGTAAGAGGGGCAGAGCACGTAAGGTTAAGTCTTCTTGGAAGTCTGCTGGCCATCCATCTCTGTGGAGAAGGATTGCTGATGGAAAAGACCAGCCTTGTAAACAATATGCTCCGTGTGGGTGCCAATCCTTGTGTGGGAAGCAGTGTCCTTGTCTGAAAAATGGAACTTGCTGTGAAAAATATTGCGGGTACTCAAACTTTTATTTTCCATTCACTCTATTATCTTTGGGGAATAGTTAGTGCTTTTTTAAAGGCTGGTAACATGGTTACGTTACTCGACTACTAATCTCATGCAAAGATGGAATTTTTTGAAATATGAAAGTAATTGGGTCTTGGGGCAAACATTATTCAAGTTAATTAGTTTACACTTGGGACTATAGAAAATTTATTTTAATAGGCGCCATGAAATGGACCCGTAGACCTGACTTAATATTGTGGACTAACTGAACTAAATTTGAATCGTGTTTGTCTTTGTTGTTTGCCCTGTTGCTTGATTAGGCTCAATAGAATTTATGTTCTTCCTTCATTTTGTTTATATCAGAGATGTTTTATAGAAAGTACAATAAAGAAAAGAAAAGAAAAGCAATTATAAAGAGTAGTTTTCCTCAAAAAGTGTGATTGCGCATAGTTTGAGCTCTATGCTTGGAATAAGGTCAAATTTTGCCAAATTAGAAACTGCAAAGAGAGAGAATCTTTTTGCCCCAGCACCAAAATGGTGAACATTGTACTTCAGTCAAATCTATTTTATCTTTCCTTGTGAAATAAATAATAGTCTATCTCGAAATTATGGGGCTATTTTGACCCAATACAGGCTTTTAGATAGAAGTTGAAAAAGGAGTCTTATTTTTGGGACGTCCCAGAAACGAAGGAAATTAGAGCAATAAATTTGGGATAGAGGGAGTACTATGCAAGAAATCTTGAAGTTCTTCTAGTGAAACTGGAGCAAGAGTGAATGTCAGGAACTGCAGCACAAGAACTTTGCATTAGGAGAAATCACTTCGTAATGTATATATCGAAGATTATTATACTAAACAAGTACATGGTTAGAATATGACGGATGCAAAATTTAGACCAAATATCCTCAAAATACAAATATATTACTCAGATCCATCTCATTGCTACTAAGATTGTCATGCGTGCTAGTCAAAGTCATTGACATTGGAATGCATTCATTGTTCTTTATGAGTTTCAGTAATGTTGGGATCTAATGAATGTCCCTCTCAAAATTTAATCTACCATGGGCAAATGAGACTACTTTGGAGAATTAAATTAACCACATAACACACGAAGAATGATATGAAATTTATATAGTCGTCCATTAGGTAGAAGTATAAAAGTCAGATCATGGACTTCTCCCTGAAGAAAAACATCTGTGGTTGCATTGTGATTTTTAGAACTAATTAATTAGCTTAAAACCATACTGGCCGTAGTTTTCCTTCCTCCATGTCATTTTACTAGGCCAAATAAAACATAGGTATTGTATAATCAGTAGCCTTTAAATTTTTTCAGGTGCTCGAAAAGCTGCAAAAATCGGTTCAGAGGATGCCACTGTGCTAAAAGTCAATGCAAAAGCCGGCAATGCCCTTGTTTTGCAGCTGGACGTGAATGCGACCCAGATGTTTGCCGAAATTGTTGGGTCAGGTAATTGAACTTTCATGTCCCCGTGTTTCTTGAATTGCAGCATAAAATGTTGACTGGTTGAAACCTTCCTAACTTGAAAAAGCGTTGATTTCCCCTCTTCCTTCCTCCACTACCCCTTGCCTTGATTTTGCTCCTTCATTTTGTTTGTTATCCCGTGTTAAGAAACTTTATGAAAAATTAACACACTATTTATGGGTGTTTAACTTAGTTTCCTTTTATTTAACATGGGGAATGGATAATATTCTTAGTGATTAAAATCCGCCGATGTATTGAAAAACTCCTTAGCAATGGTTTTAGGATTTTGAGTGTTGAGCATGCTGCCAAATGAAGTACCTTATGGACTTTAATTTGTTTGATTGCATTGAGAGAGAGATGTTTCAGATGGGAAAATTTTAGGAAAAGCCAGATAAGGCCTTGAGGTTTCCTTGTCTTGATTTGGAGAGACACCTTGTGATAAATAATGTTTAACATATTCTTGAGCATTCTGCAATTGATGCTTGCCTCATTTCTTTTGTTTCTCTTTGTTTAGGTTTTTTAATCAAATGAGTTGGTGAGCCTTTTAATTTTTATGGAGACAGTGGTTATGAAAAAATGAACTACTTTTACTTTTTAGTAACTGAACCTTAAAAATTTTGTTTGTCTAGAAACATTTTTTTTTTTCTTTTTCCAACTTTAGCTGTGGTTATCTTCATAGACATCCACGGACGGGGATTACATATATAGATTTTTTACCTTTTCATCCTTGGGACTTGTAATTCTCTCGGACATTATTCTGTACCCTTTGGCTGTGTTGATCTTCATAGAGACATCCAATGATCTGCTTGCAGTAGAAAAAGGAGAAACATCTTTGTTTTTCCCAATTCGACTGTGATCTATTAAGAGAGCTAAATTTACTGTAGTTGGTATTGTTCGTCAATGAATGGTTGAACACAAATTTCAAATTTGTGCAGCTGCGGCGATGGTTCATTAGGTGAGCCTCCAAGGCAAGGAGATGGTCAGTGTGGTAACATGAGGCTCCTTCTGAGGCAGCAGCAAAGGGTAAATGATTTTAGATCTTCCAGTTTGCTCCCTTTCTCATTTAATATGCTCTTTTCTAGAAATCCAGTTGTAATATAAACTTGTTTTTTGGATGACAGATCCTTTTAGCAAAGTCTGATGTTGCTGGATGGGGAGCCTTTCTTAAGGTATGGAATGAAGTGTAGTTTCCTGTCATGATAGTTGACATGTCGTGTTTATTATGTTAAAAGTGGGACATGTAATTCCAGAACTCCGTCAATAAAAATGATTACCTTGGAGAATATACTGGTGAACTGATCTCCCATCGAGAAGCAGATAAGCGAGGAAAAATCTATGATCGTGCAAATTCATCATTCCTTTTTGACTTGAATGATCAGGCAAGTAATTTTCTTGTATAATCCTATGTCTGCAATTTCTTCTTGTATCACAAAGACATTTGCTTGAGACAATGAAATATGATAGACTATTTTGAGATTAAAAACCAATGGCCTGATCAATCTACATTTCACTCTGGAATTTAATAACAAGACAACAAGAATTCTTGTGTTGACTAAAATTAAATGATGCGGTGGAACTACCAACCAAACAGATACTAGGATTGAGCGTATCTTATCATGACAGAGACAATTCAAGATCTTATATGCTGTTGAAAGAACTACCTTCCTCTAAGATGGGACTGGACCACAGGCTCGCTCTCTAATGCGCATTCAATGTAAAAGCCCAACACACTATTTGTGTTACCCAAAGTGTGCTTGGATACCAATTCATACCTCATGGATTCAGCACAGGTTAAATGTTTAACCATGGGAGGTTAAGAGTGGCACAAGATGGTTGTTCCATTTTATGATGCAGTAACTGATCCTTGTCTTTTATGCCATGCCACCTAAATGTCTCCTTCCTATCCACTGCGAGACATGGCGTCATATGAGTATTGGATTGGCGGGATAGATTTGTGTTGCCTGTTGCAAATTTGTCTTATGATGTTTGAATAAATTGGACTTTTATAGGCTACTGGTGAACAGCATTCTAAATCTTCTTCCTCAGGTAATATCGAGCTATCATGGAATTATATTCATATTTCGTTTCTGCTGCTGAGGAACGATACAATTTTTTGTTCCTCAGATATTAAAAAAACTGGATATCTGTGGACTACATGCAACCATTGACCATTGAATCTTAATTTTGATATCTCAAGTATAACATATAGTACCTGGTGTAAATACTTTCAGCTATTATGATGATCTTTGCGTCTTTCCAGTCTAATTGGAAGGAATAGCATACACCTCTTCAGTTGAGAGGACAAATATCACAATGCCCACTTGTGGAAACAACTTTAGGAGAAAAGCAAATTTATGCAAAATCATAAATCTCTATTACTTGCCTGTGCATTTAGGAGAACCAGAGGAAGGTGGTGTGGGGATCTCTAATCTCTTGTGACGTCATTTTCTTTCAAGATCCTGCATGTTCCTGTTTGCACTTTCTTGTCCTTTACTTCTCAAATTGTAGTAAATGGGCCACTGCAAATGAAATACGTTGAAAGCCTCCTTCCCAAGAAAAGAGGTTGTCAAGTGTAGATCTCACAGAAGTGTTCTCTTGTTTCAGTATGTTCTTGATGCCTACCGCAAGGGAGACAAGTTGAAATTTGCAAACCACTCATCAACTCCAAACTGTTATGCAAAGGTATTGATCTTTCATTGATCTGCTTTAAGTACATTTTTTCATTGAGCTGATGTAGGATGGTCTCTACAGGTAATGTTGGTGGCTGGTGATCACCGTGTTGGTATTTTTGCCAACGAGCGTATTGAAGCTGGTGAAGAACTCTTTTATGATTATCGCTATGGTCCAGATCAAGCACCTGCATGGGCTCGGAAGCCTGAGGGTTCAAAGAGAGATGATTCACTTGTACCTCAAGGTCGAGCGAAGAAGCACCAATCTGGCTGAGGCGGCGCTCTTTTCGTGGTTATTCTTTCATGTGACGATTGGAGTGGCTGTATGCTTCACAAGTAACCGATTAGATAGCATAAATAAAGTATGTGAATGAGTACATGTGAAATTCGTAGTTTTAATTATGTATCGCTTCACAAATGACTATAGCATAAATATGTTTTAGTGTTGTAGTCTTTACTCTTTTAGAACACAACACCGCAAATAGAAATAGGTATGACTTCACTAAATTCACTAGTAATAAAAAAAAAAAAAAAAATACCATTATTTACCTGTTATAGTCATTTGACCAACATCTGTTCAAATATCAGCGTTCAAATTATGCTCATTCAAATAATGATCTGCTTTTAGCTCCACTAATCATTTTGCTATCTCTTCTTTATTCTCTCTTTTAAGAAAAACATAGACAATGGTTATCAATTTATTCATGCCATCTACGGTTTCACGTACGTATACAGTCATAGTTTTATTTTCATGCCCAACTCTTATTCTTCTATTTACAAATGTTATACATACCATGACTTATAATCGTACCAAACCAATACAATAATACAACCAATAAGCAAATTCTTTAACAGTATACTACATTATTACATTTCCAAAAGACATACGATGAAGCAAATACTGCACACCGCTCCACACATCATACACCATCAGCCCAACCCTCCCTCCAATCCAGCTCCCCAATTGGCTCCCCGCAACAAATCCCAGCCACCCCATTTTCCCTTCTCCCACAATCCCCCCACCGTACGCTCCAACAAATGTCCCGCCACCACGCGCCATTCCCTCCGCCACCCCGCCCCCCACATATATGGTTTCAAACAATTCCCACCCGGCGGATACCATCGGTCCCATGACGTGCTTCGCTTGCCGCGACGCTCTTCTCGCCGCCGCCTTTCCTTCTTCACGCGCCGCCACCACTGCGCGATCGAAATCCTGGCGTTTGGATAAGTTTTCTTTTAATGCTTTTTCAGCTGCCTCGGCTCTTACCTTTTGAACGTAGACGGCTCTGATGTAGTAGAGATAGAGCTTGATTAATTCCTTGAGTAGGCATGCTGTGGTGCCGTAGCGCATGTCGAAGCAGTTTGTGAATGTGAATCTGTCTGTTGGAGCTCTTGAAGAGTGTTCTTCTCCAACGAGTTGCCTGCATTTCTCAGCTGTAAATACTAGTAAGTCAGGGTGCTGACTAGGGAAGAAATATGAAACAGAAGGCGTAGACCATGTCCTATTTTTATAAACATTATTCAGTCCTGTAATCAACTCAAAATATCTGAATAGTTCTTAGCCTGGAAACAAATTACATACATTTTCGTGTGTATGTTTGAACACTTGGAGGTTGATATACGAAAAAAACAAAGATTGTTCACTTCATTCTGATAAATTACTTGTTGGAAAGATTAATAAGACTCAAGATCAACAAACAGTGCTTGACTATGTAAGAAAAATCAGTCAGCTTTACATTGATTTGAGAGCAAGTGCACAAAAGCAAATTAAGAAATATTGCTGAAGGTGATATATATATATATATGTATATTACCTATGAAGCTCAGGACAAGAATTCCTGCTGCAAAGAACAGCTGCATCCTCATCTTCCCGCAAAAATTTTCTTCAAGAATAATGGCATCCAGGCAGGCTACTTTGAAATAAAATTTATTAACAATTTTACATTGAGGCTTCTCGTGGCCAAAGAAAAGAATCTGCAGATACCTTGTTTATGCAGAAGAAAGCAGAAAAGAATACTGCAGATACCTTGATGCTCTAATTAACATATTAATTGAGACCGAGTCGAAAATAAACGTGATTTCATCCAATTTTCACTAATCCTGTCTTCTGAAATTGTTTTAATTGTGTGAATGGTTTGAGTAACATGACAGCAAAAAGAAAATGTCCAAGGGGTACAGCTTATGCTTATCTATTACTCCCATTAAACATCAATTAAGTGTATCTTGACCCTCTTTAACTAGTTTAGGGGAATAACATCTACTGGGCAACTGAATAGGGTAGAAATAACCACTACTTAATTCACTGCATATAATTTCTCTCTGTACAAATATTTATTTCATTTAATTTCTTACTTTCTGTTTGGATGGGTTAGAAAATATGAAGAAGAAAACTCTGGAAGAATTTTGCAAAAAAAAAATCGAACATAAGTTGCAGCATGCATGGGCTTCCAATGTGCATGTGATATTTGATAAGTAACCCTCTGGTTGTTCTCAAGTATACGATGCTACATTTTTGGCTGATCAAGGAGGATTATTATTCCTGCTGATTATAGAACAAGTGTTGTAAATTGTAACACGTGTGTGGAAATTAAGATTTTAGAGTTTTTGTTACAATTTGTTAGAACAATCAAAGAGAAATAATCCAGGCCAGCTAGCTTTTTCATTTTTCACCAGTCCATTCTCTCAAAAGTCCAAATCTTTGAGTTGTCTTCTTGTTCACACAACAAAACATAACAGATATTTATCCAAAAAAACAAAAAACAAAATATAACAGCATTATTCTTTTAAAAAGAAAAAAAGAAAAAAAGAAAAATCCTTTAACAATGATGGAGAGTGTTATCTTGTATCTACATAATATCTTCACTCAACTAGCGTGTAATTGTCCTCTTATCAAATTCAAAATTATGTTGATGTATTTATCCAAGTTAAATTGAGCCAAGTGAAGAAACCCACCAAATTGAATTAAACTAGAGTGAAATCTAACAACTGTTAGAGGAAATTAAGGATTATATTCATACGAGCTCCAAAACAAAAGCTTTTACTTTTTTTTATTTGTTTATTTGCTAAAAGAAACAAAAGTCTTTTACTTGATTATGAAAAACTAAGCATTAAAAAGATATTTTCCTTATATAATATCTTGTAATGAGACTGACGTGGAAGCCTAGGATTGGCGCAGAAATGATAAGAAATTTGTGTCCACAATTCTGCACATACCCCAATTATATACTCCTATCTTCTTATTATGAACTCACTGAAATATCATTTCTGCTCTCATCATCATTGCTAGCTATTCTTCCACTAGTAGAAGAGCAGCAGAAAAGTAACACCTTTGTGCCAAATTTTGCCATGGCAGCAGTAGCTGGAGTGAGCATCACAACCCCAAAACTCTTTGCCAAGGCATCAGATTCCTCAAAACCTCATCCCATCAATATTTCATTGCTAAACAGCCCATGGAAGAGGTGCACCACCCAACAACTCAGGCACGGCAGGATGTACGTTCGCCCCGTGGCGGCGGTGCCTGACCAGCTGTCGGAGAAGGTGGAGGAGAGCATCAAGAACGCCCAGGATGCCTGCTCAGACGACCCTGTTAGCGGTGAATGCGCGGCGGCATGGGACGAGGTGGAGGAGCTCAGCGCGGCGGCTAGCCATGCGAGGGACAAGAAAAAGGAGTCTGATCCATTGGAGAATTACTGCAAAGATAATCCGGAGACTGATGAGTGCCGCACTTATGATAACTAATTTCTGTGTTAGGTGGTTTGATGTTGAACAATTTAGTTACAGCTCTCGTACCTTGGAAACCAAAATGAAGATTTGGGATGATTAAGTCAGCATATAAATACTCTACTTTAGTACAATTGGTGATTAATCTGTTTGTCGGTTTTTAACATTTGCATAATGTTTTTCACAGTATATATAGATACAGTGGCGCATGTTTCACTCTTTATTATTACCATGAGATTTTTTCATTCCAATTAGTTTATACTCCATCTTTTTCAAATTGAATGCTTGATGTTGTTTAGTCAACTTAACAATTTTTCATTGATTATAAAGAAAAAAAAAATAACTACTCTTAATTAATGCAATTATAATTTTATTTAATTTAGCAACTTAACACCGTGATAAATATTGTAATTTGAAAGTTTTCAGTATCAAATTGTTAAATGATTGAATACAGTAAATTAGTCTGAATATTAAAAAGATTGATGTGTTAACGTTTTGTGTCTCCATAGAGGTATTTGGTTTTCATATTTCAGTGTGTGTAAACTTAGTTTGTATGGTGTAAGAGTTCAGGATAACGTTGTCCTTCCATTTCAATAGCGCAGTCAATCTCTAGAAAGATACCAAGTTTTCAAGAACTGGAAGAAATTGGCATACTGAAATCACCATCCTTCAAGCTATTGCAACCCTAAACCCTAAACGTCAAGAACCCAAAGGCAGAACCACTCGACTTTATAAAGACCGCATGCTAATAGGTGGGAAAGTTTTCCCGCTGACAAATACCCCAAGACCCTATAAGCAACCACCGGAGAACCTTAGGAACCTGAATTTGCAAAACACTGAGGAAACAACATGAGAATATAACTGAACAAAGACTGATAATGCATCTCCATTTCCAGCCAAAGCCGTCCACCAGAAAACTTGCATCAATCAACTAAGCAGAACAAGGTATTAGTGAATTATTGCGTCACCCAGAGGAAAAAGGCTGGAACAATTAGGGTCGATTGCACAAGTCTATATATCATCCAGGCACTGTGTTCTGAAGTGGGGATGTTACCCATGCAACTTCTACTATTTCAGGCAGGGCATACATGCAGAAGGCAAATACTACAATTACACGAGGCAAAATGGCATTGAAGAAATTAAAAAAATTTGAAACACCACCCAAAACAACAGTTATATAGATCAAGAAGATCAGGAGAATGTATAACAATACGGAATGATCAGCAAAATAAGAGACCATCCATATTCATCCCCAGAGGAAAGCATTAAAGCCTTTCTTACAAAGAGTTGATCAACCATCATAAGCTCAAATCAATTATCAAACCAAATGGCAAGTCCTGCTTTTTAGCTGGTGAGTTACTGCCAGCATTAAGAAGTACAATAGAGAAATTTATTTTTATAAAGAACCAGCAATCAAGAACAATGCAATACTGCTACATGCGAACATTCAACTTAACATTGAGACCATACTAGCCTAAAATCAAACATAACTTAGACCCTAAACAAGGAACTTAAATTTAATAAACTTCACAGCAATACTGCAAAACCGTCACAACCTAATCTTACTCATAGTAATAACAGTTGGACCAACATAAACAAACTATTATCATAACTGTGGCTAATAGTAATAGAGCCAACCACTATGGGAGAATCAGCAGAGTTTTCACCATCAAAGACTCCCTCCACCACTGTTTTAGTACTGGAACATATCAGCAGAAGCAGGGATGGGCTGAATTGGGCAAGGCAGCTGCCATGGCTCGAGCAACGAATCAGGGATATCCGGAATATCAAATACCAGGCCGCTCACCTCTGATGCAATCTGAAGTACAGAATTCAGCGATCTAAGGCGGTCAGTCAGCTCCGCCAACTGAGCCCTCAGCACATTATTCTCGGATGCAAAGTTGAGGTACAGCTGAGTGGCACCATCAATCATCTGACTCAGCTTCTTGTTCTCCTCTTGCATCTGGCTCACTTGTACAGTCAGCTCATCAAAGTGCTGCTGCTTCCTCATCCGTGACCTACGTGCCGATTCACGATTAGATAACTTCCTCTTCCTCTTCCTTTCATCCATGTCCAGACCTGGGCTTGCTGGCAGTTCTTTCGAAGCCATTCCTCAAAAATGAAGGCAGAATTGATTGGGTAATTGAGTATTTACAATTAATGTTTTCTAAACAAATGAGGGTTTACCTGTGCTTGGAGGTTGATTGGTCAATAAATATGGTGTAGCGGAACAAAATTATAGGGCTTCAGAGGATTATAGAGTTCATTCATGAGAACACATAGAACCAATAGAGGAATACTACGGAGAAAGAGTGGAGAATTCTGATCCTACGCATCAGGATAGCGTATGTCATAAAAATTTACAGATGAAAAAATACATAATCGTAGAAACGGCGTCTCAAAAATTCAGAATGGTATCGAAACCCTATATCTATCTATATTCAGCCGACTTTAAGTATCCCAATCAAATTGAATCAATCTGCAGATAAAGAGAAAAACAAAAACAACGAATTACACGAGCATTCAAGGAATCAAAAGCAAAACAAAACGGATAAACAATATAATTGAAGCAAAAATTAAATCAAACGCATAAAAAAAAAAAAAACAGAAAAAGAGAGAGATAAAAGAAAACATAGAGGAACTAACCATGAAAAAAGGTATAAAGAAAAAAGAAGGGAAAAAGGAAAGCTTACCTTACAGGAACGTTGCAAAGTATGGCGAAAGAAGATTGGGAGAGCGTAGAGAGGGAGCATTTATAGGGAAGGCAGAGGAGTTTAGGGCCTTGGAAAATAATTTTTTAATTGAATTGAAATTTTAGTTTAGTTTTTGTGTTAATTTAATGAGTAAGTGCCGTCGGTGTATATGTGGGTGGTGTACCGTGTGAATGAATATACAGGAAGACAGCTAAGCAGTTGAAGCCCATTGGTTGGGATTGAGGAATCTTCGCTTGTAAAATTCCAATTCTGTTCCCTAAATAAATTAGTTTTGTTGTCCCTGAAAGCAGGTGATAATAATCTTGTTCATCACAATGACTAGTTACTGTATTTATCTAATTCAACATTAGAGAGAGTCTCCATATATTTATTCAGAATATAAAAAGAAATACATTAATGTTCGTTCGGTATAAAATTTTGTTTCAGATATTATTATTGAAATTAAAAAATAAAAATAAAAATAAAAATAAAAAGAGAAAAAACCCCTCCAAGTTAGTACCTTTTATTTTGACTTTCAGGAGTTGGAATACCCTGTTCTAAGGTTGATCAAATGAAACCAAACTTCCGTTGATTAGCTTAGGATAAGATAATGTAATTCTTATTTTTTTCTTTTCATTCCATTCTCTTATTGATAATGTTAATTGTGCACAAATTTGGTTGTTATTCTTTCTTTTCTCTAACTTTTAGTTCTGCACTGCATCTTTGCCATTCTCAGTTAAGTTTCGTGTTTGAAAATTTTATATATGTATTTGGAACCCCAACAAAGTTTTATCCAAATATTAAGGTACATTGTTTGTTTTAATGTTGATTATTGATTGAATGGTCCCCAAGACGAGCTTGTTTATTGTTTAGTTGTTAAATAATGATTATTAATTATTGTTAATTGACATGTATGATATGATAATATATAATCGATTCACTTAAAATTAAATACGTACATGAATTTTTTTGGAGCAATTTTAAAATTGTACTGCATATGTTCTTGACCCAAAAAAAAAAAAAAAAAACTAAATTCAACATCATCGTTTATTTGATGACATTTCTAAAAGAATAAGAAATAATACACTATTGAAGACAAGGCTTCAGGATTAAAAAACTTTTGGGAAATAAAAAAAATAAAAAAAATCTTGAAGAAGATCCAAACTAGTCCAAGTTTTTGGATTAAAGGAGAAATGCCTTGCTGCATAATTTTTTGTGAGTCCTGAAACTTCATATTTAATATTAAACGTAAATATTTATATATGATATAACTTATATATTGTAGAGTGTAATTGTTTTGAGATCTAAAATTTCATGACCTTTTTAAAATAATCCAACCTTCAGTAATCATGATTTCGTTTTCATCTATGTGCTTAATTTTTCAGAATCATGGAAGTCTTTTGGGGTAAGTTCTATAAGCAAAACATGTTGTTTTTTTATAAAAATTGTAAACTAATCCTTTGTATTTGCTAAAATTACAAAACTCATACCTAATAGGGAAACAAGTGAAAATACTCGTGTTTGAGTTAAAACTTAACAAGGCTATTTAAGGAAAATTCTTGTCGACTCATCAACTAATGATGCAACAAGTGCTTAAATGCAATGTATGGAGAACGAAAAAATATTTGGATTTTGGTAGAATAAATGATGTAATGTATTTTTGAAAATATTTTTTTTTACTATAAATGTCTAGTTTATTATGGTTATTGAGACAAATTTTTAACTATAAATATATTTTCAATATTATTTTATTGTAGTTAGTGAGGATATAATATGGTATAAAATTATTTGAATATTATAATATTAGATTGATATTTTTGAAGAATAAAAATATAACTTTCAAACAATATAAGTGCAAATGCAATTTTATTTTTGGATAAGAAAAATATAATTCTAGAAATGAGAACAAACAAAACCGTTGTATATGATCGAATTTACCAAAAGCGGCCCGCAATCAATGGGTTGACAGTTGAACTTGTTGGGCTTTAAGTGCATTTAGCTTCGGCTGAAGAAGAGTCTAGTTTATCGACATTCCATTTGAGATTCAATAGTTTAAAGTTTGTTTGGTGCAATTTGTTTAATATGACAAATTAATATTAAATAAATTATGTTTTGTTTATATGATAAAAATTAAATTTTATTTGAATTTGACTCAATTAATAAAAAGAATAATAAATTATGTGGAACATAATAAAATTATTGAGATAATTATTCACGATTTAATTAAATTATGTTCAAATTTAACTTTTGCAAATTGAAACAATCTAAAAAAGGCCAATCATATTTTCAAATTAAATAAAAATTACAAACCAGTAATAAACAATATTTAGTAAGAATACACATTACTATACCTAAGTCAATCTCTAGGTCACAAGCCTTAACAAGAAAGGAATAAATAGTCTTAATAAAGAGTATAAATAGATAACCTATCACCCAATACAATTACTATTTATATCACTTCATAATTTTAGGGTTAAGTATACTCTGTCTTCTTGTACAAAATGGTTGGCATCAATTACCCTATTAAAATCTTCATTTACCTCCATCTAAATAATTTTATTTATTTTTTAGCTAAATGGACATAAATACCCTTAAGCCTTATTTAAAAAAAAAAAAAAAACACTTTACCCCCTATTATAACTTGTATAGCATTTGTATCATTTATAATCAAAATTTCAACTATTTTGATCATAAACTTTATTCAACATAAAAAAATAATTAAATATTGTGTAATTTTTAGTTTAATAAGTTTAAATAAAATACTAATAGATTAAAAAATATATAATTATTAATATTATAGCTAAACATGAAAGAATATTTCAAAATATGAAATTCTTTAAGAAAAACACTGAAAAATAAATTTTGAAGGAAAAAACCCTCTATAATCAAACATATCAATAATTTTGACTTAAAAAAAATTATTTTAATTAAAATAAAATGAAAAAGGTATCATTCTTGCTTTATATAATTTAAACAAACACAAAATTTATTAATAAAATATATACTACTAAAGTAAAATGAATATATTATCTCTATTAAAAAAAAACATAAATGCATTTTAAATTATGAAGTCTTAAATAAGAAAAAAAATCAAGAATTAAGTTTTAAAAAAGACCTCTTTAAAATTAAATATATCAACTAATTTGATCCTAAATTTTATTAAACATGAAAAATTAATTGAATAAGATATCGATTTTTCTTTACATAAGTTTAAATAAGCACGTAACGTATTAGTAAAATATCATACTACTAAATTAAAATAGACTGGTTTGTTGTATTTAAAAAAATATAAACACAAAATATTTAAAAGATAAATTATTTTAAAAAAATATTTAATAAATGAATTCTTAGGGAAAATGAATTCCATCAAATTCTCAAACTAACTTTTTGATAGTGACCACCAATTTGCTTTAGTTAGATTTCATTCACATGTTTTATCTTAAATAGGTTTATTCAGTAAGATGAAAAATTCAGTCTAAAAAACATATCCAAGAAAAAATTACACCTTTAAAATTCAACAAAATTTTAATACAACTTTTGTAGAATATATGCACTACATAATATTTAAATACAGCTAAGTCCTAGTTTTAAATGAATATGGGTTCAAATTGGCAAAGTGAATTTAATCCTTTTTGTTTATGTTTATGTAATAGAAATAATATATTTATTTTAATTGTATATGTTTTATTAATAATTTCATACTTGTTTAAATTATATAAAGCAACAATAATACTTTATTCATTTTTTTTAATTAGAAGAAAAAAGTGGGTTAAAATTATTAATATATTTGATTGTAGAGGGGTGTTTCCTTCAAAATTTATTTTTCAATGTTTTCCATAAAGAATTTCATATTTTGAATAATTATTTCATATTTAGTTATAAATATTATTAATTATATGTGTTTTAATCTATTAATATTTTATTTAAATTTATTAAAATAAAAATTATATAATATTTAATTATTTTTTTATATGAAATAAAGTTTGGAGTTAAAATAATTAAAATTTTGATTATAAAAGGGCAAATGTTATACAAGTTATAATAAGAGGTAAAATATATTTTGTTTAATTAAGGTTTAAGGGGATTTATAGCCATCTCACTAAACTTTTTGAGATGAAAGGAGTAAGTAAAGATTTTAATTGTACATAAAAGGTAAATAATACCAACCCTTTAGCATATGGCTAAAGGGACACTTATTTTAGTTGATACAAAATAAATATATAATTTTTTTTTCATTTTAGGATATTATGAAATAAATAAATAAATTTGTAACGAAATTAAATGAATTGCGAAGTGAACAACTTCAACCGACATCAGTTGATTCGGTCCGATCTAGTAAATTCCTCACCGTATCTTCACTTCGGCGCCCGCCGGTGGACTTCCGAATCCCTCACTCCCTTCGATCAAGAGAGGTTGCAGAAATAAAAGAAAAAGGATACAGAGAACAAAAGTCAAGAAATAAAGGGGTTAAAAAATGGAGGTAGAAGGAGGAGTGCCGTTGGATGACAAGGCAAAGAGAATGAGAGATCTGTTGTCGAGTTTTTATTCTCCGGATTCTTCTTCATCTTCTTCTGCATCGCTGCCGCCAAACACTTCATCCAGATTCGCCACACTCGATACTATCAATACCACCTCATTCGACGCAGATCAGTACATGAATCTCCTCGTACGCTTCTCTATTTGATTTCGAGTTACACTACCTTAATCATTGTCAATCTGACGTTCCTCTTTTTTTCTTGGCCATTTATTTTCTTATTTTTTTGGTTCTGAGACCTTTTAAATGGCATAGTGGATAACTGGAACTTCGACACGAATGTAAATGGTTTGTCCTTGAAGATTTCGCCAATTGTCAATATGATGCTTTTTCTCCTTAATTGATTTCTTTTTTGTTGATTTATCCACTTGAAATTTTTATTGGGAAGAGTCAAATCATTGCCAGTTGACCGCAGAGGCTGAATGTGCATTTTATTTCGAAATTGGATGGGATATATCTCTGAAAGTATGGCTGATCAATATGCTGGTAGAAACGAGTGAGTATCTCCAACGGAAGGAAGAGAGGATTTGTTTAGGTAGTCTTTTGGAGACAAGGAACAGTGGCCTTGTGACTGGAGCTGGAACGTGTTGCTAAAAATTGATGGTGCATTATTCTATAACTGGAAATTCTGCTGTTTAGTTATCATGATGGGAAAATTTTATGATATGTAGATAATTGGTTGGATCACTGAGTACATATGATAACGGGCAGTGGAAACTTAGCTCTAAATAATTGAAAATGTGTTTAGTGGAATGTCGTCTATGAAGAAAATTTACGTGTAAATTGCGTGAAGGTTGTCTCACACGCTGAGCAACAAAAGCTTTTTAGTGTTGGGGCACTTTTCAATGTTCAATTAATTACTTCATTTTCACCCATCCAACATAGATTTAAGTGAAAGCTCTCTATGTTGAACTTGAGATGCAAATGATGTTGTTTTGGAGGTATGAACAGAATACCAAAATAATTGTTCTTAACAAATTCAATTAGCCAATCCTCCAGTAATGTGCGACCTATGTTCTTCTTTGGTTGTCCGGGGATGTTTCTTTTGGACCATTGTACTGAGGGATTCCTACCATTTTTGTAATGAATAATTCAGAACATTCTTAATAATGAGTGAAGGATTGCTTGTTCCATTTTGTTTATGTGACATTGTTCATTATGTGTGTGATTTGTTTTCTTCCCTGCTCATTAATAAGAAGGAATTTGCTTTTCTGCATTCAGTAGGAATGTTATGGCTCCTGTATGCATATGTTTTCCTTAATTTATCAGTTTTCTGAATGAATGTGTAGGTACAAAAGTCAAATCTGGAGGGACTGCTTCAGAAGCATGTTGAAATGGCTGCTGAGATTAAAAATCTTGACACTGACCTACAAATGTTGGTGTATGAGAATTACAACAAATTCATCAGTGCAACAGATACAATAAAAAAGTAAATTTTCTTGTGTCTATTTGGCACAAACTGTAATATAGTTGTGTGTAAAATTCTCTGTTTTTTGGCTGCATACGTGTTGAATTCTGTGTTTTGGCTGCATAAACTACTTGTTGAATTCTATGTACTATTTGTGGTTTTAGATTAGTAGAGGTTGACCTTAATTATCTGCTTTATTTGTGAATGTCAATTAGGCAACAACTCTTTCGTCACTTGTATTAAGTTAAATTTTTTACGACTTTCATTTGAATGGTATCTCTTTCAGTTCTCAACCTAATCATTTCCCCTGTTTCTAGGATGAAGAATAATATTGTTGGCATGGAAACAAATATGGAACAGCTTCTGGAAAAGGTGTTTGGTACAGATTTGTTTCAAATGATATTTCAGAATTTTGAAGTGACGATATATTGGAAAGAACAACACCCACTGAAAATTGAATCTGTTTTTAATTTTTCCAGATAACATCTGTGCAATCTAGGAGTGATGGAGTCAACACTTCTCTTTTCGAAAAGAGAGAACATATAGAGAAGTTGCACCGCACACGCAATCTTCTGCGAAAAGTTCAGGTATTAGAGGGATGCATGAATCCTTTACAATTGAAATGGGTAGTCCGTATTGGTATTAGATCTATTCCAATGTTCCGATCTTTCATTTTTTTAACCCATTTATTGGGTAAAATCTCCCAGCTATATTTGAAAATGAATTGGTTATCCATAAAGAAAGATAAAGAAAGCTTTCTTTCCGCTTCTTCCATAGACCACAATAGTCATGCTGCAAAGTGGCCTGCTATAGAACTTGATAAAATAAAAGGAGGGTGACTTTTCCCAAAAAGGAACACAGTTGAGTGACTTATAACATCAGGTTGCTCTTTGCTTCTTGTGGCAAGAGTGACGATCTATGATAAATTAGAGGAATAGACTTTTATCGATCAAGAGAATTGTTAATTGAATAATTGAATTGCTACGTTGGTTCAAATGCGATGAAGACTTTTTTTTTTTTTTCCATTTCTAATATACCCTGTAAATTTGGTAATGTATGAGTTACAGAGATTTATCTTCTGTTGTTAGAGCAGTTTATTTATGATCTTCCTTCAAGACTTGAGAAGTGTATCAAATCAGAAGCCTATGCTGAAGCGGTCAAGTTTTATACTGGAGCCACGCCAATTTTCAAGGTTTATCTTCTTATCTCATATATGGGGGCCTGGAATTATCTGTTACTACCAATCTATTTATGTTTGCATTTCATTGTAAAATCGATAATGTTGAACTCTCTATTGCATCAGCAACTGTCCTATCTTTTAACCATTCCTTCTTACTGTTGGCAGGCATATGGGGATTCTTCCTTTCAAGACTGTAGGCGAGCATCCGAAGAGGCAGTGACTATAATTATCAAAAACTTGCAGGCACAGCATCTTTTCTTTTACTTGATTGTCTTCACGGCTTGAATTGAACTTTCTCTGTTAATCCTTATGGAGGATGAATATGCTTTGTCCCATCATGGAGTCTAAATTGTTATGAACAGTGGTGTCTACAACATCAGTTATGGTTATGATTCGCAATTAAAGTAGTATAGATGATGTTATTGCCAGTTACAGAATCCTATCACTTAAGAAAATAAGAAAGAGACCAATGACATGTATGTCTCACTTAAAGAAGTTGGAATAAACTTAAAGATAATTAGACTGAGTTAGTTTCACCAGTACCTATCAATGATCAATCCCTGTTATGGCAATAAAGAGTTAGGCTGGGGAAATAATTTCACTAGGCTTATAAATTCATCTTTTCGGTTTATAGAAACCAAAAACACAAAATTTACAAAAACAAATTCCCCTAAATCTTGATCTCTTCACTAATGATTGATCACATTCACCTTGTTCACACTTGGAGGTCCTAGCATTACATACTGGGGAAACTACACACAGTCTGCTTTATAGAAGAAATGGACAAGTTCAATTTCATCACTAATTACATGGTGTAGCCAAGTTTTGTTAGAGTTCATCCCATAAACCTTGGAATTTTGCAGTTGCCCAGCAACATAGTTTGCTGCAATATCTATTTGTAGACCATTTCTTTAAAATGGTGAAAATGTTGCAAGATCATATTTGTTTGGTGCTGAAGGGTTCCTTCTCTCTCATTTTCTTTTTCTTCCTTTATGTGTGCATGTGTAGGTGTGGATTGAAATCAAACCTGCTTATAGTTGGGTGTTTATCTGATGAAAATTTTTTGGAGGAAAATTACATTTTAAATTTAACTATTATTTTCAGGGGAAGGTTTTCTTGGATTCTGAGTCAATACAAGCAAGAGCTGAGGCTGTCATGCTTCTTAAGCAGTTGGATTTTCCGGTTTGTATCTACAAACTTTTGTTTCTTAACGACATGTTCTAATGCATCTATCTGCCATGCATTAGAAACTTAATTTAGGTAAATTTTATAGTTTTAGTGTCTTTTGTTTTGCAGTTATGTGGAGAAATATATTTTAATATTCAATGTTAGTTTGCTTATGTTGTCAATAATCCTTTGCTGATAGTTTTTCCCTTTTGTTGAATAGGTTGAAAATTTGAAGGTTAAATTGTTTGAAAAGTTGGAACAGTTCCTTGTGGACCTGCATCTTGAATCTAAGGAATTAACTAATGCGTTAGTTGATGTTAATGAGTCTCCTAACCAGGGAAGTTTTCCAGATTTGGCTTCTGCTACTGCACATGAGGTGATGAAAGGCATCTCCCAATTTGTTTTCACATTTTTGAAAGTTTTGGACCTAAATAATTTGCAACAGTTTGGTTGGATGTGGAATAAGAAAATTGCGTACATCACATACATTTGATATAAGCACCTGTAGACAGTGATGCGCACAAAGAAGCACAAATAATAAGTAGTGTTGTCCTTGAAATTTAATTCTTCTCCTGAGGCACTTGAATTATTTTACAGCTGCTGCTCA
Organism: Paulownia fortunei; assembly: GCA_019321725.1. NCBI lineage: Eukaryota > Viridiplantae > Streptophyta > Magnoliopsida > Lamiales > Paulowniaceae > Paulownia > Paulownia fortunei. The sequence continues at coordinate 205,164 of CM033116.1, forward strand.
GAAGTTTAGATACCAAAAAGTTACACATAAAGTATTGTTCTTAGTTTATGTTATGCGTCAGTATTATCATTTTATTTACTAAGCATTACTTACTTTCAGGCTTCTATTCGTGAATTTGCGGAAGCTGTTCGAGCTTATAAAGTTATATTCTTGCAATCAGAACCACAGCTATCTAAACTTGCACAAGACCTTGTTAAGAAGTATGGCTGATTTTGTTAACCAGTTTCATTTTGGTATATCCTTTCCTCTGTGTGATAAAATTATGGTAAAGTTCTGATATTTGCTCTTGAATTACATTTGATGTTGCCTAAATCTTAGGCACTTTGAAGCCGCTCATCTACAAATTACGAAGCAAGTTCGCTCTGTGGAATTTCTGGCAATGCTTCGTAAGTTAGCTCAGCCACAGTATGTCATTATTGATCATGACCATTGAAACTGCTACTTTCGATATTTCAAATGTTATAGCTTTTCATCCTTTCATATGCTGCAAGATTACGAGCAGTCTGGTGGCTGGTATTTCATTTGATGTACCGTAAATAGCATTGAAGGGGTAGAAGAAATTATAGCTGTAAATGGTGCTTGATGTGGCTTTAAGAAATCTTTTAAGAAGATGCGAAGGCATACAAGATTATGATATATCCCCAGAGGATTGTAGATGTTCTAAATGTGCTTAAGTATGAAGGCTTTGATTTCATGGTGACTCAGCGAAGATTTGCATTGTTTGAAGGAAGAAAGCGTTATGTGTTATTAACTACACATTAAGTTTCTAGTAAAAATAACCTATTGGTATCTATTTTCGCTGAACTGGCATCTGTAGCTATTGCCACCTACTTTTTAGAAGGCTAAGAAGACAGAATGAAGGAATGGAGGCTAATTGGTAGTTTACTTTTGATCATGGGTATTATCATCTTAACATCATAGAGACAAACAGCTCCAACTTTCCGTGTTTGGCGGTTTTATCTGTGCTTTTTCTTTTATTACTATTTGTGGACGTTGATGAGATCTATCCATTTGGCATTACCTTAGGATGTTGTAGCCTTGTAAGTGTAAGGTCCAAACAAGACAGTCTACTTTGGATACATAGCCACCTAAAGATGAGGAAGGGCATAATCATTGAAATGTAACCTATGATATGGTTCCGAAAGTTGAAAATGAGCTAGGTTTGAAGATTCCCTTATGCTTTTAACCGTTCTCAAATATATTTCTTGCTGGCGATTCTAGGTGATATCTAGAAATATTGAAGAGTTATGTGCTATCTTTCTTTTTCAATAATCACACAGTAGTCTTTCATCCATGCTATATCCAATCATTTATTGATCGGAAGAAGCAGAGCGCATAGTCATATTTTTGCATTCTATGAGTAATAATGATGAAAGAAAGGTCGAGCACTTTTGCCTTCTTGTCTAATTCCTTGTCCAACTATTTGATTGATCATTTGTAATGGGCATGGAAATAAGTTGTATACTTTTTTATGACATCTATGGAAGCCCTCTATCTTTTACTCTGTAAGTTATTATCTGAGCAATGGCTAGAGTAATGGTCACCGATTCCATGGCGTATAGTTTCATGTGTTGATTTTCATATGAATGTTACTTTTTATATTTTCCAGGAGTTATTTGGACTGATGTGCTTCTTATGGATGAAGTGCTACCTGAAGCTTCCCTACCCAATTTTGCTTTGCAGGTCTCAATATATTAAACTACATTATACAAGAATATAATTCTCTGTGCAGCCATTCATCTGCATTGCATTGTCAATTTCATTATGTTATGAGTGATAAGCCGATAATTATATTGTTTTCAGTATGCTCGTGTTGCTGTCAAAGATTATATTTCCAGCGCATTTAGTCGTCTTTTAAATAATATTTCAGGTTAGTAGTTCAATTTTGAGATACACTTGATTAAACCCACAAGTGTTAAATATTTGTTTTTTGTGCATTTGATGCCATATGAACTTTTGTGTGTATTCTGCAATATCCTTTGTTTCTCTTCTTAAGTTTGACATAAGCTACAAGTATGTTTGATACTCATATTCCATATAGTTCAACATCACCCACTTACTGCTAACAGTTAAGACTATAAAAGACGTTTGATTGAATGATATCAATTCTTAGGTATGAGAATTACTTATTTTGCTTTCTATAAAGAGTTTAGTAGTTGTTGGAGATTATGAACTTGTCGAATTTTAGTTATGAGTGCTACTGTAGCTTCTTTTTATCTGGCAGATTCCCTTAAGAAAGTCCAATTTACACCAAAAGAGGGAATAGAGGAAGAATATTCTTTGCAGGCAGCCCTTGAAGCGAGCAAAAAGGCAGTGATCCAAGGCAGTATGGATGCCTTACTGGTAAATATGAAAAGCCAGACAGAGTTCTCTTTATATAAATTTTCTTGGTGACCATGTACTCTTTTTTCTGTTTTATCTTTCTGTGTCCTTTCTGTGTCGGGATTATTGTTGCTGGTGAATTTTTTCCACATAAAATCAGCTTGTTCATCCTATTTAAATTTCAAAAGATCATTTGGGATTCGGACTATTTGTTACTTTTGAATCAAACTTGTGAAGTATGCAATACATCTTAATGAAAAGAGAAAAGTGGCAGACTTTGCATCTGTAAACTCCAATAAAGGTATTTGAGTTGGTAGGGTGTTTTCTCTTCAATTCCACCTTAACGTCAGCCTTGTTATTTTATTATGTTACACATTATTTTTCACCTTTGCCTTAATGAAGCATTCCATTCTCTCAGAACTACTCTCAGTTCTAACATTTATTTCAAAAGTCCGGGATAATGAATTCAAAATAATGGCTAATATAATTTCAACATACTATTTATATGCTTGGACACTTCAACACGTAATCAATTTGAATAAAGCTCTTGTACTCTCCATTTTTAAAATGCTCTTCAATCCTTGAAATTTGTGTCAAATGCAAGGGTCAAGGGTATCCAGGAGTGGAGATTAATCTTTCAAATATTATAATCCTAAAATAAACATCTTATTTATGGACTAACACGAGACATTTTAGGGATCCATATCATTAAAGGTTCAGCATGCCATAGGTTGCTCTGAAAGCATTGTTTACCCCCTTCTTTTTGCCGAAATAATTTATACTCCATTGAACTTTGATATCATTTTAGCTGATTATATTGATCTATTTTCTACACCATCTCACATTACAGAAGAATATGACCACCTTATCCTAGCTATAAGTGATTTTTGTCACCATATATGTGCTCCTTCATGGTTAACTGTATCCTTGTGGATCCCAGGACTTCCGACAGCTTCTTGATGAAAACCCAGAATTATTACTCAAGTTGAGAGACTTAACAATTGACTGGGTCCAAGAAGGGTTCCAAGATTTCTTCAGGAAGCTCGATCATTATTTCCTCTTGCTCTCTGGAAAGAGTAATACAGGAAGTCAAGATGTGAATTTGATAGAGGAGATGCCAGGCGACAAAATTGCAGCTGGGCTTGTTCTTGTGCTGGCTCAATTTACTCTTTTTATTGAACAAAGTGCCGTCCCTAGAATTACTGAGGCAAGGAACCAGCTCTACGTCTTTTACTTTTTTTGTTTTCAAATGCTGTCTTTAACTTTAAATGAGCATATAAGGTTCGGGATTTTGTATGATATTCCTAGTCAAAATTTCAGGAACTAGCTTCTTCTTTTTCTGGTGGTGGGGTTCGTGGCTTTCCACATGGTCCAGCATTTGTTCCTGCTGAAATTTGTCGCATCTTTCGGTCATCTGGTGAAGCTTTCTTGCACCTTGTAAGCATTCTGGATCTAAATCTTAAGCAGCGATAAGTTTTTTTGCGTTTTGACATAACCTTGTATGTCTGACATACTGATGTAAGAAAATCAAATGCTCTGGTAATGAGGAAAGTTTCTATTCAGGTTTTTGATTTCATCCCATTGCTTATTAAATGCTTTAATGCCTGGTATCAATTTCTGAGTTAGGGGACTGAGCATGCTGGCTGTTGACTGTTTCTATTAGTTAATGGCTGCTGGTGCTTGACAAAATTTTGATGAATGTTCAAAGAGTTACTCAAGGCTGGATAATGCACTTGCACATTAAACAGATTGTCATGATGAATACTCCCTCTCATTCGTGTCTGAATTAGTAGCTTATTAGCTGCAATAGTTCTTATTACACCTTACTGTCCTTTTCAGTACATAAAGATGAGAACTCAGAAAATATCAGTTCTCTTGAAGAAGAGGTTCACAGCGCCAAACTGGGTCAAGGTGAGTAGAGTCCTTTAAACTGTGACTTGAATTTCTTATCTCCTTGCTTCAATAGGTCTGAATATTTTACTTCTCACCTGTTTTTGTAGCACAAAGAACCCAGAGAAGTGCATATGTTTGTGGATTTACTTCTTCAAGAGGTAATTCATCCAATTGACTTTGCATTATTTATTATTCTATAATTCGGTGATGCCATTGTTATGAGAGTCTGATGTATTTTATAAAGCCCTTCATCCTTCAGTTTTATTATTTTTGTAGTTCAGATTTTGTACGAGTGAATCAATGCAAGAAACTAAAGTATTTTTCTTGATTTCATCCATTAGTTTGAAGAAATAAGAACTGAAGTAAAGCAAATTTTGCCTCAAGGCCTCCATCATAAACATCGCCGCACCAACAGCAATGGAAGCACCGCGTCCTCACGCAGTAATACTTTGAGGGATGATAAACTGAGCCGGTCGAATACTCAGAAGGCCAGAAGCCAGCTTCTAGAGAGCCATCTAGCGAAGTTGTTTAAACAGAAGATGGAAATCTTCACAAAAGTTGAGCACACACAGGTTAGGGCACTTTTGCTTGTACAGAAAGAAGGTGTATTGATATTGTGTGAAAAAGTGATATATGAGATTGCTTTTAATTTGCAGGAATCTGCCATAACAACAATAGTGAAACTTTCCTTAAAGAGTTTACAAGAGTTTGTGCGACTCCAAACATTTAACCGTAGCGGATTCCAGCAAATTCAATTGGATATTCACTTTTTGAAGACTACTTTAAAGGATATTGCTGAGGATGAAGCTGCTGTTGATTTCTTGCTTGATGAGGTAAGAAGTGCCCGTCTTATGGCCTTTGAGTGTTGCCATGTACTCTATGAGAAACTTTTTCTTTCTTAAACCATTCTCAAATTATCTGGGAAATGACAAGAAGTTCAATGGATTATCATTTTATCATTTCTCAGTTATCAAGACACAAATTCATGAGAAGCAGAACTGCCAAATTTTTCTGTAGTTGAATTTTGCAACAGAAATAAGAATTGTCTTGTGCTTTGATTGAGCAGGTTATCGTAAGCGCTGCAGAGCGTTGTCTTGATCCAATTCCTCTGGAATCTCCCGTCTTGGACAGACTAGTGCAAACAAAGTTGGCCAAGACTTCCGAGCAAAGCCCAGTTTCTTGAGATGAAAGGTCAAATTAGGGAAGTATTCATGATATTTTTTGCAGTTAACCATGCTCTAACTGTTGTTTGGGCGCTATTTCTTCTCGAGGATCATGTATTTGTATCTGAGCTATAGCTTAAAACATCCTAATCGTGGCTTGGATTTCTTTGATGACCTATTCGACTGTTCAAGCATTTGGGCATCTGGAGTCGTGTCATACTATACATCGTTGAGGCCATGGCGAGATAATCAGGCAGCTTAGATGCCTGCCTAGTTGTAGGATTTGTGTTAAATTGAGGACTATTAAATTTAATTGGTGTATGTCTTGGTGTTAATAGTGATTGTCGCATGGCTTTGTACCTTAGGAAAATCTATAACATTACAGTTAAATCCATTTTTGTAGGCCTTATGCCCTGTATTTTATCTTTTTATCCAAATAGTTGATGCCTTCTGTGTTATAACGAAATGTGCTGTTCGGACTCTTTATTGCCATATTTTGTTGCTCTGAGATTATGTTGCCTGGACCATTTATGTTTGTACTTACCAGCTAAAGGCTCGTTCGTATGTAATATGTCAAAGAGAAGCTGGGCTGAGAAGAGAAGATATCAGAAAAGCGAGACAATGTTCTGTTGATTCAAATGTTTGTTCGTCCTCCCTCTCCCTTTAAACCTACTTGAAAAGTTAAAAAGCTCTGTTTGTCTTTGAATAGATTTGTGGTGGTGATGGTTGTTATGGTCGGGTGGGCTGGACACGGCTGGGGATGGGATGCTTCAATTGCGATATGAAGTTGTCCTTTTTTTTTTAAATTTATTTTTCAGAGAACTGAACCCTTTGAGAATTTTGAAGTAGTCTTTTTATTAAAAATCGTACTACGCTTGGTTGCTGAAGCACATTGTTGTTAGGAAATTGAATAACTAGACGACAAGGATATGAGTTGAAAAAACAATGATGCTGTGCGTGGAATTGGGCACTATAAAATAGAATTTTTTGACAAATCATATTTCATCCTGGACGATTAGCGGAAATTAATTGACATTTGCGCGTAACTCTTAGTACCTTCTTAGTACCTACAATGCTAATCCTGCCTCTCAAGAGTATGAATTACACGCCAAGTACAACCTAAATAAACTTTGCCCTTTAGAGATGTAAACTGAGATTTTTCCATGCTATTAACAGTAAAAATTTATTTTAATTTTTTGCAGTTTTTCACCCACTATAGTTCTAACCAGTAAATAAGTACAAAATAAGTTAAAATATCGCAACAGCATCGAGAGGTTGATAGTAATTTTCAGAACCTCAAGGACTTGACAGTGCCATGTGATATAAAAAAAACTCGGAGGGGTTGACTGCAATTTGTTGCTCGTTCTATTTTTCCCGCCAAAACTCTCCTCTAATATCTCCATTCTGGCTCTCTCTTAATTTTGCCGCCAATAGCCAACTCCCAAACCTCTCTCTCACACACACATACGCGAACGGCGGCGCCATGCTTGACCTTGACTTCAAGGAAGACAAAGGCAAGCGGCAAATCACGCTCCATCTTTGTTTGCATATTTAATTTAGTACTGTTGTTGGATTTTCCTGGATGCAGAAATCGCGAAAGATTTCCTTTCAAACTTTGCAGCTGCAAATGGCGAAGCCAAATATATTAACATCCTTGTGAGATTGCCCTACTTCTTGAGCTCCTTTTTTCTTGCATTTCAGCTACTAAAAAATTAATAAATAAAGTGAAGTTTATCTCCCGTTTTTTCATTCCCAATGTCATTTTAGTCTCGTATTTTATTAATTTCCAGCAAGACTTAACGAATCGGAAAATTAAGACCATCCAGATTGAGCTCCAAGACTTAATCAATGTAATATTTCCTGCTTTCAGTTCTGTTATCTCATTTATTTTAAGAGAATATCTCTGATTTTAGCTTCTTTTTTATTTTGTTGATGAAAAAATTAGTATAAGAACTTGGATGAGGAATTTCTGAGGTGCGTCACTGAAAATACTCGATGATATATTGGAATATTTGCCAATGCAATTGATGAGCTACTGCCAGAGCCAACTGAGGTGATTCCAGATGATGACAATGATATTTTTATGACCCAGAGGGTGGAGGAAGGAACCGAAAATGCTGGTGTCTCTGATCCACAAAAGAAGATGCCTCCTGAAATTAATCGATTTTAGTAAGATTGATGAAGGACAGCTGAATGTTCTTCGTTTCAATTGACAGTTTAAATTTGAGCCTTAATTGCTTGATGTTCTGACATTAGAATTCTATTCATTTGTTAATGGTGCTGATTAGTAGTTAGTAGCTACTAGTAATACATAGTGAATAGCATGGCGATAATATTGTTTAAATGTCCCACCGATTTTAACTGCAGAAAATTGCTGGTCCATTGAAGTGATCGAAAAAGGAGTAAAACAAATGTTGGGATCTGTTTACTTCGTATGATTGTTTTCAGTGGCTAGTGCTTTTGTATCAAGTGTGGTCAAAAGTTTTGTGGTCTGGATTGTGGAAATCCAAAAATAAAAGCTAGAGAAACATTACTTCTCTGCTAATTTTGTAAGGAAAAGGAAGGGGCCACTAACAATTTTCTTTGTGGAAAGCAGTGAAGTTTACATCAAAGCATCTTCAAAAGGGCGGCCTTTCACGATTAGGGAGGTTAAAGCTTCATATATTGGTCAGCTTGTCCGGATATCTGGCATTGTGACGCGTTGCTCAGATGTCAAACCGCTTATGCAGGTGGCTGTCTATACATGTGAAGAGTGTGGATTTGAAATCTACCAGGTTTTGTCCTTGGTACCTGATTAACTTTGATTGCTGGTATCCTTGACTTCATGCAGTTAATAATCTAATTGCCATCATATGTGAAACAGGAAGTAACTGCTCGAGTATTTATGCCTCTATTTGATTGCCCATCTGAACAATGCAAAACAAATCACGCAAAAGGGAACCTCATTCCCCAACTCAGATATCTAAGTCTTTGAAGTTTCAGGAGGTTGGCAATGCAATGTGGTGTATGTTGATGATTCCTTCAGCAGGAAGGAATTCCTTTTTTAATAGACTTTGTTACATTGATTTCAGGCCAAACTTCAAGAACTAGCTGAACATGTCCCGAAAGGCCACATTCCACGTACAATGACTGTACATTTTAGAGGAGAGCTTACAAGAAAGGTTAGTGATATTTGTCATCTTTTGAGTGTTTTCACAAAACTACCTGATATGGTACGTGCATTGTAAAGGTAGACAGCCTGGTTTCATGTACATGATTATACAAGATGTGTCTTTTCTTGCTTATGTTACTGGGACTCAGTTGCGAGAGTCAGGAGCGGACATCTGTACTGATGTTAGGTTCCCTAAACTCGAACTTATCACGTATATACTTGGGAAAATTTTATAGCTAATTTGTGATGATGTCTAGTTATGAATACTTGAAATAGCTATGGATCAAATCAATTATCTTTGATATATGTTTGAAATTTATCATAATTGCAAGATATTGGACAAGTGTACCATAGAGTGAGTGTCAAGGTAGACATGTTTACTTCAAGAAATATGACAAGCCTGAATATCTACTTATGTATATTCTTTTGGAGCATTGAGTTACTAAAATCACTTAGTATATAATTCCCTTCTCCAAGTAAGCCTATTTGTATTAACTCAATCTGGAAGAGAAGACACACGAGTTCATTTCTGCTTATTTTTTGTTATCCTTCTCCAGAGCATAACTTTTGTTTCAGATATGTGCAGTTTTTCACGTTTGTTTCTGAGATTTTCACTCTGTATTTTCCTCAATACTGCAGATTGCTCCTGGTGACATTGTAGAGATGTCAGAAATATTTCTTCCAATTCCATACACTGGGTTTAGGGCAATGCGAGCTGGCTTAATTGCAGATACATACTTGGAAGCAATGTCTGTCATCCATTTCAAAAAAAAATATGAAGAGTAAGAATTTTTTCTATTTTTTGCATGTGCCACTTATTCTTACTCGAAGGAATAAAGTAAAACACGAAATGAATATCTCTCACTCTTATCTATCAAAAACAGGAGATGCTTAATCATAAGATAGTAGATCATATTTTTGTTCCATGCAAATAAGTTCTGTACTAATGGCTGCTGTAGTGTAATTACAAACTCAATTCCTAATTGAAATTTGTTTATGTTTCTGGTTAGCAATTTTTTTTGAAAGAATAAAGAAATTAAAGGAGAAGAGGTTGCAGAGACAGAACAGAGAATCCTTGTCATGCCACCTTATCTTCATCAGTAGTAAAAATAAGTGAAATTGCAATTCAATATGCCCTCTGTCTTAAAATCTTTTTCTAGTGAAATTATTCTGTGGATTAGATAGGAAACATGAGAAGATACTTCCAATTGGTAAGCACAGTTATACTGATCCTACATGATATTCTTCTCATCTTCCTTATCAGTTTGTTAAGAGGAATATCCTCAAATTCCTTGTGCTTAGGTGTTTTTGTCATTCATTTACAGTTCAGTTACATGTCTACTGAGGTATATAAGTTAGGATGAAAAGCTTCTTGTTGAAACTAATTAAATACTTTTAAATGCAGATATGAACTTAGAGGGGATAAGGAAGAGCAAATTGCTCGGTTAGCTGAGGATGGTGATATCTACAACAAACTGGCACGATCATTGGCCCCTGAAATTTTCGGGCATGATGATATTATAAAGGCCCTTCTTCTTCTCCTTGGTGCTCCTCATCGAAAACTAAAAGATGGGATGAAGGTATTGGCATGAAGATGTTTGTGTGCAGTACTTCTATATTTCCTTCGGGGAAACTAAATTTCTGGATATCTGACTATCGATGTTTCTTTTTGTTCCTGCTCAATTGCTATGATGCACGCATAATTCCAGTGGACATATAAACCTTCTCATACATCAATTTATATATCTAAGTTGTAGAGCATGTCTTATCATTTTGGGAATCTTTTTACTTTCATGCTTTCAGGTAATGAAGTGCTGTTATTTACTGATGCAGATTAGAGGAGACCTACACATATGTCTAATGGGTGATCCAGGTGTTGCAAAAAGTCAGCTTCTCAAACACATAATCAATGTTGCACCAAGAGGTGTGTACACAACAGGCAAAGGAAGTAGTGGAGTTGGTCTGACTGCAGCTGTTCAGAAGGATCCAGTGACAAATGAAATGGTTTTGGAAGGTGGAGCTCTGGTGAGAATGCTTTTTATGAGTGCCTTGATTTTTCTGTCTTTCTTTCATTGAAGGGGTATCCATAAGCGCCATTGCTATCAGGAACTAGCAGATATGGGTATTTGTGCCATTGATGAGTTTGACAAAATGGATGAATCTGATCGTACGGCAATACATGAAGTGATGGAGCAGCAAACAGTTAGCATTGCTAAAGCTGGAATTACAACATCTTTGAATGCACGGACTGCTGTCCTTGCTGCCTCTAATCCTGCCTGGTATTTGTAAACTCAATGTAGTTGTTTCCAATTTTAATTTAAAATATAAGTTCAATCTCATTCGCATATGTTAAGTTATCTTTATCTATGATCTGGAAGTGAAACTGCCCTAAAGTCATCTGGCCATGTCTAATTATTTCTATATAAGTTCTTCCAAATGTTCACTTGATTTATAACTTTCTCCTTTGTGTTACAGGGGGAGATATGATCTTAAGGAGAACACCAGCTGAGAATATTAATCTCCCCCCTGCCCTTCTGTCAAGGTTTGATCTTCTGTGGTTGATCCTAGACCGAGCAGATATGGATACTGATCTTGAAATGGTTTGGCATGTTCTCCATGTCCACCAGGCAAAGGAATCTCCAGATCTTGGGTTCACTCCTCTTGAGCCGTCTGTCCTTGGTAATTTGCCAGAAGCATTTTATTTGTTGTATTACTTTATTATGGAGATGGTTTTAGTTTATCTAAACTTTATTGTGAAATGTGAATAATGTGAAATAAGCTATGTGAATTCCAAATATGAAGGTTACAAAATTTTGTGGTAGTTACATCACTCGGAGCTAAGGCTTGCTAAGATAATCCTTTATTTGTACTCTAGGCTTATCAAAACCAAGTTTAAAAAACATTAAAAAAGTGGTATACTTTCATTGTTGCATACTATACATAAGGTGTCTAACTGATAACCTTTAAATTATTTCTCTCGCATTGACCTGAATATCTTGTTGCTACTATTAGGGCGTATATTTCAGCTGCAAGAAAACTGTCTCCCGCTATACCACGGGAGCTGGAAGAATACATAGCTAGTGCATATTGCAGTATCAGGCAGGAAGAGGTGAAATCAAATACCCCTCACTCTTATACGACTGTCAGAACTCTACTCAGCATTCTTAGAATATCAGCGGTAAGTTCTCGTTTTATTGATCACTGAATGTTGATAAAAGGGAATTATTTAAAAGGTTGTGCCCATTAGTCAACGTCATTTTTAGGTTATAATCCTTAAGTTTTAATTTTATTGATCAGTCAGTGTTGATCAATAAAAGCTATTTAAATAGTCTTGTCCATTAGTCAGCAACATACAGATGCTATCTATTGCCAATCTTGTTCTGTGGGAAAACAATATGAAATTTTAAACCTTAGTGGATATTAATTCACTCAATATGGTTTCTCAAGATGGACTACGGACTAGCATACTTTGTTCTTAACTTCGTTGCATAGGAAGCTTATTTTCATCTTTTCAGGCTCTGGCAAGACTCAGATTGTCTGACTATGTTGCCCAGAGTGATGTGGACGAGGCACTTAGATTAATGCAAATGTCAAAGTTCTCTTTGTACTCGGATGACCGCCAAAGGTCTGGGCTGGATGCAATTTCTGATATTTATAAGATCTTACGTGATGAAGCTGCAAGAACTAACAGGATGGATGTGAGCTATGCCCATGCCCTCAACTGGATTTCAAGAAAGGTTAGTTTCTGAAACCTAGGAACAGATTTTTTTGGACTTTGGGGGATGCCAAATTGAATGTAGTAATTTCTAATGAATACCATGTCCAACCACACCAATTTTAGTTTTTATTTTTTGACAACTAGTCCTGTGGTGCCCGAGAGCGGAAAAGACAGAAAAACAGCATAGACATGATTCCTTGGAAAAGAAAAAAGGACATCCTAATTTGTGATGTGATCAGTGAAAAGAAACTTGTGGAACTTGATCCACGAAAATCCATTTTTTACTCTCTTTTTGAAGTGATTGATTAAATCACTTTTCTAATAGCAGCTAATTAATCACGATCGCTGACTTGTACATGCTTGCCATTCATAAAGCACGCAAGAACTATCTAGTTAATAAATTAGTAAAACTATGCCCTTCCCTTCCTGAAATATATATTGCTCATAAAATTTTGCTTCTGTACGATTATGATGCTGGATATCTTATGGTTTGAGACTTGCTTTCACCAGGGATACAGTGAAGCCCAGCTCAAAGAATGTTTAGAGGAATATGCAGCCTTAAATGTGTGGCAGATCCATCCAAACACCTTTGATATCCGTTTCATTGATGCTTAAAAGCCATTATTAATGTCACATATAATCATTCCGTGTTTGCTGCAGAAAGGAGGAAAAGACCTTCATGTTTAGCTTTAGAGTTGAATAGTTATAGATTGCAATACTATAACATTGTTATTTATTAATGTCATAGATGGCAGGCTTAGTTATATTCCGATTGGGCTCAAGGTATGGCTGTAGATGCTTGAACTTCACGTGCTGTAGACACCCTTAAACTTTTGCTGGTGGATGCCTTGTCAGCTAGAGAAATAATTTCTAATTTTTCTTAGATTAGTATTCTCGAAAATGCTTTTGATCCTATTCTTTTATCTTCCATTGTGTGTCCATTGATTTTTGATTAGCATTATTTTTAGATCTGGCAGCTAAAATTGTAGCACCATCATTCATGTTACAGCATTTGCATTTGCATTTTTCAAAATTTTTATGTTAACTGAACCATGATATTTATTGGTGAAACATATGATCTATCTGATATGTAGGTCAAAAGCGATGTAGATTCTGCAGTCTCCTAAAAGTGAAATCCTAGCTGAAAGTTTGTTGACCCTGTCTGGTCGTTGTAAAGATTGGCAATGTCATGCATCTAACTAACTTGCATTGCAAGATTCTGTTTTGTGGGGTTCACAAGAGAGAGTAAACTGGGTCACATTAATTTTTTGGTTGCCTTTCATTATCCATAGCAACTACTAACGAGATGCTGCTGCTTTTTTTCTTTATTCTATCTTTAAAGAATTTCTTTTTCGTTTTCTAATTTCGTTGTAAGAAATCATGCATACAGCAGGCACAAATGAAGTTACAGTTGAACTTGATTAGGGTTGTGTCTCAGCATTATTATGCTGCTCTCCATTTTCATCATCTTCGCTGTGCTCGTCATCAGAGCTCAGTAAGTCCCTGTGAGAATTCTGAAACAAGGAGCAGAAAAATGAATGTGAGTTAAACTCAATACAAATGAATACTTCAAAATTCAGTGGAAAGGCTATTAACTAAAACAACACGCTGCAGGAATTACCTGATATTGATGATGCTTAATGCTGTTGTGAATTACTGCTACAATTCGAATCAGTATGTACATCGGAAGAAGTATGCCACTAGCCTTAACTATAAGCACCTGCCGAAAAAGAAATTTTTAGTTCAATACCACCAATATTGATTGATTGGTAGCATGATGGGAGCATCACTATGCGCAAGGTGAAAGACCAGGTACTCACAGTAACGAGGGAAAATGGGTAGCCCCCTGCTCCTCCAGTGAATACAGCAAACAAATGTCTGATCAGAAGCAGAATAGTGAACTGCAAAATTAGAGGACTAAACGGTGAATATAATTCAAAGAGAATTACACACTGTGACAACTAAAAATTAAAAACCAAGAGACTGGAAGGGTGGTTGGCTACTCTTGATCAAGATGAAAAATTTCTTTCTGAATATTTTGGTTCTTACATCCCTGGTGTAGCTTTGCCACATGCTTTAAAAAATAATAATAATAATAATCAAATCCAAGCAGTAGGGTTTCAGTCATTTAAGTTAGATAAATCCTTCTCTCTTTGTTTTCTGTTCAGGGAGATTTTTCTTTAAGAAGCTTATGTTTGTCAAGTATTTCCTTCAGAACTGGTTTGACTTCAATGGAGTGGCATTATCTGGCATGAATTGCTCAGAGACAGATAGGTTGAATTTTATTAACTACAGCCTGTCACAAAATATAGAAGGTGTTCCCGAACTAGCGTGCTTTTCTCATTGGCTCCCTAACCAGCATATTTCTTATGTGAAACCAGAAATTTGGCAATGATGTAACTGATGATTAACAATGTGACTGTCAACTGTTTCATGCTTAATTTTCAAGAGTTCAACTTCAACACAATAATTGAGAAAAGGTTGTTAAAATAGGGAAATTTTTGTACCCGGTTTGGCTAGACCTAATTTATTAGATGATGTGAATGTGATTGGGCACTCCAAGGAATGTGATTGGTTAGTGTAACAAGTATAGTTCATTCGTCATACAAGTGGCTTGAGTTCGAGCAAACCCATCTCGGGCTAGAATTTCTGGTTAAAAGACTTACAATGAGAGCCACTGATCTGCAACAAGAAGCACTTATATCAGCAGGTGAAGCACAATCGTAGTAGTCAGTTTCAAGATTTTCTACTGGATTCTCATGTTCGGACTCTGTTCTTGGAACTTCCAAACTTCCCCTACAGACAACACAAGCCCACAAAATATGGAATGTTTAATCATCTCTTTGTTATTAATTTAAGGCGGCAATAATACAAATCTTGAATTATTGGCCGGAAATACATGAACTCACCATGAACTATGCCGGCGCAATTTAAAAAATATAACCAATAAGTTGGTTTTCAAGAGTGGATATATTTAAAAGGACACGAGAATGTTAACAGTGAAGAAAGACAAAAATGATACCTTATGGTTACTGTTGTATCAATTAACTGTGGCTTCTTAGGTAGAGTCGTGTACCCAGGTTTAAATTTCTGCAAAAAATGAAAAATAAAAAAAAAATGGAAAACGATACTTTTCAATTCAATTTTAGATTTTAATTTTAAAAATTTGTCCTATATTTGAAAAGACATGAAAGAATGAAAAAGTAGACGGACAACTAGAAAACTACAGAAGTTGCGTAGCTTAAAATTGTAGTCAAGCTCCCAGATATGCAGATAAGAACACAGTAATGCCCCCATTCCTTGCAATAAAAAAAGAAAGCACCCTTACGTGGACTAATTTTATAGTCCAAGAAATACAGTTGAGACGGAGACAGAAACAAAAATCCTTTGCCTTCCGAAACTTATATCTGGAAAACAAGCACACATAGTATACAAACAAAATAAGTAGTTCTAGAAAAACTTGGGACAATCCCCACTTTTCATCACAAACATTGAACAGAGGAAAAACAAAGAGGAAATAATTTAGTTTGTGCACTGGAAACCGAACAAGCAACGAAGAAAAGAAAATCTTGAGAATCCAAAACTTTTAAGACAAAATTCGTTTTAAGAAAACAGAACAAAAGAAGCTTCTCAAATAGGTAAAAAACACAAACAACATGCTACTCAGAAAAAATCCCAAAAGTTTCCAGAACAAGAAAAAATAAATTACCAAAAAAGAAGAAAATTGAAAGAAAACAAACCAAATGATCATCTTCTAGAATTGACGCGATGATGATCAATATCAAAACAATATGTACCTGTAAGCAAATTTCACAAGTTGTGTTGCCCTTTTCATTGCACCACCTCTGTATGCAATCTCTGTGTGCAAACTGAAAACAGGAAAGGAAAACCTCAGAATGAAAACGAATGATCAAGTCAAGAACATAAGATTCCAAGCAGAATAGTATTAATATGAATAGAGAAAAACCAGTGTGTATTGAAAACAAACCTTGACAGTTCCAGAACAAGCACAGGGGCTTCCAAGCTTTTACAGCTTTCAAACTCTGGTTCATGGCATATTCTGCATATAGATACAACAGAAGAAGATCTTAAATCATCTATGAGTAATACAATATCACTCATACTTTTCAAGTTTTTAATTTCAGACTGTTTTTTCTGTTGATGTTATTTTGTTTTTCTCTCTCTACTTCTTTCTCCGTTCTGTTCTGTTCTGTTTTGTGGGACTTTAAAATGTAAGGAGATGGGGAATGCGCTTGAATAAATTTCCAATAGTGCCCCTTAATATGATTATTTATTTATTTATTTATAAAGAAACATATATAATAACAAAATGGGAGTATTATTAGTACAATGCATTAATATATACAGTTGCTTAGAGTTGTATTGCAAACCACCTAGAAAGCTAGTCTTTAGACCCTGTTCTCATGTGCAATTTATACCACTTTGACTTCATTATTTGCTTTAAATTTTTATCAAAAGAAACATATGTGCAGGATTATATAACGTGGTAGCACGTAAAAAAAACCAATCATATTTTGTGATAATTTTTTAATTTTGTAGGAAAAAAATTTCTTGGTGCAGTCTTCCATGATGAATGGCATGTTATGTTGTTGAAGGTGCCCCCTAGGGCCTAGGCCTGCTAATTTGAAAACTTGTGCTCTTTCCCATCCCCTACAAAGCAAATGTGTCCATAGAAACATAAGCCAAGAGTCCTTTTTAGAACTAATAAATACGTAGTATAAGGACAAGAATGCAACTTTGAAACTACTGCATGTTTATGTAAAAGTGTAAATTGTCCCTCAAGGAAAATGGGTTGGTTCATTTAGGAAAATTTTGTCACTATCACTTGCATATCATGATTACTATTATATATATATGGTTCTTAGTCTTCATATTAAAATGAAATAGTATCATACAGAATTTGCTATTATTCCATGTTTATAAATAAAGATAAAATAGGTTCATGTAATTTCATTAGATTTTAATATTAATTGAACGGCATCATGCAGATCTTAGTTTGAATTCATCATGTTACTTGGAAATTCGGATTTATATCTCTAAATCAGTCACAAAAACTGTAGAAGAAAATATAAATTTACATTCAAGTAAAGATAATCCATTGACAACTGTATATATTAGCATCAACATGGACTAACATCAAACAAATTAGGATTTTTTTCTTGTTTCAATGAAGAGGCACATTGATCACCTAAATGTCAAATCATTTATGTATATATAACTCACCCACAATTAGATGATGTCAACATTCATCATAGTGTGTTGTAATGTACGTAGCTTCTCCACTTAATGTACATGCATGGTTCTTTATGGGAGGCATCCATGAGCATGGTTCATATCTGGTCATGGGCAACCATGTACATGATTCTTTTGAAGTATGGATGTTTTTGCATATAATACATTATGAGTTGCAACGTGCATGGCTCCTTTGAGTATGATTCATCATAGAATTATCTGTGCATAGATAATTTCTTGGATTCTACATGCTTCGGTTCAACGCAAAAAATTATTGCTCAAAATCTAATGAAAGTTTATCTAAATAGTAAAGATGATGTCCAATACTAATTAAGAGGTTTTCAGTTCAAATTTAATCAGAAAGTATGTATATTAATCTATTTTAATAATAGTTTTTGCAAATTAAATGTATGTTTTGATTTGAAATTGAAATTTTTAATTAGTTTTTTCATATTTTAATATAATGAACAATATAATTAATCATTGTTGTAGAAAAAAAAGTTTTTCCACAAAAGATGCTTGCTTCATAGATATGGACATCGGGCAGGGTTTTCATGATAATTTTTGTTTATTACCCAAGTCCGATTTAAAAAAAATTGAGTATTTAAAATGTTAGATCGGCTACTTAGAAACTTCTGAGCTAATAAGTGATCCAAAGTTTTCTTACTAAATTTCAACTAACCCAAATTCAAAGTTTCTCTTTTTTTGAAAAAAATTAAATAAAATCAATTTAATCTACCAAAACCAATTGAATTGAATTGAAACCCAAACTACTTGACCCGATTGCCTACCCCTAGCTTCACATATTGGATGCACAAAAAGAATTGCTCCATATCCTCCAAACTCAAACCAATTTTCATTGCACTAAGTTGTAGAAGTTGAAAGCCTTTATTCAAGAGGCGGAAAAAATAGGTTAGTTTATATGGGTTAAAATAGATTCTAAAAGATTTAGACACACCCGGCCACAAAATAGATAGCCTGCCAAACACTTAAAGCATGTTCTACCATCCACATGAAAAATTGAAATTTCTTTTTTAATAGGATTGAATAATAAATTAAATTATTTGATATCAATTTAAAATTTATTAAGTACATTTGAATTAAGTACCTTTGAATTGATTCATTAAGTATAATAAATAACATTTAAATATATTTTTGTTTGATAAAATTTAAAATTTAATTTAAATTCGATTGGATTATTAAAATAATAATAAAAATATAAATATCAATTTTTTTGAATAAATTTATTCAAACTAAATTCAATTGAAAATCAAATTAAATTTAATATAATTTTAAAAACCAGGATAAATGTAAATTATGTATTAATTCCCGCAATACCTTTCTTCTTCTCTTGCACCAACTCGTCAAATGTTCAATCTAAAAAACGGACACGTGAGCCATAGAATCCACGCAATTATTAATACCATTCCCCCATCCTCCATTACGCTATCGTCAAATCAATTTCTCCTCTCTCCACACATCACTCAAAAGGAAAAACCAAAACCAAAAAACCAAACACCGAATAATTCCAGTCCAGATCTGTCGGAATCGCTATCCGATTTCCGTCCAAGTATTTCAGCAAAAATGTTTCTCTTGGACTGGTTTTACGGCGTCTTGGCATCTCTCGGATTATGGCAAAAAGAGGCTAAGATCTTGTTCCTTGGCCTCGATAATGCCGGCAAAACTACGCTCCTTCACATGCTCAAGGATGAGGTTATTATTATTTTTTATTATTATTATTATTATTTTTAGAATGTGTTTGGTATTTAGTTGATCATTGGATCCTGATGAATTCATTGGCTTGGAATTTTGGTTTTGATTCAGAGATTAGTGCAGCATCAGCCGACACAATATCCGACCTCGGAAGAGCTGAGTATTGGCAAAATTAAGTTCAAGGCTTTTGATTTGGGAGGTCATCAGATCGCCCGTAGAGTTTGGAAGGATTATTATGCGAAGGTAGATTTGATTTAATGTGTTACAGTTATGTGTTTATTAATTGTGGTTTTAAATGTATTACATTGATATATGTATCATTGTGTGCATTTGAAGTTTAATGGTAATTTTTATTTATATGAAAGTTCTTGATTGTGTGGTACAAGGAAGAGAGCTGAGATTCGATACTTATTATGCACATACAAATCAATTGATCTAGTGGTTTCCAATGTGTTCTTCGAATCATTTGCAAATGGTTTATTAGTTCGAAAAGTTCTCCAGAAACGGGAAGTGAATGCCCCTAATGTTGCAGCTGTGTTTTTGGAATTGTTTCAGTCTCATTTAGATGTCCTTTTGTTTTCAATCATGCAAAGAATTCAACTCCCTTACAATTGATGATGCTAGTGAAATGCAGAAAGCTTTGCTGGTTTTCTAACTTTCTATATTCTCCATGTAAAGTTAGGCTTTGTAATGTGAATTTATAAGTTCTCTACTTTCTATTGCTCAAGTTATTACTTGCTTTGCTTACAAGTAGAGGTAATTATGCCAATTGATACTATGATTCGAATACTTCTAGGATTGCAATCATTATGGTGGAAATGTATATAACACATCCCTGCATTTCCCACAATAATAAGCGAAAATTTTGAAAACGAATTACATGCCAAGGTAACTGGCTAAGAGCTCTACATGCTTCTTGTACCTCGTCTTTTGATTTCGCTGTATATCAATGAAACAATTGAAGGGCATTTTTTTCCTGGAAGTGCATTAATTTTTCCATCTCTTGTTTTATGTTGACTCTAACTAATGTTATTGAGTAGTTGAATGAATTTATGTTATTGAGATTTTTCTGTATTATAGTTTTCTTGCTTGGATGCATCTGTGCAGTGTTTGCCATGTTATCTGACCTATGTGTTATAATTTTCCTTACCAGCATTAACTTCAATTCCAGTGGGACAATTATATTCAATGAATTTCTTTTGGCAACAAGAAATTTTATGGAATTCACCCCAAATCCCAAATTCTTGAGCTGCTTTATTTTTCTTCAGTAAGCAACATCCTATGCCTCCTTGCTGGTTATTATGTACCATCATGATAGCAAATGATATTTTTGATGCAAACACACATGTAAAAAGCCGTTACTGAGATGTAGATACTTTTGAGTGTAATGACTAGTTTATTAGATTATATTATCTCTCTTTTGTTTATTGGAGTCTAAGCCACGTCTTCAGTCTTAAGTTACTATAGGATGTTAACACTATTAACTGCTTGGAAATGTATACAAGTCATGCAGTGTGAGACTTTAGGAAATCATACAGTTCTCATTGTCAAAGTTAATCCAAATAATATCTATTGTAGAGGAGAAATGCAAACTATTTATCTATAGTATAATCTAAGGAAGTGCTAGATTTTCTAAAGGTTAAGCTTGTAATCATTTCTCATGATTTGGTATTTCAAACACTTCAAAAACTGATGAAATTTATTACGTAGTTACATACATGCCTTGTGGTTCTACAGGTTGATGCCGTAGTTTACCTAGTGGATGCCTATGACAAGGAGCGTTTTGCAGAATCCAAAAAGGAACTAGATGCACTCCTTTCGGATGAGGCCCTTGCCAATGTCCCATTTCTCATTTTGGGAAACAAGATTGACATACCGTATGCTGCCTCAGAAGATGAGTTGCGTTTTCACCTTGGCCTGACTGGTGTAACTACTGGCAAAGGGAAGGTGAATCTTGCAGATTCTAATGTGCGCCCTTTAGAGGTATTCATGTGCAGCATTGTGCGCAAAATGGGCTATGGTGATGGTTTCAAATGGGTCTCTCAATATATAAAGTAGGGTTATCATCATCACCAAAATGTCTAGTAGGTGCGACCATAACCCTTCTTCCGTGAAGAAGCAGGGAAGAACGCCCCTCCCCGCCCAAAAGATGGAACGAAAAAATGGGAGAAGATTCATTTCTTTCAGGTTGATTCAGTTTGTTAGTTGTTGAAACTTGTATGCTTTGTGCTTTGAATTTGTAAGGAAATTCGATTTCACCTGCTCTGTAAAAATTTTATCTGAAATTTGGTGGTCTACGAGGATTTATATCCCAGATTAAATTTTCTTTTCAACTACAAACTCCGGTAGTGCTAGAAAATTGGATGTATTCTCTTTGTTGTAACTGTTTGTAGAGAACACTATTTTTGTCTTGTCAATTTTCTTTCAAGTGCAGCATTTGAAGGCATTGTTTGCCAAGTTTGCAACATCATTTTTTAAAAATTGTTTGTGCTGGTAAGTGGTAAATTAGTGTATTCTTTGGGTTTAGACGATAGAGCTTATCAGTAGCGTTGTTCACCTCTCTTTGAGAGTGGGATTTGTTCGCTTCTCTTCCTGGCGAGGATTCATATGTTTTGAAAACAGATTAAGCGGGTGCTTTAAAACATTTTATAAGGTTATATCTTATAAGATGGAGATTATAATTTTTTTAAATTATTTGATATTTTTTTAAAAAGAGCTTATAAGCTTCTAAAATAAATAAGATATTAGGATCTTATAAGCTATTTGTTTTTAAAAAAGTAAAAAGATTTTAATTTATTATTTTTAAAATAAAATTTTATTTTAACAAATTTCTTTAATTTTGATAATTTTAATTGTATAAAATAATCATTACTAACATTTTAAAAAAATTATAATTTTATTTTATTCAAGTATTTCAATAATTTATGTTTAAAATAAGATTTAATATTTTATAAATTTCAAAATATCTTATTAAATATAGGAGTTTATAAGATTTAAAAATTCAGCTAAACACCTTCTAATTCTCTTTTTCGAAATCAAACTCCTTTAACACATAAGTTGTTTGAAAAACATTACTACATTGAATGAAGTTTTTTGTAAACCTAGATTGCAAAAACACTATTTAATTGCATTACCCCTTATGCACATTGTCATGATAGCCACAAGCAAATTGATTAGTGATGATTTACACTTATTGATATTGATGTGTATCACCTTAATTTTCAAATTTCTAAAATGTTTTATATTAAATAGATTATTACATGTATCATAATAAATAATTCGAGGGCTAGAGTTATTCTAATAAAAATCATCCGCCGCTCAAATTAAAATCAGAAAATTTAAAAACAAATGATTGAAAACTATATGAATGCAATAACTATATGAATGAAAATAATTACGTACATTTTAAAAATGAGTGAAAGGAAATATATATATTGCTCCTTGAAGCGTTCTTATTCAATATATGGTGGTGCGTGCTCCACTTGAACCTGTTAGGTCCGTAGAAGTAAATGATCTCATTGGGCTATTCTTGGGCTTCCTATTGTTGGGCCATGCATTTCTTTCTTGCAAAATGCACTTCACTAAAGATTAAATTACAAAAATAACCTAAAAATATAGTGGAAAAAATAAATAAGGAAGAGAAAATACTATAAAACCCCTTCAGTTATAGTTTTTGTGGTGGTATCAAATAAATTATTTCCATAAACCCTTCAACCAAGACTAATTTGAATCAAACTTGGAATTTTGTGTAATATTAAAAGTAATAATTTTTTGTTGTCATAACTACATAATGTTAATATCTAAGACTCATTTTGTTACACTCAACACAATTTGAATCTAAGACTCATTATGTTTGGAGCACCTATTTCGTTGACACAACAAGATAGTATAAAAGAACAACAAAAAAAATAAGTATATCAAATTACATGAATAATACAACATACAAATTTATTGATGACAATTTGACTTTAAATTAGGCATAAAATACTGATGACAAATTGACATAAAATTAGCCATAAAATATTTCAACATTCCAAATCATTACCCCAACCCTACCCTCGTCCCCAAGTAGAAATAGAAGACAATCAGCGTATTGACTCCATTTCGTTCAACACGCTTATTTGGTCAGCACTCTCCCTCAGCCACTCTTTTTCCACTAAGATTGTGAAGTATTATTATACATATAAGAGAGACCACTGGAGATGCAGATCATAAAATCATCCTCTTGAATCTTCTTCGTTCAAACTCCATACAGAAAACTCTCATCTCTCAATCGATAATCACTGATCAAGTGAAGCAAGAAAAGCAATACTAAACTCACCTCAGACCTCTAATTCTCGATTGCTTGATCATAAAAAAAATGGGAAACATTAGCTCTTGTTTCTACGTTGAATCCCAAGTGGCAAAGCTCATCGATCTTCGTGGAAATATTCTGAGACTCGTCGACGTTCCGTTGACGGCTGCTGAGCTAATGCTCGAACAGCCTGGCCACGTAATTTCTCCGCTAAATGATACCCGAATATCGGCGATGAAAGCAGACGAAAGTTTATCCGCAGGCAAAGTTTATATACTGATCCCTGTGAGTAGAGTTCATGGAAAGCTTTCAGAATCGGAGATGTCAGGGATCGAGTTAGCTGGTGTTAAGAGGAGATCGAAACGACGCAGTTCCAGGGTTCTGCCGGTGTAACTGAAATTACTGGTGAGGGTGTTAATAATCAGGCTAAGTTATTAGGAGAAGGGAGTGAGAGTGGAATTTTGAGTTATCGGATGAGACAATGGAGACCTTGTTTAGAACCAATTCGGGAGGGGATTTGAGGAGTGGAAATTCGATACTCATCATTCTATTCAAAAGTATACTGATGTTGGATCACAAACAAGTCTTTTTTGTCCCTCTTTTCTTTTTTCTTTTTCTTGTAATTTACATAGATGTAAGAGAGGATGACATATCTGAAAGTCGACAATGAACGATGACATTGTATGGATGAATTTGTTGACCAAATGTTTTGCAATTATAGAGTTCGTGGATCAAATTCTACCTTAATTGAACTAGTAAATCCCAATTTGAATTATGTCCAATACTTTAATTGGGTTATTACAAGAGGTTCGTTTTTGTTTTTTTTTATCTTTTTCGTTGCATCAAGATTACTGGTTCTTGAATTCTTTTCTTAATCCAAAGTAAGCAGGCAAAATCATTAATAGCCATGAATTATGAAATTATTTGATTTGGAATTTCGCAAAGAAAGGAAAAATTAAAGGGATTGATAAAAAGAAGTAGGGGAACATTGAGTCCTGGAGTCTAGAATACAAATGAGACCTTAGGGAGCCAGCAGATTAATTAGTTTGACAAGTGTAGATTTATAACAGATATGTTGACGAGAGAAGTCCTCTCTACTTGATTGGAGACTGAGTTGGAGAGTTCTCTATTTCAAACAACACTATTAAGAGAATTAATTAATTAATTAATATGCACAGAAAAAAAGGAGATGCCCCCATAAATTGTTCAACTTCATTGATGTTTCATGCAACTGAAATTTTTCTTTGAAATTTAGATTGTAAAGCCAATTCAATAAATATGAAAATGGAGGGCAAGGCGAGTATGGCTAGACGTCCAACAGAAATGAATTATATACCTCTTGTTTCTTTTGGTCTTTGAAATACAAAACTGATAATATTCAACACTACTAGCTAGTTTCCTTGAGATTATTTTAGTTAAAAAGCAAATAACCTTGAATTGTTCTCTTCCATTGACTTATCTAGCTGGGTAGGTACACGACTACGACTCCATCCTTCATGCTTCACAAAGCTCCACTTGTTCTAGGGATGAGGAATGGGAGATGAGAGAGAACAAACTTAAATCAAAGTAAATAAAAGAAATAAAAAAAAAAAAGAAAAAGGGTCCAATGTAAGATGCTGGACCTCATTTGATCACATTCTCGTTCCTAATTACCAAGTCCAACATTGCCTGCTGATAAAAAGCTGGAAATGAAAAAAGCTCTTACCTCATGCTTCCAATGAAAAGAGGCAAGCCCCCCGCATTAAAGCCCAAAAAAGTTTTTATCGTAAACAAATTCTTTCTTGAAATCGAAACCCCTTTTCTCCTTGTTCGTGGGAATTTGTCTTGGCGTACGGGCGGGAACACGACGCCGTGTCCATGGATAAGAAAGTACTGCCTGGCCTGGTTGAAAAGGAAAGAGGAGGTGACAAGATCAGAATATTGCCCCCACACTTTGGAGGAAAGGCCCGTAGTTTTGTGCATTAATCAAATTACCGGCCGGCAAGTTTAAATACGTACCATCAGGGTAAAAGCTAGCAAAGCAAAAGTTCGCCATTGGTTGCTTTAAAGCAATTAATTTTCGTTTTAAATGAAAAATAGTAGTAATATTGGATTGCTTAGTGCTATTAATATTACTATTGTCTATTATTTATAGCAGTATTTTAATTGTTGTGCATTGGCTAGCATTTTTTTTTGGAATTCGTTGTTTTTGTATATATAATTAGTGTTTTAAGTATATATTTTTAAGGAAAGTATTGGACTTTCGAAACAGAAATGATCTCTAACTATATTAATATACTCTAATGAGAAATGAGAGGGCCATGTCATCACATGTTGAAATTAATCATTATAAGAAAAACAAATGAGAAAAGGAATGTCATTGTGGGTTTGGACACAGAAGCTAGCCTGTAAAATGATGTTTTTTTTTTTTTTTTTTGGTATTTGATGAACTATATGTGCTATAAGAAATCAAGTCCTTGATATTTAAATGAAGTATAATCTTCGTCTGTAACATTTAAATTGCGACATATTAATCCGCCATCTCGTAATTACATTACACATTAGTTTTCTCAGAAGAAATGCCCGCAAATTTAATCGGGAAATCGAGCACATGCATACCAAGTGGGTTTCTTTCTGTGGCAAAAACTTCGCATCACTTAAAAAAAATAATAAAATAATTTGGGCAATTAATAAGTCCTTAATGTTTTGAAAATGCTTCACAAGTTATCCCTAATGTTTACAATTGCAGTGGAAAGCAAAGTTTGAAAAAAATAAAAGAAGATGGCAAATTAATATCTTAGGGCTTTCCTTAGAAACCTATTACATAGTGTTTAATTTCCACCCTTATCTGATGTAGTAAAACATAATTTCTCTATAGTAATTGGACAAAATTGACATTTTACTTTTTCATACACAAGTTAAGCATGAATTATGTGTGCTTTGAGTTTTCACATTAGAACCACCAAATTCACATTGACTAAAACTAATGACCTTTTTTATGTTTTTTTCAAGAATATACATATACATACATACATACATATATATATATATATATATATATATATATATATATATATATGATTTGAAGTTTGAAAATTAAGATCGGGCAGAGATAAATTTTGATAATCACAACAAATATACAATGATTCATGAACATCAATTATATCCATCAAATCCCTATCTTTTCCACCAGCCACCTGAGTCAGCATCCATGTTATCCTCTATGTTCGTCTCCATCTCCATCATCGTCATCATCAATCATCATTCTAATTAACAACCCCTTAACCTTAATTTGTCTACTAAATCTTGTATAAGCAAATTGCATTGAATTAATTCCAGGATCCAACCCTACACCCTTTCACTATTTTCCCCATAATTCAAATGTCTAAAGTAATGGAATAATTTCAGAAAATGTATACAAATAATAATCCAGGATACACTCAATATATATATATATATATACATTGGGTATATAGATATGGTGTCAAATCTCTTAATTTTTGTCAGAAAAATTTGAGTGCAGAATCTACAAGACTCACTCTAATATTTAGCTACCCA
Source organism: Paulownia fortunei (assembly GCA_019321725.1). NCBI lineage: Eukaryota > Viridiplantae > Streptophyta > Magnoliopsida > Lamiales > Paulowniaceae > Paulownia > Paulownia fortunei. The sequence goes on from CM033116.1 coordinate 232,208, forward strand.
ATTTAAATTCGACATCTTTTAACTTATTTTTTAACTCGTGTACATTTATGTGCATCGCCACAACCGCGGATAGCTGTCAAAAACTGCAAATGATTCGTAAAAGGCCCATTGGTCTGGTTTTGTTCATGGAATTACAGATTTTTATGTTGACAATTATTGTTGATTGGGCCGGAGGGATATCATGACATATAATCTCAAATACTATTCATCTACCAATTTCCCATCCCTAATGATTGAATTGGACAATAATATTCCTCGCTTGACATTATTAATTGCTTGTTGGTTAGATCAGATTTACAATATTATTATGCCTCGACTGTTAACCAAGCTGAATATAAATTATTATATTGATAAAAATAAAATTTAAATTATTATACAATGATGAGGCGAACAAAGAGGGCAAACGCTTACGCAAGAATTATTCAGACTTACTTTAAGCAAAACTAAAGATGTACTCATGAAATTTGCACTAAATATTTTTTATTCATCTTACTTTCATCTATAATTAATTTAAGTGGGTTCGCCAATTGGTCATGTCTACACATTTTTTTTTTTTTTTTTTGTGCCGGGGGGTAGGGGTGGGAGGGAGTGGAGGGGAAGGGAATGGGGATTGAAAAATAGAGTTAATTGTGTACTACTTACGCCAACACACTTCCTATATACGTTCGCAAAGATTAAACAAGGATGTAATAGAGATGCAGCGAATTAATTTTCCGTAAATTGGTGCTTTTTGGTTGATTAACACTGGATTTGGGCCAAAAAAGTGGCAGCGGTTTTCCCAAAAAAATGCGTAGCCGAAGAAAAGGAAGAGAGTAGTCTTAAACTGATTTCGATTTTTCTTGCTTGGCTGAGGGAATAGAGACATACCAATATGTACCAAACGCCGACCCGAAAGGATCCAATCTAATCCTATTTATGGTAAAATTCATAAATGCCTATTGTGATATATCAAAATTGGAAAAAAGAAAACCCCGTATTTTTGGCGTTCTTTCACCCTAAATTGCAAGTTTAATTGACTGATATGCTCTTCTCGGTGGAATTAAAAGAATCATTAGTTACACATAAGTTTTCTTTTAGAAATAAAATTCCTAAAATAATAAATATTATATATAGGAAAAATAGATAAATGGGTTCATTAAATTTGATTTTAATGTTAATGAGTAATTATATTTTTTACTATAAAAATATTTGCTCCATATAGAAAAACTGTAAAATAAAAAATACTAACCTTTTCATCTTTATTTGCACAAAATGAGAATTAAAATAAATAAATACTTTGTAAAACAAATACTAATAAATATTAAGTAGTAAAGTACTTTATCAAAATTATATATGAATATATATCAAATCTAATAAATAAATGTGTATATGTTATGCATATTATAAATTACGAAATATGACCATTGATTTAAGTAAGGTCAGAAGCAATGGTAGTTAGGTGTTGATAAAATCTAATGGTCACTAATCTTTCCATATTATCCAAGGATGGGTAAAGTTTTAAAAAAATATATAACGAACAAAGGGTATATAATGAGCACTAAAACTAATGGAGTTAGAGTTTTCTAACAATAGATAAGTGTGTTCATAATTTGAAATAATATGAAAAATCTTTTAGCTATTTTTTAATATATATATATATATATATATATTTATTTTTTTTGCATTGTTTTGTTAAAACATAGAGGGTTTTATGCAATTTAAACTTCTATTAACGGCTCAACAAACTATATTTTAAGTATTTAATTTATTTTTATTTATTAAAATTAGGAAATCTCGCAAAAAAAAAAAAAAAAGAAGAGGACAGCATGTTTAATGTGATTAAGTTTACTAATTAGTACTATAGAAGTGCTTTGCTGAAAATTAATTAACCAAGAAATTAACAGTACCTTTACACCGAAAAAATTACTTCCTAATAGGTATTATAGACAGCAAATCAAAAGTTAAAAGTTTTGAAATGGTATAATGAGATGGACGAGCTAATTAATGCTATAGAAGGGAAAGAAAGTTGATGTAAGCCATAGTTAATACATATATATATGTAGATAGGGTACAATAACTCACAAGAGCTTGGACCTTAATTTCATTGTCCCATGAATTCGCCGCCGGAACAGATATTCAGTTGGATATATGCTGCTGCTGCTGCTGCTGCATGTTTTTTGGTAAATTCAAGAAAATAATAATAATAATAATAATGCGATGCAATGATGCAGATGGAGGTGTGGTGGCCCCCCAGCACTCGTCAAAGTGCTAACACACAGAGATCTGACCTCTCACTCCCAAGCAAAGTCATAATAGACTTATAGTTGCGTAAATACGATGTCCATGATCTTAACACGACTCCCGCTGTCGTTCCGGAAAAATGAAGCAAAAAAGTATTGAATAAATGACAGCCGAAAGGCTTTAAGGCTACAACTTGCCTTGTGGATCTGATTTCAAAATTGCGCTCTTTGTTTCATCTTGGGACCCTACACCACTTGATCATCGTCTACTCAACTTCCAACAACATATGAATACCTTGCCCCCCCCCATGACCAATGAGAATTTGCCACGTTTCCTTCTTAATTTACTTCAATCTGCAAGACATCATCCCCTCGTACTCAAAACCTGTAATGTTTGACACAGGCCGGGCTTGTATTTGGCGTGGGAATGAAGCATTTGTCTTGCACAATTTCAATGGTTTAGTATAATTGCATGGAACTTTCATTCAATTCTTGGTCGGTTTTCGGGGATTGTTCGGGGGCATTTCGGAAATTTTGGACCCGCTTACAAAAATGCATGTAAATGGAATACGTACGTAGGAGATGTTTTATAAAGTGTTGCTATTTTTTTGTTGTGGAAAATAAATAAATAAATAAATAGATTTATTGCTTTGTATATATGTAATATGTGCTCTCCACACGGTGGTGGAGCCGTGGAGCTAGCATGTGTAGCATATACATATATCTTGCTAATTCTCTAATGTCAAGGCTATTAATTTAAAAGTCTAAATATGCATAATTCATAAACAAGTTTGCCTTTGTTGAGAGTTACAGAATTAAATTCAAGTAATGTTGCTTAATTTGAGAGTTAATGAGATTTAATGAGATACTTAAATTAGAAAAAAACAGAACAAAAAAGAAGTAATTTTTTGTATATTTATATTAGTTTATCCTTTGCTTGCAGTTGCAACTTGTATTTTATTTTATTTTTACCTCCCAAAAAGAGAAAGAGAAAGAGAAAGAGAAAGAAAAAGAAAAAGCCATTCCTCAAAATTAAACAGTTGAACAACATAACGGACATCCAATAGCCAAAGCTATTCTCCTACATCGTCATCATTTATCACTGTGCCCCACAAACCTTCACAAACCTGCTGATCACCTACATAAACGCACTTCACTTTTCCCTCATCCCTTAGCTTATACAACAGGTTACTTAGTAACAAAAAATATACCAGCAGATATTCTCTCTTCGAAAAATGAGGAGAAACACCTCTTTTTCCTTTATTCTTCTCTTATTCATAGTGGCTGCTTCTGCCACTGCCGAAGACCCGAAGCCATTCGCCTGCGACCCCACAGATTCAGCCACTAAAAAGTTTCCGTTTTGTCGAACAGATTTACGTACAACAGATAGAGTGAAGGATTTGATCGGACGTTTGACATTGCAGGAGAAGGTTAAGCTGCTGGTAAACAATGCCGCCCCCGTGCCGCGGCTGGGGATCATGGGGTACGAGTGGTGGTCGGAGGCGCTTCACGGCGTCTCAAATGTGGGACCAGGGACAAAATTCGGGGGCCAATTCCCCGGCGCCACCAGCTTCCCGCAGGTCATCACCACCGCCGCCTCTTTCAATGCTTCCCTGTGGGAAGAGATTGGAAAAGTAAGATTTCTATCCTTAATGAAATACTACATTAAACTTTGATTTTAATTATCATTTTCTGCTAATTAAAAATAACATAAAATATACGTTGAATAATGTTTATGAGGTAATTTTGTTGTGTGTTGTGTGTTGTCGTGCATAGAATTGGAACTTTTTGGTTAATGCAACTGCATAAACGTGTTAAATTTGTGTTGTGTGCATTGGGTTACAATTCTTTCTGATTGAAAATTGTTTTGTGGAATGCACATGTTTCCTAGGTTTTGGTATATGTCATAGTATTATTAGAATTTTATTAAAAAATGGGATTATTCTTATATTATTTTTTGTTATAGAGATAGATAAGCTTTCATTTTAATAAAAAATTAAATAGATTTTAAAACAACTTCTGTTACATTCTTGCATAGTCGTCATTCAGCTTGAATAATGCTAATAGTATTTAACTATCCTTTTATTACGTTCTTTCATAGTCAGTTTGTAGTCTTAGAAAATTAAATTAGCTACTTAAATAAATATAGAGAAGCTGGTAATTTCATCGCCAATTAAAGGCCCTAGGCTACAGAGCCATATGAAAAGTCACATTTTGTTAACCTTTTCTTAAATAATTTCTAAACTAGTAAATGGGAATGTCACTTAATTTGGAAAAGAACTAACCTTTCTCAAAAGTCAAAACCGAGGATAAAGAAAAGTAGCATCGGATTAGATTACACAAGTAAAGTTCGAAGTACAACATTTTTTACTTGCAAGTTGCAACCAATCAGATCCTAGGAATTGAGATGTGGTAGGTGGGCCTAATGGGCCCATAATGACGTGACCTTGGCCCAAAAGAATGACCCAGTTCTCCAACAGGTGGTGTCGGACGAGGCCCGAGCAATGTACAATGGCGGGATGGCAGGCCTGACATATTGGAGCCCAAACGTAAATATATTCCGTGACCCGAGGTGGGGCCGGGGACAGGAAACTCCCGGTGAAGATCCGGTGGTTGCTGGTAAATATGCGGCGAGATATGTTCGGGGTTTGCAGGGGAGCGACGGTGGTGACAGGCTGAAGGTGGCGGCGTGTTGCAAGCACTACACGGCGTATGACCTCGATAACTGGGGCGGGGTCGATAGATTCCACTTTAATGCAAAGGTATGTGATACGTTTATTCAGTGGCTGCTGTGCGTTGGTTTGTGTTTCTGTATATGAAATATTCAAAGAAAATATATAAGATAACCCTGTTTTTAGGAAATAAACCTAAAAATGACCAAAGAAACAAATGATCAAATATTAGGATAATGTAACTCAAAAATTAAGTTTCAAATTGCCTATTGACAGCAATATAAGTTATTCTTCATGAACAGTGTACGGTTTGTGACAAAATAGATGAAGTATTGGTCATAGCAATCTAATTGTAAGAAACTTTTTGGTTGTCCATTGAACAAGATTAAATTGAGTTGGAATGAGCAAGGAAAATGTGACATTAAATAAGTTTGATTATGGTGCTACCAACTTAACACTAAAATGAGGTGTGATTGTCTGAAAATATTTAATACTAGAAGATAGAACGCAAGGAAAGAAAGTTAATATAGGGATGCAACTGGGGTTGAGTTAAGTCCTATGGTCCCTATTTAAAAATGTGCAGGTAAGCGAACAGGATTTGAAAGATACATTTGGCATTCCATTCAGAAGTTGTGTAAAGGAAGGTAAGGTTGCAAGTGTAATGTGCTCTTACAATCAAGTTAATGGCATACCCACCTGTGCCAACCCTAAACTTCTCCGGCGAACTGTACGAGGTGCTTGGCGTCTCAATGGGTATGTTTTATGAAATCATTAACTAATTAAACTTGTATCAGTTTATATATTAGTCTTCCTCAAAGACAAGTACATTGTAACTGTATTTAATTTCTATTTTGTCTTGGCGCCAGGTATATTGTTTCGGATTGTGATTCAGTTGGTGTGTTCTACAACAATCAGCATTATACATCTACACCAGAAGAAGCAGCAGCCGATGCAATCAGAGCAGGTTAATTAATTGTTAAATACATAATTAACAACCTCAAGTCAGAAAGGCAGAAAGAAAATAGTTAATTATGAATTGTGATCATAGATACACAAGCATTAATATGCTTTATGATCTTCAGGTTTGGATTTGGACTGTGGGCCTTTCCTTGGGGTACACACAGAAAATGCAGTACAAAGAGGGCTATTAAATGAATCAGAAATAAATGGTGCACTGGCCAACACAGTAACAGTTCAAATGAGACTCGGAATGTTTGATGGAGAGCCATCGGCACAGCCGTATGGTAAACTTGGCCCAAAAGACGTGTGCACCCCAAGCCACCAAGAGCTGGCCTTGGAAGCCGCTAGACAGGGCATTGTTTTACTGAAAAATGATGGTCCTGTACTGCCTCTCTCTCCGCGACGACAAAGTCCAGTTGCTGTTATTGGGCCTAACTCAGATGTCACCATCACAATGATCGGCAATTATGCTGGTAAGACAATGCAACCAGTCACTTAAATCACAAATTAGCTCATTTTGGCTGTTTTAACTTCTTATTTTTGGGGATATGTAGGTGTTCCATGTGGATACACAACTCCATTGCAAGGAGTAGGAAAGTATACGAGGACAACTCATGAGCCGGGTTGTGCAGATGTTGCTTGCGCTAATGACACGCTATTTGGTGGAGCCATTGATGCTGCGCGCCAAGCAGATGCAACTATTCTGGTGATGGGACTAGACCAATCTATTGAGGCTGAGTTCAGAGACAGAGCAGGGCTCTTGCTACCAGGGCGTCAACAGGAGCTCATATCTAAGGTTGCCTCCGCCTCAAAGGGTCCTACCATTTTGGTATTGATGAGTGGCGGTCCTGTTGATGTTTCATTTGCCCAAAATGATGCCCGAATTGGTGCAATTATTTGGGTCGGCTATCCAGGCCAAGCTGGAGGAGCCGCAATTGCTGATGTCCTGTTTGGAACACACAATCCAGGTAAAGCTTTTGAGTTATCTATTGCGGTACTATAAATAGGCCTCGGCTGAAGATAAATTAAATTAATGCAGGTGGAAAGCTTCCCATGACTTGGTACCCCCAAGAATACCTTAACAACTTGCCAATGACAACTATGGATATGAGGTCAGATCCATCAAGAAACTATCCTGGGCGGACTTATCGGTTCTACAAAGGACCCGTCGTGTACCCATTTGGGCACGGATTGAGCTACACGAACTTTGTGCACGCCATTGCTGATGCGCCAAAGGTGTTTTCTGTTCCAGTGGATGGCCGCCATCACTCCAACACAACCATCGTGTCTAGCAAGTCAATCAGGGTGACTCATGCTAAATGTAACAGGCTCTCACTCAGTGTACAAGTGGATGTGAAAAACACAGGTTCAAGAGATGGCTCCCATACGTTGCTAGTGTTCTCGTCTCCACCAGGGGGGCGGTGGGCGCCGCAGAAACAGTTGGTTGCGTTCGAGAAAGTAAGCATTCCCGCCGGTGGGCAGCAGCGAGTTGCTGTGAACATTCATGCTTGTAAGTACCTGAGTGTGGTGGATAGGTCTGGAGTTCGGCGTATTCCGATGGGAGAGCATGCACTTCTTATTGGGGATGTTAGGCATGCTGTTTCACTTGAGGCTCAAACTCTAGGGGTAATCAAATCCTGATTCTTTTAGTTAGGAGGCAGGCTGCTGCATGGCTGATCATCTGCTGGTGTCCTAGTCTTAAATTCTACTATTGTAGGATAAATTGAAGGGTTGAGAACAGAGAAAAGAGAGTCGATTTATAAAAAAAGAGGTGCTATGCAAGCCAAATTCTTTTTGTTGCAGAATTTTACCTCATTTTTCATTCTACTGTTTTGTTTGCTTTCGTAGATAACGCGTGCCTTGGGTTTCGGATTTGAATTGATAACTTATATAAAGTGTAAGTTGGGCTTGCCAAGTATAAGATGTAAAATGAAACTTTTCTTATGTGAACGGTGAACCTTCACAATCCTTTCTCATTTTCTAGTAAGAGTTGGAACTTGGAAATATTTTTTTACCTTTTTCGTGAGTATAATACTAAGGGTGAATTTCATTTTGTCCCTCTCAAATATATTCATGTAACTTTTTGCCTCCTCGAATTATGAAAATACACGCTTTAACCTCTCCAACTAAAACATTATAATTTGTTTGCCAATTTCATCCCTCATTTCGAAATATTTTTGAAAAATATTGTGCTAAAAATTCTGATTTTAATAATGTAAGGCAATTAATTTAAACTAGACCTTCTATAAAATAGTGTGGTTGAAATTTAATATAAAATAATAATTTTAACATAATTAATATTTTTAGGAAAAGCTCGCAATATCTTTAAATAAAATAATAAATCTATCCGAAATTGATACACATGAATAAGTAGATGATACCTTATGATGAAAGACAACTCTTTAAGGAACGTAGCAAAATAATCCTTTAACTTCGAGAAATGAGATACCTCCTCACAAATGATGTCGAGTGAATAGATCGGTGCGACCATTTATAAAAGCACAAGTCTCGGCAAGTTGCAAGGCGATGTATGGTGTAAGTCTTATGACTACTTAACAATTATTTATGATAATTAGAAATAAAATTAATTTATTAAATAAATTTATTTTTACATAGTAATTTGAGTATAAAATTCAATTACAGCAATTTATTATTAGTCTATTTTAAATTAATTGCATTATATTATTAAGTTGAAACAATAATTCTCTCAAATATTTTGCAAAGAATGGTAAAATTGAAAGATAAATTATGTTTTTTTAGTTTGAGGGGGTAAAATATTACATACATAGAGTTGAGGGGGCCAAAGTGAAATTCACCATAAAATTAAAACAAGGCTACAAAATAAGTCCACAACTCTTGGACTTGAACATGCGCATTTGCACTTCACTTAGGGACTCCAGCCCAACATTTACAGGCCCATTTCCCAATCCAGACATACCAAGTCCAAAAGCTAGGCTCACATACGACAAAAATCCAAAAGTTAATTTACACACAATATATATATGTATATATATATATATATATATAAACCCAAAGGTATGAAATTGTGATTTCTATGATATTAGAAATTCGCTCCTCAATAATCATCCAATAATAATAGTATACATAGAGACTCTACAAAGGGTAACTTTTACAACTTAAAAAATAAAGCCCACCCACATTGGGCACTGCTACTTATAATTATTGAAGCAAGTTTTTTTTTCCATTCTTATATGTTTGTGAATGGCAATATATTTTTTTTGAAACAATGGGAATGTAATTTCTGTATGCAATGGAACTCAAATAAATATTAATACTATATAGTTGTGAGACTGAAAGAGTGTGAATACGTATAAATTGCACATGCTGACATACTGGATATTGGTTTGACAATGGTTCACAATGGTTGAAGTCAAAGGGACTGAAATCTGAATCCTCCCATAAACTCTGTACACACTATTTAATTTGTCAAAAAAATAAAAAAAATGTTGACTTTGCTGTTTATGCACTCCTCCATCTCGGTTCGGTGCTCGTCTTCCCCACCAAAATTTTCCTGCAAGCCATTTAGCAGCTATCATAATATTCAAAACTAAAATTATATCCCAAAAAATGAAAAGTAGTGTAAAATTCTCAGGAATATATCAAGAATGACCAAACCGAAGAGTATTGTGTAGCAAAAGCTTTTGCTCAAATAAGCATTTTTTAAAAAAAAAAATAAAAAATTCAAAAAGCAACCCATGAAACCAACCCAAATGAGGCTGGCAGTGTAGATACTTGTTAGTTTGTGGGTCGCACGATTTCCCCACATGGGCACGTGAAATTTCATCCAGCAGGCACGTGCATCCCTCTGTGCAAAATGGCAAATGCCTCAGACTTTCAGAGTGTTTTTAAGTTTTCGAGTTCACATTGGATGATGAAATGCTAATATGCTATGCAGTTGATTGTTTAATCCTCTTTTTTTTCCTTTTATCTTGGATAACAGAATAATTTAGCCGTCAAAAACAGAGAGGGCTTCTAGTTATATGTATTTTGCATTATACAAAGAAGAACCTTATCTTGGATAACAGAATCTTTAGGAATTCACATCACTCAATTGCCTCCTTGCGCACCAACATGTCCACAGAATGGGAGCTTTCCCCATATTAATTAGAAAAGTATGAGCCTGTAATCTGTCATTAATTAATTATTGTTAGTTCCCCTTGTATTTGAGTATCTTGTTATGGGAATTTTCATTGCATACACTTGCAAATTGCAATTGTTAATCACCTTGATTCCCTTTAAATAAGGATCTTGTCATAAGTATTAGTTGGTGGATACTTTTCACATGCCACACTTTTAACAATTTCAGAAATTCATGAGCTGGGCATTAGAGTCATCTATCATCTCATGTGACTACAATTATATTCTTGGTACAAGGAAAATATTTGACTCATAATTTTTCTTTCCAATCATTTGTATTAATGCCATCTGTTTCTTGAAATTTTACTCGAAATAAATGGGAACTGGAAAGTAATATTAACAATCATTATTAGAAGGTTTTACTCAAAATAAATTGGATTGTTATTCTTAATGTAAGCAATTTATAGTCGCATATAAATAATAATTGAATCAATATTATCTTAACAGCGAAAATTCGTTTGATTCATGGATAAACAGCTCATCTACAAGTCTCCCAATAATATTACCACAGTTTTTCTCATTTCAGTAAATACTAGTAGAACATTCACTAAATTTATAACTACACACCTTAAACTTGTGGAGATTTTTAAGTTTTTGGTAGTATTCCAAGAATAAACGTAAAGAGAATATGGAGGAGAGATAATATTTTTCTGTAAGTTAAATTGTGTATCATTGTGATATCTTATAGTGGCAGAGAGAGATAACAAGAAAAATATTCTCTCTATCCCTATCACTCTTTGAGTCCGACCAGAAGAGGTTTCTTGATAACCATCATCCTTATCCAAATATGACTCTAACTAATTACAAATATGGATGCAAATAAAAATGCATCAATATCTCCCACTCATACATATTTGACTCGACTCATTCGAATCACATCTCCATAATTCTCATCTCACGTCCCTTCTTTCATACATGGAATAAGGCGTGCGACCAATCGAGAAAGGAATAAGTGAGGAGAGTTATATTAATTCATCACCTAACTAACATAACTCTACAATTCAAAACTCGCTATGTGCCCAAAACTATGTGGTCGCACTAGATCAAACATCTCTGATCCGTCTATAATGAGTAGAGCATGCTTGAATCTCTCAGCTATGTATCTATGCTCATGACTATGTTAAACACATTTTTAACTTAGTCGGCCGACCAATGAGCCATAAAACAAAAGTGCGTTACCAGCTTAGCTCTTTCTCGGCCCCTCATGTCAATCACCTTGGTCCTAACAGCTTTCTTAGTCATACTCCGACAGATCGGATCAAAGGTGGTCATTGGAAATATGCTAAAATAGCATCATCAAGCTTATACCTCATGACACAGTCCAGAGTCCCAAAGGGTACGAAAAATATATTAAGGACTCATACAGTGACGAAGGAGGGATCCATTCAATCACTCGACTTATAAGGTCGTCTCAAAGCACATGTAGTATGAATACATACTATGATGGAGCTCTTACTCAATTTGGGCATGCCACGCTCCTAACATCATACAAATCTTAGTCCAGTCGCTATCCAAGCGCCTGACCTGCGTACCATCATAAGTCACTCTCCAAAGTATCATGCAGTAGTTCGCACATTCGACTATAGACAGGCTTGCATGAAGTTTGGACATACTTCATAATTGATCAAATATGATCTCATCTTGGCCTCATGCCAAGGCGACTATGAATTAAACTTTAACCTTCCTCGCTATTTCAAGCGTCAAGGCGATCATTCGTGCCTCTCCCAATAGTGCGAACATGATTTTTGAGTCTCATCCTGCTTGCTGTCAAAGCGCCAGGGTGATTGCCCGTGTGAATGGGTCAATCTAAGTCTGGTGACATTCATAATAGAGTTAGTACACTAACAAATTTAATAAAAAAAAATCTCATTAATCAACAAAATGTTCATACAGGCTTATAAACTCAAATCCTACGAAGTCCCATACTACTAACATGCCTTTGGAACATATCTCTCCACAAAGGTTTAGTAAAAGGATCAACGATCATATCGCTAGTAGGAATATGCCTGAGAACAACTTGACCTTGCGCAATGCTCTCTCGAATGAAGTGATATCTGGTGTCTATAAGCTTAGTCCGCCCATGATACTTGGGGTCCTTAGCATATGCTAGTGCAGCTGTATTATCACAATAGACAACAACTGCATCATCAACATGCGCCACAATGCGTAGACTCTACAGGAATCTCCTCAACCAGATAGCCTCTTGGACTGCTGATGTACAAGCAACGTATTCGGCCTCCATAGTGGATAAAGAGATACATGGCTGCTTCTTAATTTAAATTCAATCATGAAAATAGACTTTGAAAATTATATATTATATTTGTATATACAAATACATGTTTAAATTCAATTGATGCATAATATTGATATCATGTTGTAGAGCATGAAAAGAAAAACAAACTATTAAATCGATATATTATGTATCAAAAATGAATTAGTATTGAAAAAAAAAAATTTTTTGGCTGAAAATTAGTGTCCACTGGAAAAAAGCACCGTAGGATGGCTGCCACGAGACGTTGAATTTTTCCTTTATTAAAAAAAAAGAAAAAAAAAGAAAAAGAATGGAAAAAGGCTGCTGCTACGCCATGTGGCGCAGTAGGAGAAACAAAGCATGCAAATGGCTGGCGTGTGCCAACCACATGCTGGCACACGCCAACTGCCACTGGGCGTTGCCAGCTGTGGCCCAGTGGCATGTGGGCCAGGGGCCTGGGCGAAAAAAAATAAATAAATAAATAAAATTTTTGCCAAATGAGCAGAATTTAATTTTTATTTTTTTGGTCTATTTGAACAATATAGAATTTATTTTTTTAAAATTCTAAAATTATTTTTGGGGTTAAATTTATTTTAATTGCATTTTTTTTGTGATTATGCTATTTTATCCAATGCGATTATTTATCAATATGTATAAAATGGAAGTTGACATTTTGGGTGCTCATGTATGTTATGTTTTTATAATTATTTTATTTGAGAGATAATTAATGAAAATTGTGGTAATACGGTATTCCAATTTTAGATTTATGTAGTAGGTTTTGAAAAATATAATTTTTTTATGTATTTATGACGCTATTTTTTTGGAGGCCATGTGTATATATATATATATATATATTTTGGGATATGTTTCGTTAATTACCGCCATAAGCCAATAATTATCTCGACATGACGCACCAAATGTCAACTCAAGATTATTATTCGTATTTAATGTATGCATTTTTTATGGACATTTTTAATTTTATTCATGGATCAATAATTTTTTATTGTGATTTTTAATTCGGTGGGAGATGATTACTAGCCTTGGTGGCGAAATTTTCGATCTAACTGAATTAAAGAAAATGATAAATATTTACTTGGATCCGGATAAAATTTTAGACCAGTACCTAACTTATTGCGCATATTATACAGTAATGGATGTCCAAGTAGCTTTTTCTGATCTCTATGGTACTGGCAAACTTGACGGCCAAAACTATGCAATGTGGCATAAAAAAATTCAATTTTTGTTGCACAAAGAAAAGATCATTGATCATCTCACCACTACTATGCATATGCTAACTGAGCCAGAAAATGGACCAACTACTCAATATCGTCGCGATATGGACGCGTACAATAAGTGGGTGGATCAAGATAGAAGTGCGCGCTTTACAATATTGAGCTGCATGCACGACAATCTGATCCGTGAATTTGAACAGTATCCTACAGCTAGAGAGTTGTGGGATGTGTTGAAAGTCACGTACGGTAGCACTTCGGCTACAAGACTGAGGGCACTAACCTTTAGGTTCAACCAGTACATACTTGACCTGAAGCACTCGATGACCCAACATCTTAATGTAATGAAGGATATGATTCGAGAGCTTCAAAATGGTGGAAGTGAGCTCACTGATGAATAACAAATTTTGGTTGTCCTAAGGTCGCTACCTGAGCAGACTTAGGGACATGTTAAGCTTGTGCTTATGCATAATGAACAAATCCAAACATTCGACAGTGTCGCCAGTCATTTCAAGCTTAAGGCTGACTGTCGAGAGACGGAGCAAGCACAAGCAGCAGCTCTTGTCGTACATGCTGGACAATATAAGCCCAATAAAGGCAAATACTGGAACAAGCAGAAGGATGCTGGACAAAGCAGTGGTCAAAGCCAGAACTTGGCCCCACAAGGTGACAAGTCTATGAAGCGTCGCCGAGGCAAGAGGGGTGGAAAGAAAAAAGATAAGTATTTTAACTGTGGAAAGTTGGGTCATTTCGCTCGTGATTGCACTGTGTCGAAGAAGGTAAGACCTACGCCTAGCTCTCTTAGTTCATTCGTATGCTTGCATGTTTTTGTTGCTATTTCTCTCCTTGGTTGGATTGTAGACATAGGGGCAACAAAACACGTGATAAGGGATCGAGCAGGATTTGTAGATTATCATCGAGTGTCAGTATGCAGCCACTACATTACTATGGGGAATGGTGCACAAGAGGAGGTTCTTGGAGTTGGGTCATACCAGCTCAAGCTCGGCACTGGGCGAGAGCTACTCCTTAATGATGTGCAATATGCACCTAGCATTCGATGTAATTTACTTTTAGTTAGTGCACTTTCTGAACATGGTTTTTCTTTCTTGTTTGAGCGAACCAACTTGTCTATTTTTTATGGCAAAGACCTTTATGGCTTAGGATTTATGAATAATGGATTTTTCATGTTAGAATTATCCAATGATTGTGTTTCTTATGTTTCTTCGACTGCTGATGCTATTTCTGATTCTATTAAGTGTCATGTAAGATTATGGCACATAGGACAAGAAATGATGAATAGGTTAGCTCGAGAAGGTTTTTTACACCATCTCGCTAAAGTCAACCTTCCTGTGTGTGAACCATGTCTGGCAGGAAAAGCTTGCCGAAAGCCTTGTGGAAAGGCAAAGAAGGCTACTTATCCTCTAGAGTTAGTCCACTCAAATATATGTGGACCCATGAATGTGAGGGCACGACATTGTGCATCCTATTTTCTCATTTTTATTGATGATTATTTGCGCTATGGGTCAGTATATCTCTTGTCTCATTGGTTAGAAGCGCTTGATTGTTTTAAGCGATTCTTGGCAAAGGTTGAGAACCAAAGAGTTAGGAACCTCAAAATTCTACGTACTGACAGAGGGCAAGAATATTTGTCTGATCAATTTAGACAAATATGTAAAAAAAATGGATCATCAGACAATTAACGATTCCACACACTCCGCAATAAAATAGGGTTGCAGAGAGGAGGAATCGCACACTTTCTAAGTCAGTTCCTTCGACACCCTATGAGATATGGCATGGCAGAAAGCCTAGTTTAGAAGGTTTGTGCCCTTGGGGGTCGACTGGGTTTGTTCACAACACTTCTCATAAGCATAGGAAGCTTGGCCCTAGAGCGGTCAAACATATCTTTATAAGGTATTGTGATCACTCAAAGGGCTATATGATGAACAGTGAACACCCTGGTGGAGGAATGACTGAATTGAGTCTCGTGATGTGAATTTCCTCAAGGAGGTTTTTCCGACCATTGGTGAAATCAAATAGGCCCTTGAACTGTATGAGTTACAAGATCCTCAAAGTGGCGCTCCAATCCCTGGCGAGGGTAAACCTTCGCAGCCTTATCCAGTAATTGACGGGAATAATGCAAGCGACCTTAAATTCAGTAGGAGTGACCCACTGGAAGAAGACTCTCAAAATCCACAAGCGCGTAAGAACAAACGTGGAAATATACCCTGTCGGCGTTATGAAATCAAAGAGGAATCTTTCATGTGTGCTTCTGTGGATGTTGATGAGCCAACTACTTATGAAGAGGCAATGACTTCTCCAAATGCAAATGAGTGGATAGCTGTTATGAAATAAGAGTTGAGCTCAATGGCTAAGAACCATGTTTAGGAGCTAGTCGATCTTCCATCTGGACGCAAGACCATTGGGAACAAATGGGTTCTAAAGGTCAAGCAAAAGTCAGATGAATCAATCAACAAGTATAAAGCTTAACTTATGGCGAAGGGTTATACCCAAAGAGAGGATATAGATTATGAAGAGACATTCTCCCCAGTGGTGAGGTTTGCCTCTATTCGCCTCATATTAACCATTATCGCCCACTTAGATCTGGAATTATTTTAGATGGATGTGAAAACAACATTTCTCAATGGAGAGTTGGACGAGGAGATCTACATGGATCAACCTGTTGGATTTCAGAAAATAGGACAAGAGCGCAAAGTATGCCGCTTGAAACGTTTTATTTATGGACTAAAACAATTGTCTAGACAGTGGTACCATCGATTTCATCGAGCTATCACTACGATAGGTTTTACGATGATCGAGGAAGACCATTATGTGTATGTCAAGAAAAGTGGGAGGAATTTCTTAATACTCTCACTGTATGTGGACGATATTTTGTTGGTTGTGAATGATATGGAGATGATTGTCGCCACTCAGAAGTGGTTCTCCTCTACTTTTGAGATGAAGGACATGGGAGAAGCTGAATACATACTTGGTGTTAAGATACACCGGGATCATTCTAGAAAACTCTTGAGTTTGTCTCAAGAGGCTTATATCAAGAGAATTATAGAACACTTCCGTATGCATAATGATAATCCTGTTAACACACCCATGGATAAGAACTGTGTTCTTAGCAAAGAATTATGCCCTAAGACAGAAAAAGAAAGGGAACGCATGGCTAAAGTTCCATATGCGAGCGCGGTAGGGAGTCTGATGTATGCAATGATGTGTATTCGACTAGACCTATGCTTTGCAGTTAGAATGGTGAGTAGATATCAAAGTAATCCTGGACACGACCATTGAGCCATGGTCAAAAGGATACTTAGATATTTGAAGGGAACAAGTGATCTCGCTTTGTGCTACCATGGAGATAATTTAAAGCTAATTGGATATAGTGATGTTGATGGATCAGTGGATAGAGATGAGCGCAAATTCACATCGAGATATGCATTCTTATTGGGAGGCGCTGCTATTACTTGGTGTAGCAAGAAGCAACCATGTATCTCTTTATCCACCGTGGAGGCCTAATACGTTGCTTGTACATCAGCAGTCCAAGAGGCTATCTGGTTGAGGAGATTCCTGCAGAGTCTACGCATTGTGGCGCATGTTGATGATGCAGTTGTTGTCTATTGTGATAATACAGCTGCACTAGCATATGCTAAGGACCCCAAGTATCATGGGCGGACTAAGCATATTGACACCAAATATCACTTCATTCGAGAGAGCATTGCGCAAGGTCAAGTTGTTTTCAGACATATTCCTACTAGCGATATGGTCGCTGATCCTTTTACTAAGCCTTTGTGGAGAGATATGTTCCAAAGGCATGTTAGTAGTATGGGACTTCGTAGGATTTGAGTTTATAGGCCTGTATGAACACTTTGTCGATTAATGAGATTTTCTTTTGTTAAATTTGTTAGTGTACTAACTCTATTATGAATGTCATCAGGCTTAGATTGACCCACTCACAAGGGCAATCACCCTGGCGCTTTGACAGCGAGCAGGATGAGACTCAAAGATCATGTTCGCACCATTGGGAGGGGCGCGAATGATTGCCTTGACGCTTGGAATAGCGAGCAAGGTTAAAATTTAATTCACGGATGAACAGCTCACCTACAAGCTTTCAATAATATCACCACAGTTTTTCTTGCTTCAGTAAATACTCTAATACTACTAGAGTATTTACTAAATTTATAACTACACACCTTAAACCCGTAGAGATTTCTAAGTTTTTGGTTATACTCCAAGAATAAACGTAGAGAGAATATGGAGGAGATAAAATATTTTTCTGTAAATTAAATTGCGTATCATTGTGATATTTTATAATGGTAGGGAGATATAACAAAAAAAAGATTCTCTCTATCCCTATCACTCTTTGAGTGCGATCAGAAGATATTTATTGATAACCATCATCCTTATCCAAATATGACTCTAATTAATCACATATACGAATGCAAATAAAAATTGCATCAATAGTCAACAAGATCTAACTCAAAATAATCGATAATTATTAATTTATTGTTACTTCCTGTATATATCACTTCAATCAAAAAATAAAATTGCAAAGTTATTTTTCTTTTCCTCACTCGAGTAGCTCTCATGATTACGAGAGGATCATATTACAAGGCTCAAGTTATAGGTACCATCACTTTAACACTGTAACATGCGAAGAATCCTTTGATCATAAATTTCAGCATTTGAGTTCTCCTTTAGTGTTGAACTTTTGTTGTTTGGTTCAAGGGGTTGAACGTTGGGAATGTCCACTTGTCTATATGTAATTGGTCTTGGCAAGAGGCTGTTAAGTTGTTTATTTGAGACTTAATTGCAAGAGGCTAATAATTGGAATTAAAAATGCAAAAAATAAGTGGTTACACCTGTGGCCGGAATGCAAATGCATTGTCTGCCATCAACGCATCAACCATAATACACACATAAATCATTTCAAAATTTATGTATTAATTTTAAGAATAGAAAATGGAATGACAACCGGGGCAAGCGCATACAAGGAATCTAAAGTATTGCTGAGACAATTCTAGGCCGATCTTAATTCATACCTACCTATGAAAGACCTCTTTGTGTGATTGTTGTTGCCTCGTATAATATAAAACTGGTCGATTCATGTATAACAAACATGGTGAGACAGGGCATGTGTTTTTTTTAGTACCTTAAACCCACTAACTACATGAAATGTCTTTTGATGAGTTAATGCTTATCAGACATAGTTTTCGATTACTCATTTGTTAGTTACTTATCATCCAAAATAAAAAAAGGGAACAACATATACATGTATATATATATATATATATATATGGCTTCCACAAACAATCTCCATTAGCAATGAGCCCATGCTGCTGGAAAAACATGCCCAAGAAAAACGTTTCATTCACGGCCTCTACTTCATTTCATTTTAGGTTGAGTTTTTTGGACATCTCATCCTTTTAAAAGACACACAAACTATAAGTCAAAAGGTTTTAACTTTATTTAGTGTTATTTTCACTTGTTTTGGTAACATTATTTGAAATAATGTATTTTGTGTCCAGATATTTTATTGAAAAGAAATGATACGATGTATTTTGAAGAAAAAAAATTAATATAAATATCTTATCAATGTTTTTTGTTATAGTCAGTGGGAAATATTTTTGAACGGTAGTTGTTGTTTTGTTATAGTTAATGATAAAATATAGTTATTTATTTTTATTTTTTTTGTATTTAGTGGGGATACAGTAGCATATAAAATTATATGATTATTGTAATGGATGATTAGTGTTTTTGAGAAATAAAAATATTATTTTTATAAAATACAAGCGAAGCGACAAATGTGCTTTTATTTTGGAGAAGAAAAAATAAAGTTATAAAAATAAAACAAACAAAGCCTTGTTGATCTAATAAAATATTCACATAATCCAACGACTATAGTAAAATTTCTATATGTAGTAGCCCAACCATCTTCTTCTACTTCCTTTTATGGGTAATTCACGCATAAATACTACATCTAATTTACTTGAATATCTATTAAATATTGGAAAAGGTGGACCCTAAAGCCCATACAATGGCGCGCTGCAACATATTGATGATCGAAGGGTATCATTAGAAGAGGCTGCTTTCAATCAAAATAGGCACAGGGGTCCCCTTTTTCTCTCCAACCTGGACTGGAATCCTATAGCTGTAATAAGTATGTGTAGCTATACCATACACGGCTACGTCCATGGAGGCCTAACTAATGGTCCCCCCCTGCATGTTGGAACACCAGCACCAAATTCAGATTACATTCTCTGTAAAATACGATTAATCAAATGCTTTTCATTAGAATAGCACCTCAAATTCATTTGCATGCTCTGTACCAGTGTTGCCACGAATTACGCATTCAATCCTGAGCAACATATGAGAGCCATGGTATTCAATATTTAACTTATTTTAGCAAACATCTTCCATGGAACGAATGTGAATTAGGTCAAATTTGTTAGTAAAACGTAAAATGGTTATAAATTTTAATTCTAAAGAGTTACAAAATGATCTAAAAATATCAGTTTATTTAATTAATAATTTAATACCATTAATTGTCTTTTATAAGACTAAAATAAGAATATATATATATATATATATATATTTAACCTTTTTTAACTCTACTGTTGGGTAGAATGAGTATTTAATTATTGGTATTAATAGGATTATGAGTTAATTCCAAATGTATTGTAGGATTGGGTTAACAAATACTACTATCAGGGGACAGGGAGTGGGTGCCCCCAAGGTGGGACCACCTATGGTGTAATGCCACGTGGCGGGTGGATTGGTGCATTTAGTGATGTGGCAAGTGGGGGGGGGGGACCACGGCACGAGATTTTAGGAACCCCCTTTATACTTGGGGCCTTTTCCATGAAAAAAGTGTTGAGGAAGAGAGGGAGGGCTTTAGGACAAACCCCTGCCCATCCATCCACATTTTCATGTGCACTCATTAATCAATGTGGTTGAGATTAAAAGCAAAAGGGGGAAAAAAAGCATGAATCTTGTGGCTCACGACTCATGGATCACTTTCTTTTCTTCACCCCCATAAATATGTTGCTTCTTCTTCCAATTTTACCCCATCATCTTCCTTCTTTCATTTAATGACCCTCATCCATCTCCCACATAAGCTCCATTCCTATTAATTAATATGGTCATTCATCTTCATTTTAATTATTTCCTCATACTTTTAATAACGCGAGAGATAACTATATTTTATTACACAATTTATTTAACGACAATTGAGATGATTTTATTTAAATAAATAAATAAATAATCTATTGCGAGAGTAAAAAGTTTACCAATTTTGCTACACAATCGAACTTGTTAATAAGTTAGTTCGTTATTTGTGAATCTCTCTTGTTATGAAGGAAATTGAGCTATTGTGAAATATAGTTGAATGTTTATTATTTTGCAATCCCTAAGAAAAATTTATTGGATAAATTTTTAGAGTATTCATTTTAGAACTAGTGAATCCAACCAAGAACCCGACCGCTTATGCCCCTATAATTAATTAATGGACTAAATGTTTTTTTTTTTTTTCAAAAGAGGAAATATATTATACTACTGAAACTATTTTCAACATTTATTAATTTTAGCCTCCAATTAAAAGCGGCAGATCGAATCCGTGTGAAAAAATTTATTACCTCCAAGCATAAAAAATTAAATATGGTGCGATACAGATATAATGGCACTCTCCAAATTCATAAATGATTCCAACATTTAGTAGTAGTAATTGAAACAAGCCATGTAACTTGTAGCATATATTTACTCATTTAGTTATGAAATCTAAATAATTAATTTCAAGTCGAGTATCGTATTTATTTCATTTTACTTGTACCTATGATGGACATCATAAAATGTCTAGCAAGTCATAAAACTTTACACTATACCTCATAAATAACTATTATAATAATTCCACAATCTTTGGTACCTTTTTATCTACTTTTGTAAGTAGATTTTTTGAATCTTTTAATTTTGGTTAGAAGTTGAATGTCGGAATCGATGCCATTGCAGTGCCAGCTTTTAGGGGGGAAGAAATTAATGGAATCATTACTAAGGGTAACAATCATGTTAGATTGGAGTAAATTTGAGTAAAAAAAATAATGCTCGAATAATACAAGAAATTGTCAATTTCTACCCACTTTGTTGCTTATGTAACATTTTTTAACTATACACGCAAAGCGTGAAACTCACACTCATTAAACTTATCTATTTTTGAAGTAGATTTTTTCATAATTTTTGATAGGATTAAGAAGTTGAGGTCCAAATTTAGGAGAATAAATAATGCAAGCATGACATTTGAGGATTTTGATGTAGTTACATAATATTATAATTAAAAAATTAATACGGATTTCATAACAATCAAATTGAATACTACATTTTTATAACCAAATTTATCACTATAACTAAGTCATATAAGGAGATCTGTTTCTACAATATCACGTGATGGTGTGAGTAAGTTAAATATATCTTAAAATTTAATTATATGTATATTGATTAGAAATAACATAATCAATATGTCTAATTGTCTATTAATTGATAGTGACCCAATTCCAATACGAAATGTAATTCAAGTTGGATTAGCGACTGATAACACATTAATCTTGTTTTTATCTCTGGAGCAACTCGAGATTAAGCAAAACATAACCAAATTTGTAAAACTCATCTAAAGTTGGAATAAACCATATTTAAATAGCATGTTTCTTCTTGCCATCCATATGTTTATAAGTAATACTGACAAAATACAATGAAAATTGCCTAAAAAAATTTAATTTGGTTTGGATCAAACTTTTGTAAACCTCATTTCTATAAAACCAATTTTAACTCTCAAGTCATTCAAACCTGAAGAAATTTAGCAAGTGGCACGTGAGTGCATTTGAATTTTGAGCAGAACAATAAATAAATAAATAAACAAATAGCACCCAGAGAGGTTTCATTAAACCACTACTTTATCCTTAATTTGAGGCAATTTGCTGGCATCTTATCTTTTCATCTGGGTAGTTGAATTGGGAACCCGTGAATTAGTCACCGGATGTAGTCAGCGTCAAATCTTGCAAACCGCCAAAAGCCGGTTAAATACGGACAGTCGGATTTTTTGTAATATAATTATTTATCAAATATATATTAATAATATTATTTAATTTAATATATTTGACGTTTATAAATAATATTAAAATAAAAAATAAAATATTACAAACAATATTGGATAGGAGTTGGGTCAATGGACTACTTGTTGTGAATTAGCCTTCACTGTACAAACAAGTCTTAATATACGACGAGCTTAACAATTTTCCAAATTTTCATTCTTTACTCATTGGGTCAAAGCTCTTTTCTGTTTCCTAATTTTTTTATTTTTTTTTTCAATTCTTTCAAGCTAAAGGTTGTACTTGAGGTATAACTAAAGTTAATTTTAAGTTAATATTAGTAGGTGCTTAAAGTGTTTATAATTAAGTTTTATTATCAAATAAGGGTTTTTTTTTTTTCTGATTAACATAGAGTTTTTTCTTCTCGGAAAAGAAAGCAATTTTTTCTTATAATATGCCAACTACGATATTTGATATTTGTGATGAATACTCAAAATGCCAAAAGCTAAACTAAAATGGGGTTAAAACGATTCAAAAATTGTTGACCATTTTTTGAAATACCTTATATAC
Source organism: Paulownia fortunei (assembly GCA_019321725.1). Taxonomy (NCBI): domain Eukaryota; kingdom Viridiplantae; phylum Streptophyta; class Magnoliopsida; order Lamiales; family Paulowniaceae; genus Paulownia; species Paulownia fortunei. The sequence continues at coordinate 255,344 of CM033116.1, forward strand.
TTTGCTTAAAACTAATTGCATCAAAGATGAATTAGTTCAACTTACACATTATTTTGTTAAATAGATCCAGCATCTCAATCCACATACAAGTAAATTGATTATCTATAACAATGAGTCAATGATAAACCATAGAAATAATTTCGTAACAATTGACATTTCAAAATTATTTATTCATCATAAAAAGAAAAGCTATTTATTTGCCTATAAAAACAATTTTAAGCATCTACAAAGTTTATTTTTACTACCCAACTACATAAATGAGAGTATATAGGAGAATTTGTGTTGCATGAAGATGAATATGACATTACAACACAAAAATTGCAAAAAAATATATAATTCGATATGGGTATAATATGTTGCCTGAAAATAAGTAATTTTGTTTATACTAAAAATAAAAATATAAAACATTTGATAATTTGTAGAAAAGTAAATCATATTAATGATGTTTTTCTAATTAAAAAAAAATTCTGCAAAAAAGTATAATAAATATATCTTTAGTGCATTTAATATAAGTTTTAATAAACGTAAAAATTAATATACATTATTTCATATTTAAATTTATAATACTTTTAACTTATTATATTTTTACATAACATATTATTTTGTTAGCATTGAATATGTTTAATATAAATTGTTAATATGTGCATCTATTTATTTATGTTTTTTATTGTTATTTATTGGATACATTTTGAATGATCGAATTGTATTCGAAAGTTAATAATGCTCAGATATCCTATACGAGTATACGACTATTTTTCATAAGTTTTCCCACAAGAAGTATTCGTACGTCATATAGGAGAATTTCCCTAGTTAGACATAGCCGCAGTGGCCGTAGGGCGTAGAGTAGCCAACATAGCTCTCTACAGTTTATAGTAGAGAGAGAGAGAGAGAGAGAGACAGAGAGAGAATCTGGTGCCAGCGATGAAGTAGAAGGACCAAAGCTTTCTCTCTCAGGTCAAAGCTGGCATTTGTTGTTTAAAGCCCCCCCCTCCTCCTCTTCTCTCCTATTTACATTTACACCTTCCTCCTCTACCCCCCCTCTCTCTCTCTTCTTCATTTCTCTCAGATTTGCATTTCCTCCCCTCTCCATAAGAGGGTAAATTCACATTAAAATGTGAGATGTTTTTCACCCATATATAATCTCACACACTGAGAGGCCGAGAGCCAGTTGTTCATGGTTGATTCTTGCAATCCATCAATGGCTGCAGCATCTCCATCTCACGCCGGCGGAGAGAAGAAACACTGGTGGCTCACCAATAAAAAGGCACTCTTATCCATTCTCTTTGATTTTTTAGTTTTATTTTTATTTGTTGACTCATACACATGTATTGCGGGAACTCATTAATAATTTGAATGTAATGCAGATGGTGGAGAGATACGTGCGGGAAGCGAAAGTGTTGATCGCGACACAAGAGCAAAGTGAGATTGCGACTGCGTTGGGCCTTTTAGAGGCGGCGCTGGCTGTGGCGCCGCGCATGGAGGTGGCGCTAGAGCTGAAGGCGCGGTGTTTGCTGTACCTCCGGCGTTTTAAGGAGGTGGCGGATATGCTTCAGGATTACATTCCCAGCCTGAAAATGGTGATCTCCGACGATACGTCGTCGTCCGGATCGTCGGATAACTCGTCAACTCAGCTATCGAGGGAACGAGTCACGCTTCTTTCATCCAGTGGTGACTCACTGGGTGGGAATGAGACGGCGTTCAAGTGCTTTTCTGTCTCGGATTTGAAAAAGAAGGTCATGGCTGGTTTATTCAAAAACGTGGAGAAGGAAGGCCAGTGGAGGTAATTTTCGAGACCTCAGTCCTCATTTTCCTCTGTTTTGTTTAGTGGTTCTAGTTGAGACTTGAGACAATTGCTTGTAGACCACGCGAAACCACTGGCAGCAATTAATGAAATTCCACGTAATCCTGTTGTGATTAGTGCATAATATTCCTTTCAAAAGTCAAATTCCCCTAAACAAGATTTTTAATAGATAAGATTTAACGATTTCTCGAAAATTTATTCATTCACTTCTTTCAACGAGTTAATGATTGAGTTGGAACTGACCCAGTCTTTGATGAATTTTATCAAGCAGGTACTCGGTTTTAGGTCAAGCATGTTGCCACCTAGGCTTAATGGAGGACGCAATGATGCTCCTCCAGACCGGAAAACGCCTTGCCACCGCCGCCTTCCGCCGCGAAAGCATTTCTCTATCTGACGACATCTTCTCCTTCAACAAATTCCCACTCTCCAGCGAAAATTTCACCAACAACCAGCCCGAAACCCCTCCAAAAACCGAGTCCGAGAGCATCTCCCACCTCCTCTGCCACATCAAACTCCTCAACCGCCGCAAGACGGCAGCAATCGCCGCCCTCGACGCTGGGCTCTACTCCGAAGCCATTAGACATTTTTCTAAAATCCTCGACGGCCGCCGCGGAGCTCCTCAAGGATTTTTATCGGAGTGTTACGTGCACCGTGCATCAGCTTATCGTTCCGCTGGACGAGTAGCGGAGGCAATAGCGGATTGCAATAGGGCTTTAGCGTTGGACACTTCTTGCATTGGAGCTCTTGCCATAAGGGCGACTTTGTTTGAAACAATAAGGTGTTTGCCAGACAGTCTTCACGATCTGGAGCATTTGAAACTGTTGTATAATTCATTTTTGCGAGATAGAAAATTGCCGGGACCTGTTTGGAAGCGACAAAGTGTTCAGTACAGGGAAATCCCGGGGAAGTTGTGTTCGTTGGCGTCGAAAATCCAGCAGTTAAAGCAAAGGGTTGCCGCTGGTGAAACTGGGAATGTAGATTATTATGCATTAATTGGATTGAGAAGGGGTTGCTCGAGATCAGAATTAGAAAGAGCACATTTGCTGTTGACACTAAAACACAAGCCTGACAAATCTTCAAGTTTTATTGAAAAGTGTGAGTTTGCTGATGAGAAGGACGTGGATTCAGTGAGAGACCGGGCAAAAATGTCTGCGTTGTTGTTGTACAGATTGATTCAGAAGGGGTATACAAGTGTAATGGCAACGATTTTGGATGAAGAGGCAGCTGAGAAGCAGAGAAAGAAGGCGGCTGCGGCGTTGCAGGCCGCAGTTCAAGCTCAACAGGTTCATGAGCAACCGTCCATCGCCAGAGTTGAATCGATTCCGGTGGCCATTTCAGAAGTTCTGAGTGGTAATAATAATAGGATTGAGAACAAGCCCGCCATTACAACACCGCCAGCATCAGTATTTCAAGGAGTTTTTTGCAGGGATCTTGCAGTAGTTGGGGATTTGCTTTCTCAGGCAGGGTTTAATCGTCCAATTCCCGTAAACTATGAAGCATTGAGCTGTTGATTAGTGGATGCTTAACTGGGGATAATCATTGAATAATCGGAGGCATAAGAAGATGCAATGGCAAGTGCTTTTGAAATGTTAATAGACCGGCGGCAGAGTATGAATGTACAAATTGGAAAAATCTTGGTACTACCGCTCGGGAATTTTTTTGTTACTAGTACTATCTCGTTTTTCTTTTTATAAATTTATTTTCTATTTTGGTACCTGTACAGATTTAATATTAATTTCAGTACTGGAAAACTTTTTCTACTTTGGAATAATCTTGTTAGAGTTAAATTTAGTTGTGTGTCATTTTCTCTCAATTTCATATGATGATTTACAAGCCTCAAAATGGGAAGAGGTTGAAATTAATGGTGTCATTGAGGAAGAGTGGGGGGATGGCAGGTGGGATGGGTGTGTATTATTACTATTCTATTGCATATTTGCAGGCTTGCAGCAGAGAAGAAGCTAAAGCCTTTTGCCCTCGAGACTTTTAGGTTCCATATCATGTCTTATCTGAATTCACTATTCTCTTTTTATGTCAGGCTTATCCTCCACACAATGCCAAATACCTGACATTATACTACATTTTCCATGAACAAAGCCCAACCCCAATTGCTTCATTTTGCACTAGTTATTCACCTCCCCAATAATTTAACTAAAATAAACAGATTTGTTAATCCTTTTCTAATCAACTCCTCCGTCTGTTAGACTTATATAGAATAGAAATTAGCCAGTTACTTTTAATCAACCTACTCTTTTGCAAACACTTCCATACTACTACTTATGCGAGTTACAAATGCAGAAACGCTGTGCATCTTTATATATTTAATATCTTGGAAAATGGTAAAAAAATATTTGTCACACTTGATGTGCATAGAATTTAATAATACTTTTAGAATGAAAAATAAAATAAAAATTAGAAAGTACTGATCGTTGTCGAAAACTGAGAATTTCGCGCATGAATGAATGAAGCACCTAGAGTAACGAGGATATATTATTGTGATGTTTTAAAATAAATATTTATTTTTAAAATTAAAAAAAAAACTATTCTTTTATTTAAATTATTGAGGTGGTGTCACTAAAATAATACAAAATCTTGATACCTTTTTAATTATTATTTAAATTTATATCAAATTAAATAGGAATTATAATATTTGGACTGCGTGAGTAATATTTTTTAGCACGCTCTACAATTAATAATGTGAAATTAACTTTAAGACAGTACAAGTTGGAGTGGCAGTTAGTCAGTTCTAGTATGGATCTGGACCTGCGGGTGATGACCCGTGTTACAGAAATGACCCGTGGACGTGGTGTCCACTTTAGATGACCCGTATTACAGAAAGGGTCTTATCAGCACTCAATACAAGACCAAAGGCAAAGCCACGGGTTTTCACTTTTTTTTGCTATTCCAACTTTTACTCGCCATCATTAGTGGCAATGAGTGTGGGGGGCTGCATTTTCTAAAGACTATCGATTTTCACCATCGTTGATTGAAAATTATAGAGAATCATAAAATAGCCCTTTTTCAATCAAGGTGAAAAATAACAATCGAATTCAACATTAGAAACTTGCTTGATTGAAGCATTATGCGTCCCTCCAACCAGAAATTTTCACATGATTAAGCCAAGAATAATCATGCTAAACTTTTTTCCAATTACTATTATGATTTGTCACGAGTTGGCAAAGACATAGATTGAGGGCTTGATCATCGCCAACAAGGTATTCCAGAAAAAATCAGAGCCACCCTTTGTGATTTTATTTTTTCTTTTATGCTATGTATCCGGATCAAATACACAAAAACTTGAATCGTGTAACTAGCAATAAAATGAGAATTATAAATCTTAGAGTTAGATTATATAGAGTAATATACAATAATAATTAATTTAAGTACAAATGTCAACGTCTGCCAAGAAACCTATGATGCTCTTCTCATAAAGTTTTAACAAATCGAGTCGATACGAATTGTTTAAATTTATTTGAATTTTTATCGAATTTTAAAATTATGTTTGAACTTAATTGTTAGTTTCAAACCGAAGTTCAAATCTTTATCGAATAAAAAAATATATTTAAATTTAATTTATTATGTCTCAACTAAATTTTTAACCATCAATCTTAAATTGCATATCGAATAATTTAATTTATTTTTCATACATACATCCTCGTGGACAAAGTAAGCTACAAGGCTAAAATCAGTGGCTTGCAAATATTGTGGCAACATCCCACCTTTGATATAATAAATCCAAATTTATCTTTTTCAGTAACAATAAAATTGATTTCCACTTGTACCAAATGGCACAGCTTTGTGAATAATACCTAATAGTGTTAGTGCTAATATTTGTGACTTCCCTTGGAAGTGTGTGTCTTTGATGCTTGGCCCTATTTTTTGTTGAGGTCGTGCTCTTTTCATTTCCACACTAATCAACAAATCAATGATTCCCCACTCCCCAAGAATGTGGTATTATGGGGAATAAATTCAAAGAGGGCCATCTTTCCTTGTCTCCCTTTAAAAACCATGTGAATGATATAAGGGTATGGGAATGTACAACTATTCCCAAGTTGAATAATGATGATAACTTTCCACCCTTTTTTGTTTTATAGGAGTTATTCTGGAGATTTTTTTATTTTATTTTATTTTTAATTATACTTTACATTGATATATTTAAAAAAAAATTAATGTGATATGAAGTGGACAAACATACGTCTCAAAATATTATCCATTTTAATTAAAATCTCACGATTTTATACAAAAAAAAATCACATGCCACTCACACGATGAATCAATATTGGATGAATCCCTCCTACCACTACCGTTTAATATTTCATTGAAATTTGAATATTACGGCGAGGAATAGCTACTATGAGGACCCAATAATGAGACTATGAGAGCATATACATTCATGCTAGCTTCGCATTGTTTGGATAGGAAAAAGAGAAGAGAAAAGTGTGTAAAGAGTCACGTGCAGCCCAAAAAAGAATACCTGCGCGAATGTGAGTGACCTGTAAGGAATCAACTGCACTCATCGAATGCACACACAAAAAGAAGAAGAGGAAAAGATAGCAGAAAAAAAAGAAAAGAAAAGAAAAGTGAATTAGATTAAAAAATATATAGCTTCCTCAATTATTGTCAACAAGATTTAATTCAACTTCTACTTCTAGCAAGAAAATAGTTTTACCTGCAGCTACCCAATATCATTTTATTTTTTATTTTTGCAAGAAATTATAATGTCGCTTAAGATATTTATTTTATCTTGAAAGACTAATTAAGACCGTAGTAATTAAGTTTTCCCCCCTCTTCAAATAGTATCTTTGCAATGATATATTTGAATTTTTGCTATGACACTGGATCAATTACAAAATAGATACATTTAACTTTATTGGATTAGTGCAAGTAATCCGATAAAGTTTCTCCCTTGTAATAATAGGCTGATTATTTCATTATGCATGGGTATGAGCTGTATGTTTTGTGCTAGACTATTTGATAGGTGCACATCAATCAATCCCATATATCACTCCACGACAAATTTAGGTACATGTTTATGGGTCAATTCTGTGTGTGTGTGTGGATTGTGTATGTACCTTTGTTAATATTGTGAAGGCAGATAGTGGAGGAAAAATGGAAAGACATGCCCTTCATGTCTCAGTTAATATTGAGTTTAATTTAATAGTTAGTATTTTTAAGAAGGAACAAGGATAGCTAGTTTGAAAGATTCAATGGTTTTTCTGGCACAAAAAATTTTAATAACTTATTCTTAATGCTACATTAAAACAGTGGATAGCATGGGTATGCGGGACAAGGAAAAGCATTTTTTATTTTATTGTGGCTAAAGAAAATGGGTTTTTGGACGGTTTGTCACGAGGGCATCACTGTTACACAGTTTTTGCATTTTCTGTCTTGTTTTTGGTGGACTTAGAGAATTGGGTGGCCCAGTTCAAATTCCCTGTTTGGAATTCAATTTTACTTTATGAAACATGATTGGGCTGGAACCTAACAAGCCCATTCAAAAGGTCCAATTTTCCCCTGTAGCCCAATTTTCACAAGTTACTCTACGCACTAATCATCATATCTCAGTGATCACAAGAACACGACCAAACAGATACTAGATATTATATAAGCAGCTTTATTAGCATCATTATGCAGTACATAAATGGTATCTAACCTAAACCAAAACAGAAGAAACAAAGAAGCAAATTAGGCGTAAATTTGAAAACTTGTTTGATGACAGGACAGTCATAATATCTGATATATTTTTTTTTTTTTTTTGTTTTGGTCATGAAGTGTCCATACACTTTAACTTGTAATAAATCTCAGTGGTGTTATGTTTAGAGAAGGAGACTTCGTTTTGCTTCCTTTTTCTGTAAACTAACTAGGTTTACAGGAGGAAAGTGGGTCAAAGTGAAAGAAAAGAATATTTGTTTTATTGTGGCTTTCTTTGAATGGATATCTTAATTAGATGGCTCAGACGAAACAGTATTCCCAATATTCCTGAGGGATCAAATAAGGCAGCCTGAGTCTATTTGTCCAACAGTTGTTCCCCCTTGACCTCCATCCGCAGCGAGAAGAGTAATTATTTCGACTCGATTCGTCTGCATGCAAATCGTATGAGGAAAAGAAGCATTGGCTGATTGGCAGATGGAGATGCAGTACTTATTTTACCCACATGTTGCACTGACCAGGGTGTGTCTGCCTAGCTGGATGGATAGGTATTAGGGATTGAGCCATTTTGGACTTGGGACCCCTATTTTGTCACCAAACACACCCTTAGAAATTACACACTGTTTTCTCTAGTTGTGTAGTTTGACATAAAATCCTAACAGTGTGATGTGGCGGGGCCTCAACTTATGGTCCCAACCTAACTCACATTGTGGGAGCGAGGGATGGCGGGTGCGAAACCGAGATGGGGGGATGCCGAGTGAGTCAAAATCTTAAAATAATGCCTCAGAACATGTATTAAAAATAATTAAAATTTAAATTAATTATTGTAATATTTTCTATAAATATGTAACTGCAGCATCCCAATTTATATTTTGATATTATTTGACCTTACATGTACAAATTAAAATTATTATTTTTGTACTATGGATTCTGAAAATAATCTTTAGGTATGGATTCTGAAAATAATTTTTAGGTATGGATTCTCGCTTATCATCTCTATTTTAACAGAGATCTTTCTAAAAAAAATCATAATTTTTTAAAAAAAATTATTAAAATTTGTAATTTTTTTTAAGTTTGATAAAACATTATTCGTAAGAATTTTAAAAACTTTAAAGCACAACAAAGTAAACTCCCACTTACCAACTTGCCTGCTGTCACCCAAAGAGAGAGATAGAGAGAGAAAAGAGGCGATAGAGAGGAAAGATACAAGAATGTACCAAATTCTTTGATGCATCAATCAAATTCTCACTCTTGTAACGACATTTTTAACCCATGTAAAAAGTGTACATTTTTAGTAGTTTCTGGTAAATAAACGCAATAATTTGCTCCCCTGATGGCGATATTAAGGTGATAGTGAAATGGGATTCCTCAAATGATGCCAAGAAAACCATACGGTACTTATCGCAATCAGGCAACAAAATGCTTTCATCTTTTGTTCCTTTTCCAATATCTTGATATTTTTGTTATTACGAAAATTATGTTTAGATGTAAAAAGTTGATTTTTATTATACAAATAATCACGTTTGCATTTGAACTGCTAAATGGTAGAATTGGTCGATTTTGTCGATGCTCGACTTTTTCATATTTTCTATCTTTTGAATCTAACAAGAGTTCTATTCAAACACTCAACTGATATTTTATAGAAATCAATCGACAACTAGAAGATCAAATAATCAATTTATGGGCAGAGAATTCATCCCATTAAAATTTAATTTGTTAAACACTCGGCCTAACACCCCATCATTCTTGTACAAAGGGCAAATAATTGACAATCGAGGATAAATACGTAAAGATCACTTACGACGTAATTTTTCTTCAAACATTTGCAGTGGTAAATTTATAAATAAATAAATAAATAAATCTGATTGCCCTGTGTATTGATCGGTATCTTTCTACAGCCAAATGAATAAAGAATGGTGTACAGGTGTGACTGCGAGCCAGTCGTCCGGTTTCTTGCAATTAAGAAACACCAACTCCCTACTTGCTTGGTCAATGAAAGTCGATCAAGCTACAAGTTCCCATGACTAGCAATCTAGCAGGGAACAAGAGTACCACAAGCAAATGCATATGTTGTGATGCAACCAACGTACTGAACCGTTTCAAAGACTCTCTACCGGTTTGAACGATGCCAGAGAAATTGAATTGACCGTGGCCCATCATGTTACCAGATGTGACCGGCCTACTTACAATGACACCAGCATTAACTCCGCTTGGTGCCACAAGTGGCCACCAAACTCTCCGACGGTGATCTCTCCTGGCTTTTCTTATGCGGTTGAGCTCTTGGCGAATAACATTTCTAACAGATTTCAAATAAGAATTCATGTCATGGTCTCTTTGAATGGTGCCTTCAGAACCATATGCGGAACGGTCACTCAATATCTCAAGAGGGTGTGGTGAGTTTAAAAATGCAGCCTGTGCAGCTCGGATCTGCTTATTTGACTGGGCAACATCTGATACTGTGCAGGTCAAAATATACAGACCACTGCCTGGAGGAAGGAGATCGTGGTTTGGAGAAAATTTGTCATCAGGCTGAAGAATTAAAAACTCTCCCATTGGAGAGTATAGCAGCTTCTGTTGACAGAGAGCATATACAAAAGACATTTAATTAAGATGTGTCAACAGTAGACGGTCAACTTGACAGTTTTATGCAGTAAATAAGTACCTGGTTATTAAGACACGGATGATTGCGGAAATTCCCATTTACAGCCTTAAGAAATTCGGCAACATGGCTAGGATAATTACAAGAGAAAGCTCGGGGAACAATGTCTCTATGCATCGTGATTGACCGCACATGATTTCGAGGCAATCCAAGGTTGTGAAGAAAACGATCCCCTCCACACATAATTGATGGTGCACCAAAAGTGATAACCGGAAGTAACGAAGAACGGGGTGCTTCACCCCTTATCAGCAGCATGAGATTCACAAGCACTGATAAACTTCCACCAAGAGAGTGCCCTGTGAAACGGAATGGCACGATCCCCATGAGATTTAAGGTGTGAACGAATTTCAGGCAACATCTGATCATAGATCCCTTTCGCAGCCTCATAGATACCTCTGTGCACAAGAACATCCAATCCCTAAGAAGAGAAGGTGGGTCAAGTTCCTTTATAATGAAGCTTTCTAAAACAGTATCCTCTAAAATTTACATCAACCCAACCGAAAGAAATTTTAGAAACAAGGGTTCCAATAAAGTGCATTTATCGCACACACCATTAACATCTAAAACACAAAATTAACACCTAAAATATCTGAGAAATGGGGTCGCAAGCTTCAAAGAGCGTGTAGATAATTACCTCAAACTGAATGGGCTCAAAAAGTAGATTGGCCTGCCATGAAGCCAGCGACTCAGATCCCTGTAAGTAATAAAACATTTTGAAGATTTAGCACAATAAAAAATCCCAACTTACATAATTATCAAATCAATCATAGGATGGAAAGTACAGATAAATGTTAATTGCCTTCTGCAGAGTATATTCTCCATGTGTATAAATTTGCTCTTCTAATGAAGAAAAATGGAGAGTACAAGCACCATCCCTTCCAGACACCAATCAAAAAGAACTCCTGAATATGCTTAACCAAGATAAACTAAGTTAGTTGTCCTACCTGTATAACAAAGAATCTCGTGGCAGTCTGATCATCATCGCAGATGAACCACTCACATGGCGATGAGAGAGTTGAATTCAGATCATCTGCCACGGCCTGCTTTACTTCCTCCTTTGCGGCAACAACTGCAGTCACCGAATCAGTAGCTGCCATTAATGAGACCACATCCTGATTTATCATATCAACACTGGCAGTGCCTCCACTGATATCTTCATGGACATTCTCATTTGGCGTGGATTTGGAGGATTTAAAGCGAAGAATGCTTTTTGTATGAGAATGAAAATAGGAAGCAGCAGAAGCAGCAATTTGATAAGCAGCAGAAGCAGTTATGTGGTTTCCTTCAGGCTTTGCCTCAACTCCTTCTGCCTGTTCTATTTCATTCCTCTCGGCATCCTCAGATTTAGTTGCTGCGTTCACTATTTTTTTTTGGTCTTCAGCTGATACCTTTTCTTTCTCAACCTTCAATGCCTCCACTTTCTTCTCTAGAGATGAAGTCACAAACTGTAGTCCCTGATATCTCAGCAGATTCCCAGGCTGTAGCACCATTTCATATACAACATCAGCAGATGAATACAAATCTGATCATCAACTTCATGTTGATGTGCTTACACTATGAGTTAAACGCTCCCACAAAAACTTAAATGTATAACTGCAAAATTAAGCAACACTAGAATCGAATTCCACCTCAAGCTGCATTTGTAAAAACAACAATGTAGGTACACATGGACCATACAAGCTTGAATTTCAAATTACATTTACCAATAATACCACAGATGTTTTTCAGGCTTCAACACAAGGTTCCAAATTTTTTGAGAAATTCCCATAATGCGAACAACAATAGCAAAACCAAATGAAAAAGAATAACATTGTCCAAAACTCTCAAACTACCTAATTGCACTAGACCAAATCCCATTTTGCTAATCATAAGAAAGAAGAACAAAAATATATCACTAAACAAGTAGAAAATCCCTGTCATTAATAGATATAAAGAATTAAGCGAAATATACCTTGATTTGCGGGATGGAATAAGCCAAACTTCCCAATATGATAGCTGAGCATATAATCTAGCTTCTGCCAAAGGCACCTTCCGAAGCAGCTTCGAAAACGATTCTTTATCGAATTCAATTTTTTCGTCGTCATCATCATCAATCGTACACACGTCACACTCTTCATTCTCTTCACAGCAATTCCCTTTCTCTTCAACACCATTTTCACCTTCTTCTTCCAATTTTACCCTCATTTCTTCCTCCAATTCACCATCTTTTTCTTCCTCTGTCCGGAGGGACTTCATATTCAGAACCTTACAAACCCAATTCCCATTCGGCCTTTCGTCCTCACTCTCTTTAATTTCATCCTTTTCCTCCGCCAAAACGGCATCGTCCACCGCGATAGCCGGTTCATTTCGGATTTTGCTTCCAGGCCACAAAGATCTGAGCGGATGCCGGAAAGTGAAACCCCAGGGCAAATTCCTTGGCGGTGTAGCGGACACAGATGGCTTCTCCGCCGCCGCAGCACTCAGTCGGAATTCCACGTTTCCAGCTGCGGCGATCGGCGGCACCGCCATTCCATGAATCCCTGCCTTCAAACACAAAGCATCCATTGTGAAAACCGAAAAGAATAAAGAAATCTTTACTTCCTTTTATAAATCTAAATCAAACTTGTGCAACTTAATATATGATTCCGTGTGTGTATATATATATAGCTTCTCCGGAAGGGGTGGCGTACGTTATTAACGTGAACCACAGTTTTTGAATTTTTGAGTCCTCTTCTATGAATAGAAGTTAGAGAGGAAGTCCTTCTGTTATAGGCCTCTGTGACAGAGAAGCGTGCAAGGAGGAGGAGGGGAGAGATTTCTTTTCTTCTCCGTGTTGTTCCAAATTTTGTGTGTAAATTTAATAAAATAAATATATATAAGATGAGTGAAAAAAAAATAAAAATTGGCACATGAACTTTTATGTATATTTCAGATTGGTATGTGAACTTTTTAAAATATCTATGTTAGAACATTATCTCTTGCATTTGGTTAGCTTTTTCTACGACTATTTTACCCCTTGTATCAATTAGGAAAACATTAATTTCCCCTCATCTATCAAATTAAAAAAGAAAAATGTACAGAAGTTATTGGTAGTTCACCCTATAAAATAGCCCTTTTTTTAGTATTTTTATGATGCAAAATTATCTAAGATATTACACTTTATTATTTCTAAGGTATTAGAATAGTAATATAATTGTTGTATTCAATTTATGATGGTATGTATTGTTGCTTTTGACAACATATAGTAATAATAACAATTTTGTTTTTCCATAAAAACTCTATTATGCAATTGTAATGTACTCTCATACCGAATTTCTCTTCATATATTTTTTAAGATTTTTTCAATATTCTTGTTACACGATCACATAGAGAGAGCATGATAATATTTTTTATAACTTTTATATGAAATAAACTAAATTTTTATCCCAAAAAGTTTATATTTTAAGATACAATTTTGATTTGAATGTTTTTATTTCTTTTTATGTCAAAAAGCTATATAATTTAATATTCATGCTCTTTTTTTTCCTACTTCCAATTAGAATAATACAAATCAAACATAAAAAAATAAAATAAAATAAAAGGTAAAAATTACACCATATTATTAAATTTCAGAATATAATAGTGGTTTTTAGTATAAAAAGTATGGAAGAGCAGTTATCATTTTATTGGATTATAAAAGTAGAGGAACCTTAAAATAAAAAATAAATTACTTTGTCTAAACAAATTAATGAATCCACTAAAAACATATCAAATTTCTGAGTTTTTAATTAAACTTTTAATATTGAGCCACAAACAAAGTGAGTTTAAGCTTGAATGATATTGTAGTTAGCTTAAATTCAAATAGTTTAATTTATTCCTATTAAATATAGTTTGCTATTTACTAGATTCTCAAATAAGTAATATATAACAGAACTAAGACACATGTCAAAATTCCATTGGTTCACATTTGTAGTATTTTTGTATGTTATTTAAAAATATATTTTTTGTTAATTGCCCTTTCTAGTCCTTTACTTCTACACCCAAAAAAAAAAAAAAATAGTAGAAATTTATTTCATATATATCAATTGAACCATTTCCAAAATTTTCATGCACCAATATGATAATTAAAAAATAATTCATAAATCAAAATGAATATTACTCCCACAAAAAAGCAATTTTCACACGACTTATCCGTCTCTCTCTCCGATCCGGCAGCTAACTTCAAAAACCATTGATTAAGAGGAATAACAAAAAAAAGAAAAAAAAGAAATAATAGCCTTTGGAGAAATAGTTTGTTGACATTTTTATTGTAATTTTTTATATTTGCTGTATCTCAGGTGGATGATGCATTTTGTCGGGAAATTACAGCTTTCCATGCAAATACGAAAACGCGTGGTCAGAGAAGTGGATATTGCATGAATGCCACGTCAGGGTGTTGCAGATGAACTACAAAAGCAGCATGACGTGTCCCATTTTCTCATAGTTTCGCGCAGCAGTTAGCTTTATACTCGGTTCAGACACACACACACACCGACATTTTGCACAGCACGTGCCCAAGTAGATCCATTATTGTCCTTTGATTAAAATGTATAATTGAAAAAGTGAGAAAAATGTTGTATTGCATTGAAAATCATTTTGGATTCTCCTGAAAAGGACTTTTGCAAATTGATAGTTGCAATTAATGTTTCTTTTTTGGGTCAGTCTTCGGATGAAGCTTGCCACGCCAGACTTGTGTGATACCTTTTTAAACACAAAAAAGTTTTAAATTAAGAATAAAATTTTACGTATATTTCAACTATTCCTCTCAGAAATAACGCATGAAAATTATCAATACTTTAATAAGAGAATAGTTTTAGAAGAATAAAAAATATTTAAAACTTTACTCTGCACTGTTCAAGAGAAAATTTGTAGTCAATTGAAAAACTGTTGATGGGGGCCTGATAATTTAGCTTCATAGTGTTCACGGCCCCCCATAATTTTCAATGCCATAACTCAACCTAAGGTTGTAAACTACCATTTTTGGTATGACATTATTATCGGGGCGTGGTTTTCAATTGTAATGTTGCACTATAGTCAAAACAAGTGGTAATTCACCAAACTTTGATAAGAGTCGCCATTTGGTAACACTCTCAAGTATATTTCAACAGCAAATGACCATCAACACCTTAGAATTTTCCAACCTAAAGATAAGATTCAAGCGAATCTTTTCTTTTTAATGTGGCAAGTGTGGTCATTAAGTCCTTGCTTAGTGGAACTCAAGGTGACAGATATTTAATGGTCTCCTACTTAGGAGATGCTACAAATTTCAAATGCCCAATAAATTTAGTTGGCCCTGGTATTTAGCAGCCTCGCATTATCGATCCTACAAAATTAGATTGAGCTCTGCATCTGATGGTCTAGCAGTATCAATCCTATAAAATTTCAAATGTACAAAAATTTTAAAATTGGGCGGCCCCCGTCTAAACAGAATAATATTGCACTGAGATGTTATAGACACCGTCCAGAAAGTGTTTCTTTGCTAACATCGCTAAAACAGCCATCGATCTACGCAGGTCGTTATTTTTAACGGTCTAGTACTAAAGGGACCTACAAGTTTATGCGGTGGAAAATTGAGTCTCCGATGAATCAGATATTTATCCAAATTCGATTCATATACAAAAATAATTCACCGAACCATAACGAGGATTTCTAACTTGTCAGTGCACAAAATGTTTGCGAGGTTACAAAAACATCACAAATTACAGGTGAGTATCTTCAATGAGGCTGCAGACTTTCAACCATATAAACGATGATATACAAATTCTAATAACAGTTCCTAGCTCATCAATTGAGTTAGATACATATCAAGCGGCAAAAATACGATGCCATTACTGTAAAAATTTAGCTAAGATTAAGATGTTAGGCATCCCAGCATGGCGAAATCCCCTTCACAAATAATCCTACTATTTGGACAAAATTGCGAGGATTAAACAGAGAAGAAAAACAAAAATTTAAAAAAAGTAGTTCAAATCTGTAAGGACATCTGGTTACAGTACAATCGTGTTCTCTAACCAAGAATCTCCTTGATCTTTGTCTTTTGGTCCTCTGTTAATGAAGTGGGAAAAAGGACCTCAAATGTGACGTACAGATCACCCTTCTTGTTACTAAGATGTAATGGCATCCCTTCGCCTTTAAACTTCTTTACATCCTTAGGCTTTGTGATACCCTGAGGGAAAAGCAAAAATATTCACATAACATGCGTTCTACAATGAAGAATGGATATCTGTGCTAATAGCATAATTTGGTAGTTAATGCAAACTACAGCAAAGAATTGTTCGCACTCACCTTAGAGCTAAGATCCACCAAATGTTCATCAAGGTGTTTAATGGTCATCTCAAAACCAACAAGAGCTTGCATCTGAGCAAAAGATGGAATCAACTTTAAAACCAATAATTAACTATCACACAGGGTACTCCAAAAACATCAACTTATATCAAGTTCAAAGAAAGCTATTACATAGGAAAACATAATTTTCATGAGAATGCTACATTGGCATAGCTTTCAAGCTCAACGTTATGTATTATAACACTAATGACTATTAGAAAATGGGAATGGTAATTGAAGGGTATAATTGTCTAAAAAGATTCAACTTATCTACGAGAATGCTACTAGTTGGAAGAAATGGTTGAGATTGCTTCTAGCTTCTATCTTTTTTCTGCTTAATTGCAGGGAGAAGGAAGCCAAAGCAGTGATATAAAACATTCAAAACCTGCTTTATTGTAGCCTGAAGCTGAAAAGTTGTTTAGAACTTCCACAGAGGCTATAATACTCTTATACTCCTGTTGGGACAACTTAGCAAACAAAAACAACTTTTTGTTCAAAAACCTAATAAATGACTTCTCTAGAAGAATGAGATTTTATGTCCAACAATTTTCGGCACAAGCAGAAAACCCAATTAACCAGCTTTTCCAAAAATATTGAAACTGACAGAAAAGAGAATCTACAAGAAATTATCAACCCCACAATTGCAAACAATTATACAATAATCCTTTATGCCTCCACGTAATTGGTTAGACATAATATGAAATGATCACACTGTATAAAAAGAGACTATAAGATTGCCCAAAACAATATATTACCAAAGTAACAGTGACTTGTATGCAAATCATTGCCTTCCCTTCTGAAGCGATCATGAGGTGCAGTACGGATGCGAAACTGCGCAAACATGAATAACGAATTGAAAAAGTGAATGTCGATTAAATACGAATAAACTCGATTGAATTAGGTTCATCCCAACCATTTTAAACAAAGGATAAAGATCAAACCTTCAAATCTCCAGCTTCACCATCAATTATGGGCTCACCATCTTCATAAAATACTACTTCCTGTAAAATAGAACAGAAGGAATGTTTTTCTGAAACCCAATAAACTAATGCACTATGGAAGATGACAAAATGATGCACTAGAAAAATTCATAGAAACATTTTCATTTAGTCCCACTTCAGTCATATTAGCAGTGAACATGTTTATCATATTTCAGAAAAATAAAAATGTCATGTTACGATGTAATAATATTATAGCGCTCTAAAGTATTGCTGTCCCACAGCTTTCTGCAGGTTTTGCTCTTCCTTTTTACAATGTAAAAGAAACTTGTTAGCTAGGGGTATTTGTGAATCCTAATAACTTGGGAATTGGCAGTAAATGAACAAAGATCAGAAATCCGGAAAATTATGCCACAGAGACATACAAGAACGGCAGACCATGTTTACAAGATAAATTAGGTTGGAATTAGTAAAACTTGCAAGAGTGCAATTATGGAACAGTAATATTTCATTTACTTTTACAAAGGGCAATGCCTAGTGAAAATATCATTTAAATTCAGTCACCAGTATACTAAAAACCCTTCTCAAGCAAGCCATATAAAGTTTCTGGAAGCTGCAGTTCTGCTGCTTTACATATAGCATAGAGGAAGCATATTATCAAGTGACATTTAAAGACTAGTAAACAATTTTAACAAACAATAACAAATGGTGCTGTATGTATTGACTAGCTGGATCTAATCTTGACTAGGCATTGCCAGACGCTATATAGGAAACCAAAGTCCCATAGGAATAAAGATGAAATAATTCAGGCAAATCAAAGCAAAGAGACAAAAAGATTAAGTGGACAACTGGGACACAATGACAGAATAACAAATGAGTTTACACAGACATGCAGGGTGGCAATCTTTCGCTGGTGCAGGGAATGCACGAACAATATTGAGAAAGATAAAGAAATCTTACTTGGCCATCCTGCATTCCTCTCTCAATATCCACAGTGATGAAATCACCCCCCTTTCATACTTTACATTTGGGCACTGTTCACAGACCTGGAAAGACGATACAAGATAACTAAGATGTAAATAACAGAAGAAAACAAGGCAACATGAAAATGACACCTTCCAGTGCATCATGTTACTTAGTGCAGTTTCTCCTAAGGAAATAACAGACCTGCTCTGTCATCTGCTGAAACATCCCCGGACCAATTTGCTTGTGATAAACCTCATTTCTACAGTTGCAGCGCCTCTTCCCTGGGCTGGTTTTATTACATTTTTCACCCTCCAAACCTGATGAATTCCACATTCCACTTTCATACATGAATCAACTATGTCAATGTTATTGCGGATCAAATTGAAATCTAAAATTTTAGGGCAATAAGTTTGGCTTCATTACGTGCTTGCAAGTCTTCATGCGGAATAAGATATAACAAACCAAATTAATTCTGATGCCATTGACAAGTACTCAAGCTCTAAATAAAAGTCCACATTAAAACCTTTGCCCACATAAATGTAACAGACTTCTTTTTTGTGAACAAAGCACACTAAAGCTATAAATTGATAATTATTCACAAAAATTGAACGATACAGAGTAAATGAAAAGACCAATCTTGTTCTATTCTATATAAAGGACATGTGGTAGTAATTTTCACAAAAAAATGATTTTCTGCACTTAACAAACACTCAAGCACAAATCCCTTGCGAAATCAAGTAATTCAATCTGCATGCATGCTTGTATCTATGTCTATATGTATCAAATTCAGTACCTTCAAAGTGCCCCCCATGTACAGATCTTCAAGTGTTGCATCTACTTCAACAATAACATCGTCACCTTTCACAATCTTCTCTTCCTCTTCCATGGGACCTCCACCAAAAAAGCTGGAAAGATATTTCCTTGTCAGTGAATAGGCTTATAAACTCATGAACAGAGTTTTAATTTCACAATCAACAAAAAATACCAGCAGATTCCAAAATATAATAAAGAAAATAACCAAATAAGGCATTAGCAATCTAATCAAGTAGCTATAGAAAACTAACACTGACATACTTTTTCCATCCACATCATGAGAGATTCTTCAAACACTAACTAGTTTAGGGAACATGGACTGCATAATTATTGCTTCCTTGGATATATAGCAGCAGTGTATGCTAGAATGGAATATCTTACATTCCCATGATTATGCAAGACATAAGGTGAAAAACCAATCGTTTCCCCTTCCCCAAAGAAATACCGAAAAAAAAAAAGGAAAATTGAATGAATGTACATTTTGAGCTTTCCAATCCCATGAGATCATTTTTTCTGTAAGGTTTCTTATCCAAAAAGTATAGGTGGGTCCAGGAAGGTACAATATGATTTTGATTAAGATAATTGGACAAGTAGATTACCAATCATTCCCAACAATAAATAGAAAAAATGCAGACCACTGGGCAGCTATCCACATTTATGATATGAATGAATCATCAAGCTGATGACATAAGCACCAGTTTCTCCAATATAAGAAAGGACAGATTTGTTACTTTTGTTTGATTAATTTTTGGCATCACGCAATGACTTGGAGTGCTGAATTCATGAACATGAATTTTTGCATTGCTGAGGCCTTTAATTTATGATTGAATGTTTCACAGCATTGCACAAAAAGATGGATATCAGAAACCAACTGCAAAATGCTCTCTCTCTCAAATAAGTTTCACAACACCTACGATCATCAGCAACTCAAACCAACTCAAACGAATCATCCAATTTTCAGTTTGACGGGATATAAAAGTATCAATTCAACAACAATAAAAACACTAAGGGATTGAATAAGCATTGCATATCAATACGAGTAAAAATAGCATAAACTGAAAATGAACTTACGAGCTAAAAATGTCTTGAATATTCATTCCCCCTCCTCTACCCCCATTAGCAGCATGCTGCTTAAGACCTTCCTCACCGTATCTATCATATATACCTCTCTTTTCACTATCTGACAGTACCTCGTAAGCTACAAAAGTCCAAGTATTCAAACCAGGTCAAATCTTCCAATAAATACATTGATGCTAAGCTGACAATTAAGAGCATATTAACAAATGAGAGGCGGAAAAAAAATGACCAGAGTGATACCATTGTTGATTTCCGCAAATTTCTTGTTCGCCTCTTCATTTCCTTGATTTTTATCTGGATGATACTTCAATGCAAGCTTTCTATAGGCACGCTTTATTTGCTCATCCGAAGCGCCTCTCGGCACTTGGAGAATGTCATAGTAACTCTTCCTGTAACGAATCCAAAATCATTAACCTCCATTAACAACACGTAGAATTAATTACATTTACACCAAAAATTATTGACAAGAACAATATCAATACTACTACTTACGCAGCAATGGCAATCAGATAGTAAGACAGAAAGCACAAAAAGAAAAAAAATTGATCTTCGATGCGCCATTTTACTGTGGCACAGAGATCAAAATTACGTATCTAGGTTTGAAATGGATCAATGAGCCAATAGAATGATCAGTCTATCGAATTCGCAAATGCTCGAGGAAGTTAGTATTGTTAAACGTATAAATGTACGTATGTGTGTGAGTAATGAGACTGCTGAACCGCGGAAGAGGATACGAATTTTTCATATTTGCAGTGAAAGAGCTGAGAAAGTGACGAATGATTTTGAGTATGCAAGTGCAACGTGGTCTAGGGAGAACTGACCAATCAGAGTACGCTGTAACACATTTCAACCAATAGCTACCTGCCACGTATCAGCGCTCATTCATGTCCCGTCTTCTTCTGTTGGGTTGGGCCCAGTGTGTCTTTCTCAC